>CAWUFW010001057.1:807500-1305000 GCA_963921515.1 Calotriton arnoldi | reverse complement strand
AGTTTCCAAAGTCCGCCAAATTGCCACGGAAATCCTTTTGTTGGCTGGCGCGCTTGAAGAGCGGATCATGCCCCCTCCACTTTTGAGAAAGAACGCTGCACTCCAATCTGAGCAAGACTTGGAAGAGTTAAAAAGCAGAGGTGGTTTGCTACGTTAATAAATATTGTGGAATTTATACTGGATATTGGAGTGCAGCGTTCTTTCTCAAAAGTGGATGTGGCATTTGTTAGGGGGACTTGGGCATTTGTTAGGGGGACTTGGTCTACCCCCACAGCTAGCACCAACAGGAGAGTGCGTCATTTCAGACCGCTTTGGAATATATATATGTGTCCCTGGGTTTCTTTATGGAGGAATCGTTTGGTGGATAGATATATATATATATATATAGATATATATATATAGATATATATATATATATATATATATCTCACTGTCAGTGATAATGGCTTTGGCATTATGCTTAGCCTCACTTGCCATTTAAAAAAAAAAACAGACTGCCCCAGAGGAAGGCCACATGCGAGACTGGGCACAGGGCCTGTTCGCAAGTCAGGCCCTACCTCCAACCGTCCAAGATTGGACAGTGTAGTGGGCTGGGCCAAGCCCTGCAGCCACTCTCACTGGTCGAAAGCTATTCAAAGTGAACGTTGGACACAGAGGGGGGGATAATTGTGGAACATAAAAATATGAGTTTAATGTGTCATTTTAAACACACTAGATAATTAAGGGAAAATTATGGTTCTGGTAAGACATGAAGTATGTTTACAAACAAATGATTCCATGAACAACAACAAAATTTAAGCGACGTTATGATTCTGCAGTTGCAAATGTTCTGACAATCACCCATTTTTAGCTTAACGTCTATTCTTCAATCAGGTACTTCAATGCAGTTTACTCAGTACTGAGTGGGTTGCAATAAAATGGACAATTGTACTCAACTACGAATAGAAACTTGATGTCCTTCTGGCATGTGATCACCTGCATGATACAGAATTGCCAGAAGTGCGCTGTGACATGTCAAGTACCTGCCCACTGCAGGAACTCTGATGGACCAGAACCAAACAGGCACTTAAAAGCTCCTTACGATAGAAGCTGCAGGATGGGCCCCTAAGAGGTAATTCCAAACAGTTCTACATATCAAAGGATTTATTTGCATAAAAGGAATCTCTACATGATCCTTTCACAAAAGGGTGCGGCAATGAGATGCAATGAAAAGAGCACTATTTTTGCCTTAGGCAGAAGGGGTAACTCGACCAGTCTAATAAACCAGCCTCACTTTTGTGCTGCTACAGTAGCTAGGAATCTCGCCGTTTGGTTGTTCCAGGATCTGTGCTGGATGTAGTACCATTCATAGGCTCCTTTCCCCGTTAGGCTGACGTTCCATGGGTTGCTACTCAATTGAAGTCACCGTACACTGCATCAAGTAATTCAGTGGTCATCTAAGCGGCTCCCTGATGCGGTTCTCCACCTCTCGCAGGGCTCCTACAGTGATTTAATCTGAAGGAATTGCATTCTTCAAGCCCTGGTTTCCAGGACAGTGTAACGGCTGAAACACCTCCCTGTTTTTCATCTTTTGGAGCACACCTCGCTAGGTCACATGACCACGAGGAACAGATTTCATAGGGCTGATTTAACCTCCCCCCCAAGCAACGAGCACACTTTGCCCTTACACTCTAAGTGGATGGCTTCAGCCTCCCATCTATTGTGCTCACCAGCATTGTTCTTCACTTAGGACCAATTGGACGTCCTTGCCTCCCTACCCACTCTCCTTAGGGGGTGCCTTCCCCATATGGACTCCCCTTATCTACCTACCAGATATTGGGTGCTCACGCCCCGTCCTGATGATGACCTCACATTGCCAGAGGTCAAAACGGCGTAGACAGTAGACTTATATAGACTCCTATTCCATTGCATATAATTAACCTAAGGAGTCATATGTCCTTTTTTATGTGATGCACTTTTTCTTTCACTCACCTATCACCGCAACGCTCTCCACTTACTTGTGAGCACTGGAACTTCACCATGTCTAAAAAAAGCATGAGAATATTGAGAATGTGCAATGAATAAATAAATTGCAATACAGCATCGGTTATCTGCCTGTTTTTACTTGCCTTGGTAAATTGATAAGTGTTTTGTCTTTAATTAATTAAGACAGACCGTTTCTCGATTGAGGCGGATGCCTTAGTGGGCCATTGTTTCCTTCAATACACAGTACAAGTAAGGCATTCAAACACTTAGAACATTTAGAGAAATATATATTCAGTCCTCAAAAAAGGGTTTTTTTTCTCTTTTTTTTTTAGTTTATTTTTAAGTCCGGGGCAACTTCCAGACCATGACATTGTAGGAAGAATCAAGAACAGCCAAGAAATCAGCGCAAGAGACTAGCAAAGAGAGAAAAGACAGATGCCAATTTCTTCCATGAAATAAAATAAGTAGCTGCGTTAGGGGCCAATGCAGAAGAAAACAAAAGAATAATATTTTGCTTCGGACCATTTTTCCAAAGGGTTCAGCTCGTGACACTGGGCAGAATATTAATCAAATGGGTTCCATGTGAAATAGTGCACGAAAGGAGAGAAATGTAGGTTTAATTTAAAAATATTTATTGTATTTTCCATTTCATTTAGAAATGTGATGAACTGTTTGTTTCGCAGAATGAGGCATTTTTCTCGCAGGTGTGTGGATTTCATATGAAAACAGGATATGCAAAAAATTTATTATTTCACCACCACAGCTGTACAAAGTTGTCAAACTGCACAGATCGTAGAGATTGCAAAGGTTGTCAGCTTACCAAAATATCACCAGTGGGTGAAAATTCCCACAACCGAAGGTTTAGAAAGGAGTATCCCACAAAACCTTTTTGGGAGTGAAGTCTCACACTTAAAAAGCATTTGAGAGGCGGCTATTTCCCAATTTGTTTTTTGAATTTCACAACATCAACATACGGAACTTTCAAACATTTCAAAAGAAAAAAAACTGACGAAGTTTAGCAAAGTCAACTCCTGGCAACTTCGCACATGCCTAATTTTGGCTGCAAAGAAATTATTTACTTTTAGAAATATACATGACCACACCACTTGAAATCATCTGCCAATTAGAGATACCCCTCTAGAAACCACGGACAGTGGACGAGATGGTATCTCCAAAGAATCCACAATTTGGTGAGAAAAAAACGTTAACAAAAATAGTTGTAGCAACTTGAAAGCCATTTAGTCCGATCTAGCAAAAGTTTCTACTCATCAGGAGATCGGATATGCACATGGAGCTCATCCGACTAAGCACAGAAGTCAGAAGACCAGAGATGAAAGTTAAGTGGCACTGCATTCCTGGTGTCCCATTCTTCACCACTCCTTCACTCTCCCTTATGTCACCAAAGCCTTTTGTCCACCAGCTGCAGCTGACCCTCGGGCTCTCTGGAACAACCCAGATGTTGCCTTGAAACTAGGGGGCGTCTAACAATTTCAACAATTTCACCCTTTGAATTAGAGGACAAAAAGAACTCTCAAGAGGCTGGGGTCAAAAGTGATTAATTGCACGACTTATTAACAGAAAATAAGTGACAAAGCGTCTTCTTGACAAGGGACCCAGCGTTCGCATTATTACTTCGACATACCTTTCTTGAAACGCTTGTTAGGCTTAAAAAGGTACCATTATTCAGACTCTGCAAGAGAATTTTTGATTTCAAGAAAGTATTTCCCCCTGTGGTTGCAGTAAGTGGTTAGTTGAAAGGGAAAGAAAATGCTGCTTCATGTGGTAGAATTATCCAACCTAAAAAAATATTATATATATTATATATTAGAGAAAAAAGGAATTTTTGCTTTACTCTGAGTCCGTAAAGAAAAAAAAATCTAAAATGGCTTTTGTCAGGCATATAGATTATAGTCCTAAAAAGGAATTCACAGCTATTGAATTAAGGCATATTGAAAACTATAGCTCCTGGACAGAACTGTGCTTTCATGCACTTGGTGCAAGATAAAAAGAGAAAAATTAAGAGGAAGGGTTAGCAATTCAAAAACACACGGAAAACATGCGCTGGTCAACCATTTGTGAATAACCATATTGTAAGTGGATAAACCCCACCCAAAAATTAAAGAACTATTTAGAACCCAGCTCTATTCCCGGATCTGTGTAAGTCACTGTGGTGAATAGCATGGTTCCATACACAAATATTAATGTTAACTTTTTTTGCTTTGCGCTCTACCACCAAAGTCGATAGCGATAATCTCACTTGGCGAATAGCAGAGGTTCAGCAGGGTTGTTAAATTACGGCGGTTAATGGGGCCTAATTGTACCTCAGCTGGTTGCACTATTGCATGCTTATTGAAATAGTCTTGTTTCAGCATTATGTTACGAGCATCATTAGAAAGCTCATATGACAAAGTCACGCTTACCTTGACCAACAAGAAATGCACGTTCAAAACATATGTATTTATTTATGGTTTAAGTGAAGTTCAGACTCCATACAAGGTTGGTTTCATAATGTTGGATCAAGGAGTAGTAAAACAAGGCAACAGGTTGCACACAAACATTTCAAAATATTCTATTATTTTGTAGGTGCGTTCATGTAGCACTTCATACCCTGTGAAGACTAAGGGCCATATGTATCAAACAAAATTGCAGATCGCAAACGCTGAAATTCGCAGAATTTCAGCGTTTGCGATCGCAATTTGGCTTAGTGGTATGTATGAAGGAAAAACTGCCTCGTAAAATAAGGAATCGCAAAATTTGCGATTCCCTATTTTGCGAATGCATTTAAGGAATTGCAAATTGCGATTCCTTAAATGCAATGTAGAAGCACCAAAAAAGTGCAATTTGGCCTTAAGGAATCGCAAATTACCACCAACTTCAACTTGGTGGTAAGATGCGATTTCTTAGAAAAATGCACTTTTTGCATTTTTCAAAGTGCAATGTGGCGCACATACATGCCCTTAGGGCATGTATGTGCGCCACATGTGCACCCATGCTTATTTCAGGGTGCAACAGGGTGTCCTTTTGACACCCTTGCAACCTTGAAATTGCATTCTCAATTTGCGATTCTCTAATTGCTAATCGCAAATTGAGAATGTCTTCCCATTCATTCCTATGGGCCTATGGCGTTCATATAAAAGTCGAACAAAACAACAAGTATAACACATTTGGTGACAGCATAGGGTGCCCATACAAAAAAGTAGTTTTAAATGCTACACAAAATTAGAAAATTAAAACATTAGACACGTCCTTCACTCTCAATTTCCGACTGTTTCCCAAGATTGTTTACGGGAAGTCTTTTTAGGAACTAAAGTTCTTTTTTTAGGGAGTGTCCCCTACCTTTACGCGGTCCTCAGTTGTAATCTAAGGCTTCATTTTCTGGATTACAAGACACCTTAGCAGTCCATAGGTTATGCCAACGCGCTTCGATCTGTATGAAGACTTATATTTTGGAAGAGTCTAGAGCAGGGCTTCCACTATTATTTTCATGACATGTCCGGTATGCCACTATCCACCCCCAACCAAATGGGTACAAACAAAAGCTTGCTTGAATAAAAACAGGAATTGGGGAGACATGGTTGGAATGGGGTGAGAGTTAAATAGCAGATAGCGGGGCAGTGGTACGGGGAACAAAGACTCACTTGCACTCCAATGGAGTGCTCAATAGAAAAGTCAAAAAGAGTTCCCTCAAGTTAGTAGTGGAAGGATACAACTCATCCCATCAGAATCAGAACACTGAGAATGCAATGCTCCTAGGCAGGAACAACACAGGAATGGGGAGGAAAGCCATCCAATCAACAGCAGAGACCTAGGATAGAGAGACAGACAGGCATTCAATAATGGATAAGGGGCTGACCCCATGCCGGCTTCAAGAATATGTACTGTATTAGCAACAATATGTCTCCAGCCAACAGCTGCCTGTAGCTGAGACTTAAAAATAAGGGGAAAGAAGTCAAGACTTCAATAAATTCCAGTGTGTTTAAAACATGGCCACAAACAATGGAACCTTTCAAGTAGCCTAACAAATGGCCTTACATACATTTTCCCCTCTTTCCACTCTAGGTGCCTACACTGAAAACATTCACAATTTGGATTGGCTGGTCTACTCACTCCTTACCAGTAGATGGACTTTAATTTATTTTAAGTCTGGCCTTGAATCTGCTTCAGAAGTCTCTTCAACTCATAGAATTAAAAAAAAAAAAAACGAAAGGAGCGGAGGGGATGTGGCCTAATGGCTAGAGCGGTCGACATCGAAGCTGAAGAACCTTGTTCGAGTCTCGGCAGGGACGCTCAAGATCCTGTGATTCTGGGCAAATCACTTAATCTCCCCATGCCTAACAAAATGAATGTGTCCGTCTGTAATGCAACTGGTGCTTATGCAAGGTGCTCTGATACCTTCAGGTCGAGTTTGCGCTATATAAAACTCTAAAACATAAATAAATATACACTACACGTGGTGGGTTTGGGTAAGCCCTCTTCATCATCCACTGAATTGTTCATCATTCATTCACATGTTGCCTCCACACAGTGCAGCATACAGTCCGGGACAATGTGTCCACCCATGTCGGTCAGCATTTTTCCTGATCACATGTGCACATCTTCCTTAAAAGAAGGGTCCTTCAATGTCAGGGTTTATTGTCCAATACTTTACATTGCCAATGCTTTTTTTCTACTCTTTAGCCATTTTCTTCAAAAAAAATTTTTTTTTTAAGTAAACCTCCTGTTTGAACTATCTTTCAGGTTACAGTAACTCAAAGCCAGCAGTACATTTTATTTGTTCCAATAAGAATCACACTTTCCTGTGTAGCGCATTAAACTGAAAAGGGGATTCTCTATTCCTGTTCCAAGTGTACCTGCTTACTGTGAAGCACCCATGCTATTCTATTAAAATGATATGCAGCAGTTAACTAATTTTTAATTGTATAATTTTATTACACACATATCAACTCCACATTTAGAAGGTGCCATGTTTTCCTCTTTTTTGGCACCCAAGTGTAATTAAAAAAGTAAAATTAGGACTACTGCAGCTAGCCAAGAACAGACTATTGGCTTTGCCAATGCTTTCTCTGTCATGGAGGTCATTTTTGCCCAACACTTTAAGCTTGAAGTATGCAGACTCACAAAAAATGTAAGAGTTCCAAATCTCCAGGCAAAGTTTATTCTCCTACAAAGAAAGTATTTTCAGATGATGCATTAATGTGTTGTTAGATGCAATGTACAGTGCTTAATTTGCAGAAGGATAAGTGCTAGAGCCTTAGGTTTTATTGAGAAGTCCGCGGCCTGTGCTATCGAAGGTCATGGTGCCAAATACCATAGCTGCATAGTCTTGACTCCACCTCATAAGTCTTCAATCCACCAACAGACACTCCCTGACCCTTTAGCTCACTCTTGCAGGCTCTTTTCATTCCTTCTTCATCCTTTTCTCACAGTTTGTCTGTCTCTCTCTTCCTCGTTTTTTTCCCTGTGTTGTGTTTGTCTATCTCTTGCAATAGATAGTTTGTTGAGAAAAAAATAAGTTCTGGTCCTCAAAAATGAGAGCCGGTGCGCCCTACCTGCAAGCCACTGCCTCAAATTAAGCATTGAGGAAGTAAATACGAAGAATTCGCTAAAAAAGATGAATGAGGGATCCGTGCTGATATATGGCCATTGGAGCTGCACTTTGGAGCTGGGAGGGCTGCACATTCAGAGGAACCAGGGGAGTTTAGGCATTGTGGTTCACTTGCAGAGCAAAGCATGGATTATGACCAGCGCCGGCTAGCTGCAGTGCACCTTTTTGCACTGTAGAGGAGATTTATATTGGGGGCTATACCACCTTTAAATTTTGCACAGCCTTCTATGGTCAGAAGATGTTAGTACAAGGACATCCTTCAGGAGTCTGTCAGGTATTGTGAACCACACACTGGTTATAAAGAGCATGACATTCAAATACAAGGAGTCAGTGTTACTTATGGATACATCCCTTTGAATGATTAGGGCCTTTCATGAAAATAAAATGTGGACAATTGCAGGCCTTATTAAGCTGTTCTGCATCCATCTCTGGTTGCCTTCCTAACAGTACTGCACCGACAAGTATTCCCTTATTTCCACAAGGCCAAAGACACACCATCCCAATCTCAGCAATCTCAGGTGAACCCTAGCCAGTGGAGAGTAAATCTGAGTTCTCCGCTTTTGCTCATATTTTTTAACACTGATCCATTTTCTCTGCTTGGACTTATGCACTCATTATGCATATTTTTTACCATCATGCTAATAACACCGAACTTAATTTTTTGCTGAAACATGCAAACTCTGACACTTACATATAAGGATTATGCCACATCCTTAGCATCTACATCTCAATGGAAGAACGAAACCAGCTTAAAATGAATCAGTGAGGCAAATAAAAAATGGTGGAAGCTGCAGCAACTGATTGCCTTGAGAAAACTTAACTGTTAAGAATTCAGAACTTGCATGAAGCGGTAAGTTTTGTCAAGCGCTTAGGCTTTCGTATAGAGAGAAATATATCTTTGCTCTTACAAGAAAATACCATTGTCAAAGTTGGTTACCACTGTCTGAACTATAAAAAAAGAATTTCCATTACCAAGTATTTCACAAACATCATGTAGTTTTCAGTTCAAGATGCTGAGCACCAGCTACCAAGCACTGTAGCAGAAGGGGTCTTGGTTTCTGAGCAGTAAATTTAGGTCATCTTGTCTAATAAAAACTCTTCACTTGGTACCACTTTATCCAGCGGCGCGTTAGAAACTTAGGCAAAACGAGATGGGGTGAAAGAGCATTTTCTTTGAGAGCCACTCGGTATTGGATTTTGCTTCCAAATGGCCAGTCATACAGGTGATCCGATAACGTTCACAAATAATTTTACCAATCTTACTTGCATCTTAAAGCTCATAGACAAATTACCACAGTTCAGCTCTGTCCATGTCTAAGCGTCACTGTGCTCTAAAAGCCCTACTACATATGGCATACCCATGTGATATTTGCTTCTGCTTAACCTAGCAGGAGACCATGACTGTTGCTGATCCAGTTAGTAAGTCAACACTTGTGATTTTAAGTATTACATTCAGTCTACTTGGTGTTCAAATATGCTTTATTACCACGGAAAATGTGGCTATTAGATTACTATAAACTTGACTGCCACCTCCGTTTGCTCAATGTGGAAACAATTCACTCTATCTCCATACAACCAAGGTAGACCATTCCAGGCAACAGTATTATGGCGACACCAAGTGGTGGTGACAAACTATAATAAAAGGCCCAACAACATGGAGGCTCCATTCAGAGTGGACAACATTTCAGCAGGCAAAACACTATTTAGCCAGGAGCACTGAAAATAACTACACCCATTCTGCAAGCAGTGGTGGCCGGCACAGTTTGGGGTTGGTGGGGCGGGGGGGGAAAGAGTAAAAAATAAAAAAATAAAACACAAAGGCTCCCCATAGCCAATCACAAGTTCAACGCTGCAAGGCAGCGTTTTGATTGGTCTGAGCACTGTGGTTCGGCGCTCAGACAGGCAGTGGGAGCCTGGGCAAATTCTGCACCCAGACTGCAATACAGCCTGGGTGGAGAACATGCAAAATGCGCATGAATGTTTAGCTGGCCCGAGGCGGCCGACCAAACATTCATGCGCACTTACAAAGTGTGCTTACCACTCCCCCTGCTCCTGTCTTCGGAGCAGCCCTGCCCTGCAAAGCTGCTGCAGCAGGAACAAAGAAAATGATAATAACGTCTAGTTATTATCATTTTATTTTTCCTTTATTTCACTGCTAAAAAGTAGAGGGGCGGCGCTCCTCCGCCTTAGCGGAGGAGCCGCCAATGCATGCAATGCATGGCCTGCCACAGCATGCACAGGGAATTGAAACTCGAACTAGAACCCTTTGCAATACACTTACTGAATGGTCTGGCAGTCGTCGAAAGGACATCTCAACTGAGTAGAAAACAGAGCCCACTAAAAGATTAAAACCGGATCAGAATGGTTTAGACTAGATCTGTACAAGGATGTTGGTTGCAAAGCGCTCTACACCTGTTCACCTCCAGCCCCAGCTGTACCCCCAAATCTTAGCACGAGTCTATAACGCAGCCCCGTCAAGCAGCCACAAACCCTCTGCTCCGAAAAGGTTGTGCTTGTTCAAAATACCGGTTATCTGAATATTTTGAGCTTGATAATTTAATGTATTTTTAATAAATAACTAAAGATAGAATTTTTGGGTGCACAAAAACAATACTCTTGAAAGGTTCTGCAAAGCACGAAAACCTAAATAAAGGGTTTGCATTTCTGCAGAACCGAAATGAGTGTAGACATTGTCGTAGTACCTGAGCCTCATCGGGTCCAGCAGGCAGAGACTCAACCCCTTCCCCAATCCCCGCTTGTCAGACGATACAATGTATGCATTTCAAAATAAACTACACCTATTTATACTTCTCCGTTAGCTCTAAAACATGTTTAACAAAATATACTTCTGAAGGTTTTTCACCCATCCCATGGTCTGCTAATGCATGTTAGAATGTATAGGTCAATACAGACAACAAAGAACGTCTGGCAACATTTGTAATGCACAGTGCGTGCTACCCAGCTCACCCTCCTATGTAATGTCTTCCCCGATCTACTAAGACAGGGTTAGGTCAAGTTTTCGTAATCGATTTTCTGCCTGTGGCGCAGATGTGGCTCTCACAGACCGTCGTCCTCTTTTATCTGTCCCCGCCAGGCCTGGCTCGCATTCCTCGCAGCATGACCGCATTCCTGCTGCTGGTACGGAGCGCACCTTCCGGGTATCGACTCCTCACAGAGAGCCTTTGTTTCCTCGGAAGCCTGCGCCGCACCGCCGTGTGATGACTAAAACAGGCGCTCTCTTCCAGTTACCACGGTAGGTTCCGGAAGAGCCCACGGTCCCACATACAACACCGTGCTTTTAAAATATACGGCATCCATAGAGACCAATGTTTTCTTTAAGACTAATTGTATAGATGTTTGTAGAATGCCAAAACGTTGCCTTGGCCACTCCCCAAGCTAGTAGGATATGGACCAGGTGAGATATTGCGTCGATTGTCAAATTGGTAGGGTCCGCGCTCTCAACATGGGCTGAACCATTCTTGTCAGTCGAACCCATTTCAGTCTCCTCCATCTGTGAGAGCCGGGGGCGCTAAAAGTAGTCTGCAAACACTTCGTTCTTTCTGCCGTTGAAGCACAGTATGATACCTATTCTCTCAGCCAGGTGTAAATTCCAGATGGTTGGTTATTAACGGACTCCCTCATTGCAGCTCCTCGAAGGTCGAATATTTTTAAAGAAAGCGTCCTTCTTAGAATGTTTCCAAAATGTAACTAAAGAACGAAAGCTTATTCCAGTACCACACTTGGAAAAGTGCCAGAACTGGTATCCCATGGTACACACGTACAAACGAGAAACTTTCTTCCTTTCTTCACCCTACTTCATTCCACTACAGACATAACAGTTACACTACCATAGAGACACAAGAAGTACATTAAATACTCATCACGTATATACCACCAAAATAATTGCCACATCCAACATTTTTTCCAAGCACACTCATTGTTGTAGTATGCTACCCATTCAGCGAGTTCTTCAGTGACTCATCAGAGGTAATATGAGCTATATTAATGCAACTCCAACACAGAAAAAAATCAAGTAGCCATAACAAGTTAATTGCATTGTATTGTAATTGCATTTATATAACGCTTAAAGCCCTGACAAGGCGTCAAAGCGTTTTTTCGGCGAGTAGCACACTACTCCGGAACCCATAAAGGATTAGTGGTGAATTAGTATAGTGAAATATGAAAGTAATTTGAGTGCTGGTTATATTAGTCAGTTATTTGGATTGAGAAGGATAGTGGAGGGATAGAAGAGGGAAAAGGTTTGCATTTATATAGCACTTGCTGCCCCTGATGAGGCGCCAAAGCGCTTTTTCGGCAAGCAGCACGCTGCTCCAGAACCCATAAAGGATTAGTGGTGAATTAGTATAGGGAAATATGCAATTAATTTGAGTGGTGGACAGGTTAGTCTGTTATTTGGATTGAAAAGGTAGAGTGGAGGGATAGAAGAGGGAAGTAGGGATAGAAGAGGGAAGGGTCTAGATTTTTTTTTCTTCGGACTTTATAGCCGTAGGAGGGGGTTTGGGATAAATAAGTAAAGGGGAGATGGAGGAGGGGAGAGTTGGAGGTATATGTTAAGAAAGGCTTGTTTGGGAGATCTGAATAGTAAAAGAGGTATGAGATGATGCCAGGAGGGGTAGAGGAGGGAAGAGTCTAGAAAGGGTTATTTTGGGGATCATAGCAGTGGTATGGGATTTGGGATGAGTGAGAGAGTGGAGGTAGTGGATAGAGGTATAGGGTGAGAAATAGGGTAGTGCATTGGATATGCTTAATTAGGAGAAAAGTAATAAATATATAGATACATAAGTATATGGAAGGTGTGTGTGTATGTATGTATATATATATATATATATATATATATATATATATATTCACTGAAAAAACCATAGGTTTCAGGGACGTTATAGTTACAAATTAGCATTTAAAAAACCTTTGAAATTCACTGAAAAAACCATAGGTTTTAGGGACAGTTATAGTTAGTTGGACATTGCACTCGTACAAAACCCGTGAAATTCCCCGTTATAGTTAGTCCAGCTAACTATAACTCGCGCCCCGCAATGCACTGCTGATGACGTCACATATTACATCACTCATGACATGGTCAGTGACATCACTGATGACATCTCAAATGACATCACTGATGACATCATCCAGTGACTGTGTGTTTCTGTAAAGTTTAAATATTTTTAATATATATAGGAAAAGACGTATTGAAGAATGAGTGGGTGTGTAAGTGTCTGTATGGATGATTTAGTAGGTGCGTGACTGACTCTATAAGTGAGTGATTTAACGTATCTTACAGAATGCATGGGTTAGTGACTAAACTGGGTGAATGTCTGTATCCGTCTGTCTGTTGCTGTGTAAGTGGCTGCATGTGTTTGTGAATAGCTACATGAGTGTCTATATGAGTTATTGAATGCTTGTCTGAGTATCTGTATGGGTGCCTGAGTGTTTGTGTGGGAGGGGTGTGTGCAACTCTGTGCATAGATGTGTGAGTGGGTGATTCACTGGGTGGATGGTTTCAAGAGTGCATCTGTGATAGACTGTATGGGTGGGTAAGTGTGTGTAAGAGTGTGTTAGTGAGTGAATGTATGTCCCAGTGGTACATGTGTGAGTAACTACATATGTGAAAGGCAGTATATATGTGTGTTGGAGTATATAAATAGCTATAAGCGAGAGTGAGTGATTGTGATAGTGGCTGTATGGATGAGTGTGTGCTTGTATCAGTGATTGTATAAGAGCGTAAGAATGTGCTACTATTTGTATGAGTAAGTGAGCTGGTGTGTGTATAACTGTATAGGTGAGTAAATGGTAGTGTGTTTAATTATTTGCATGACTGACTAGGTGTGTGAGTACCTCTATGGATGAGTGGCGGTGTTTGAGTGTCTATATAGGAGTATGAGTGCATATGATAGTCCTGTACTGAGTGACCGTAAGTATGAGTGACTGTACGGATGAGTGAGTGGATGTGTGCGTAGACCTAAGAATCAGTGAGTGGGTATGTAGTTATTGGTGTTGGAGTGTCTATGGTTTTGCGAATGGCAGTCTGTAATTTAGAGTGGGTGTATCAAAGGTTATATTGGGGTGTGAGGAGGTGCATCAGATTATCACGTGGATGATGTCATGAGTGAGGTCATTTGAGATGTCATCAGTGATGTCATCAGTGATGTCACTGACCATGTCATGAGTGATGTAATATGTGACGTCATCAGCAGTGCATTGCGGGGCGCGAGTTATAGTTAGCTGGACTAACTATAACGGGGAATTTCACGGGTTTTGTACGAGTGCAATGTCCAACTAACTATAACTGTCCCTAAAACCTATGGTTTTTTCAGTGAATTTCAAAGGTTTTTAAATGCTAATTTGTAACTATAACGTCCCTGAAACCTATGGTTTTTTCAGTGAATTTCAAAGGTTTTTAAATGCTAATTTGTAACTATAACATGTCTGAAACCTACGGTTTTTTCAGTGAATTTCAAAGGTTTTGTAAATGACAATTTTTAAATGTATTAATTGTTATATAAATTTTTTTCATACTGATTTCCAAATTTTTTAGAAACAATTTTTTTTTAAATATTTTATTTTTTAAATTACATTGTAATTACATTATACATTACAAAAAATACTTTCTCAGAATGAATTACTTTAGTTTAAATACTTTGCACATAGGCAATAGACTTTTAAGTACAGTAGTTACAGTTGTTGCAATGGGCAACACATTTTCAAACACAATGCAACATTCAGCTCAATGTGAATTTCTAGTTAAATGCAATTAGTTACTTTATGGATTACTTTTCTAACCACAGGACTGGATCCTAGATTCAGTCCTGGGACATCTCCTGTAAACAGTTGAGTAAAAGCGTTTTGGTTACAGTCGTGATTTTTAAGGAATATTATTGTACTTTAAAAGTTCACACTTAGAAACTTTTCTCACAGAATCACCAATGTTATCCTATGGAAGGAAATTCACTTAGAAGTTAAAAACTGTTATCGTTACTTTTTCTTACTCAGTGTTGGATCCTGGATCCAGCACTGGTGCATCTCCTGTAAACAGTTGAAAGAATGCGTTTAAGTCATACAGGCGATTTTTTAGGAATATTTGTAGTTTGTGAAAATCGACACAAACTTTTCTGCTGAAAACCAGACAATGGATTCCTATGGAAGAAAATATAAGTTACTGGTAAGTACGGTTAAAATTACTTTTCAGAGTCAGTGCTGGGCTAAAAGATGCAGCACTGGGTTCTCTCCTGATAACAGGTGAGTAAATTGGAATTCGTACTTTGGTTGATTTTAGAGGAATATTATAAAGTTCCAAAACTCCACACTTAGAAGAATTTCCAAGTGAAAACAGTCAATGTTAGCCTATAGAAGGAAATTCAAGTTACTGGTAAGTACGGTTAAAATTACTTTTCAGGACCAGTACTGGGCTGAAAGATACAGCACTGAGGTCTCTCCTTATAACAGGTGAGTAAATCGGAATTCGTATTTCGGCTGATTTTAGAGGAATATTTGTATGTTTCAAAATCAACACTTAGAAACTTTTTCAACAAAAAGCAGGCAATGATATCCTATGGAAGGAAATTCAAGTTACTGGTAAGTACGGTTAAAATTACTTTTCAGGACCAGTACTGGGCTGAAAGATGCAGCACTGAGGTCTCTCCTTATAACAGGTGAGTAAATAGGAATTCGTATTTCGGATGATTTTAGAAGAATATTTGCACAATGGTGAAGGGAGGGGCGGGGCCTGAGGTGACATCTGTGCAAACGCGCCCCGTGGCGCGTTTTAAGTTGGGGGATTAAGTCCCCTTGAATCCTGAGGGTCCCTAGGGGCCAACTAGCCCACCAGGAACCTCCAATATGCGCCAGGGGGCTGCGTTGCAGAGACGTGTAGAGAGGCCACACCCCTTTTACACCTCTCTGCAACGCAGCTCTGTGGCGCTTTCTGGATGTACCTGTTGGGCTAGTTGGCCCCCAGGGACCCTCAGGATTGAAGGGATTTAATTCCCATCTTAAAACGCGCCACGGGCCTGTTTGCACACATGTCACCTGAAGCCCCGCCCCTCCCTTCACCACTGTGCAAACGCGCCCCGTGGCGCGTTTTAAGTTGGGGAATTAAGTCCCCTTGAATCCTGAGGGTCCCCGGAGTCCAACTAGCCCACCATATACCTCCAAAAGCGCCACAGAGCTGCGTTGCAGAGAGGTGTAAAAGGGGCGTGGCCTCTGTACACCTCTCTGCAAGGCAGCCCCTGGCGCATACTGGAGGTTCCTGGTGGGCTAGTTGGCCCCCAGGACCCCCAGTATTCAAGGGGAATTCGTTCCCCTCTGCAAACGCGCCAGGGCGCGTTTGCAGAGTGGTGAAGGAAGGGGCGGGGCCTGCGTTTAAAAAAAAAAAAATGTTGTCCCCTGAAGGGGGCTCTGTGGCCCCCCTTCCTTTTTCCAGTTTTTATGCCCTGGGGACCCCATCCCCCAGGGCCTTACCCCTTTTTTTATTACAAATTTTAAAAAAAACGGGAAGGGGGCCGCGTGGCCCCCCTTCCCTGGGCCTGTATTGGCCCCGGGGACCCCATCCCCGGGGCATGGCCTCGATTTATTTATTTTTTCGTAGGGAGGGGCTGCGTGGCCCCCTCCTCAGGCCATTTAAGGCCCCGGGGACCCCATCCCCCGGGGCCGGACTTTCCGTTTTTTTTGTTTTTTTTGTTTTTTTTTGGGAGGGGGCCGCGTGGCCCCCTCCCGGGCCACTACTTGCCCCGGGACCCCATCCCCCGGGGCTGGCCCTCTCGTTGGGGACTGTGGGGTCCCCAATCCCCCACAGTCCCGCCGGCTCCCCGTGTCCTACGGGAGCCGGCATTGCTTACACATGGGGAGCAGCTAACATGCTGCTCCCCATGTGGAAAGCAATCGGCTTTGGATATTGGAAGAGAGCAGGTTTCCCTGCTCTCTCTTCCAATATCCAAAGCAGTTTGCAAATCCCGTCCTGTCATTGCAAACAGCAGTGTCCCGGGGTAGGCACCCGGGACACTGCAGGAGCCGGCCCTGGGGGTGGTGGTCCCCAGGGCCATCAAGGGCTCCAGGAGGGGCCGCGCGGCCCCCTCCCATTCAGTTCACAGCCCCGGGGAGGTGGTGGTCCCCGGGGCTCTGGGGTCCGTAACGGACCCCCATATTTAAATGTTTAGTGCCCCGGGAGGTGGCGGTCCCGGGCGTGTGGGGGCTGGAGCCCCCACACAGGTTTTTTAATTAATAAAAAAAGCCCCGGGAGGTGGTGGTCCCGGGGCTGCAGGAGGGCTCAGAGCCCTCCCGCACCATTTTTAAAAAAAGCCCCGGGGGTGGCGGTCCCCGGGGCTTGGGGGCCCTTGAGGCCCCCACACATTAAATTATCCCCCCACCATGCCCCCGGGACTTGGGCCACCCGGGGCAAAATACAATCGAGCGCGGGAGACCGCGCTTCGATTTTTTTTTTTTGGCAGGATTCGCGCACCCTGAGCGTATCCTGCCGATTTTTAAAAAAATTATTTATTTTTTGCCCAGGGGGTCCTTGTGGGACCCCTGAGCAAACCTAGGGGTCAGGGTGTTTCTACCCTGCCCCCTTTGTGCGCTTTGCGCACTTGTTTCTGTCCCTCGGTTCTACCGAGGGACAAAATGGCTGCCAACATTTCCTGAATCGGAATGTTGACAGCCAGCTGACAGCCAATTAACATGCAGCTCGTGATCGGGAGGGTACGCGGACCCTACTCGGCCATAGATATCACTATCTTTTTACTTTTGATTTTCTCAGCAACTACTGAACGGATTTACACCATTTAACAAAAGGGTTCTTTCTGAACCAAGAACTACCTCTTTGCCAAATTTGGTGTAATTCCGTTCAGCAGTTCGGGCTGTAGCCGTGTCTAAAGTTTCCTATGGAAAATTGCATGGGGAAAACGCGTTTTGGGACCCCCTTTTTCTCGGACCCCGCTTGACGAATCCCCCGAGACTTTCAGGGTAGGGAGCGGGCCACAAAGTTTGAAAATTTTGCGAAGATACGTCAACCGGCAAGAGAGTTATTTCAAATAGAATGTCGCGGATTTCCTATGGATAATAGGTTGTAACTATAACTATCTACTGGCGACCGCCAGTAGATAATATATATATATATATATATATGTATATATATATATATATATACACACACATACATATACATATATACACATACATACATACATAAGGAAGGTAGTATTTGTAGATTAAAGATGCATTTAATAAACTCCAGCTTTCAAGTGTTGTTTTTACTTTACATTAAATTTATTTGTTTTTATTTTTTGTAATTCAATAGTGAAGCAATTATAGATGGTTATGATAAAAGATTTACTTATTTATGCAGTCACTTATATACACGTTAAAAACATAGAATAATGTAACTATAAGTAATCTGTACATTTGTTAAGCAGAACTATTGAATATGAACCACAGATTAAACTGCGGCCTATCAGAGACAATTGGCCATAGAGCACATGTGGCCACAGAGAATACTAAAATAAGAATTTTAAGTAAGCGCCACAAAATGTCAAATCATTTGCTTGCGACTGGTAGAATATTATGTTTAAAAGCATTATCCGCCACACGTCTAGAGACAAACATGAAAAGGAGTTGGAAAGGTTTTCAAACAAATTAGTTTGACCTATCAGCACGTACTAGACAACGGTAAACAACTTGGAATACAGCAAGCACTGGCAATGCCAAGATGTCTGGGTTTATAACGGAAAGTGACTCTTCAGTCACTGGTAAGTTTAGGCTAACACTAACTCCAACACTTTTCCTTGCACTTATGCCTTAATTCATCCACGCACTGACTCGTGTATACCCCATTTACCCATCCACAATATAACACCACAAGTGCTCAACAAGCACTAGCAAGATAAATTGAAATCAAGGTAGAAAAAAGAAAACCTGTTTCCCTAACAATATGCTTGAAATAAAATATAAAACTAAACCTTGCAGCAGGTGGCCCCTTGCAGTGATACTGTACACAGTGAACTGTTATTTTAAAGTTCCAACACAGCCACCATGTTTAGAAACAACATGCTGACAACCTTGTAACAATAACCAATGGTACACTACAGACAAAACATTCCAAGTTGGCTGCCTGCTTTGGAAGCATTGGCTGTGAGGGATCCGGTGTATTGTAGAAGAAATGAGCAGAAGTCCAGTAGCACTGTCTAGGCAGATTCAGAACACTCCAACAAAATTAATAAAATAAAAATAAACAAAATGTACGGGGACCTATAAAAAGGGAAATGACAAATCAAAATGGCTACCCCCCACCACACTGAAGCACACTCAATTTCAAGCAGATGTAATCAGGTAAAATGCCGTCCCTCACAGGGCAATAGAGACAATGTTGGAAGAGGACTGTCCTATTGTCCCATGCTGTCATGGACAGAAAGAGTGAAAATGACACTCTAAAACACCAATGACAGAAGATGGCGGGTTCAAAGGATCTATTTATGTATATGCAAGTATGACCTTTTTGTTGGTTTCATTTTACTAGAAGAACCTGGCAAACAACTAAACCTTTCAGTTCCTTCTAAGAGAGCCTAGCCAGCATTATTCCAGTCAGTACAAATCTTCTACCCCTAGGCTTTGTCAAGGGGGTGATTGATTCCAAAACCCTTGCCTACTAATGTAAATAGTGAGGTTCCTCGTAAAATTATCTTTACCGCCTTTAACAGGGTGTAATAGTAATCCAACATTAAGGCCTACTGTCTTTAATATTTGCTTTTCATTATAAATAAGTCCAGTTTGCTGCCTTTGTCATACATTTTCTGAAATAAACAGACCAGACCTATGGCATGCGACCTCACATTTGCCCCAAAAAACAAGCATTCCTATATAGCCTTTAAAACAGACTAGTCACAATAACCAATTCCGGCCTGCTATATTGAGCATAAGTTTCCCTACAAGGCAATTATAAGGGATACAGTTCTAAAATTATAAATATGTTCAAAATTGCAGGCGCCAGACACTACACAACCCCTCTTGAGGGGTCTAACATGGATTCTAATAGTGTAAATCTTCTACTGCCATGGTGTGTCAAAGGGGTAGCCAACACCAGCATCCTTTAAAAGTACGATGATCTACGAATTTCCATATAATAACATACCCATCTACTGTCTTTAACACAGTGATTTCACCCATCAACCCGTAAAGGTTACTGGCACTGACAAATGCTTTTAACAATAAATAAGTCAGGTCTACAGCCTTTGTCATAACTTTTTTTTTTTATAACGGACAAATCAAACTGATGCGATCTGACATTAACTTTTCGCAATGAACCAATCAACCCCAGGCATGTCACCTTAAGCTGCTCAGGCCTATGGTATTGTGCAAAAGCAGGCAACCATGAGACAGAAAAACAAAATACAACCTTCTTAAGAGGGACTAACTTGGGTTATCACAGTGCAGATCTTGAAGCCCAGATGGGATAATCAAAACATTTGCCTACTATGGTAATCTGTGGGATTTCATGTAACAAAATGGCTTTCTGTAGACTTTAGGACGGTTCAATAACAATCCATCCTAAAAGAAGAACTGGCTTTAACAAATACTTTTCACAATAAATAAGCAAGCATTACTGCCAAGGTCATAACTTTTCATAATTAACAGTGCAGTCCTTCGGCATCGGATATAATTGTTCCTAGTTAACCAATGAGGCGTGTAGCTTTTCACACTATCTTCGCCCCAATGCTGTGCAGCATGGCTAAAGAGAAAAAAAAGGAAAAAAAGGTGCATGCTGCAGCTGTGTCAGTTTGAAGGTGCGCACACACAAAATGGAACTCACTTTTTTCCATTTTATTTACTGATCTCAGTTGGATCAGTAAATTAAAACAAGCATTGGAATAGCCAATAGGTCTCGCCTTTGGGACCATATAATTGTTTAGCCAGAGCTATTGGCTTTGACAATGTTTTTAAGCTATGTTGTAGGGTAGTGTGAATGCTGTGCAGCATGTTGAAAAGTTATAATAAATACGTTTCATAAGCATTTTTGTTACCTTGTATATAACCAAGAAGACATTATGTACAACTGAGCACCTCTATTAAAAAAAAAGAATCATAAAAAATGTATTCTAGTTTTTAGGTCGAGCCTAGCGCAGCGCGCATGCGCTGCTCTAGGAGAAGGCCTCTTGGAATCACTTCAGACTTTCTGCAAACTCGTGCGTGTGGTGTTCGATTTTCCACACATGCTATTGGCCTTTGCGTGTGGCTTTCAAAAATGAAAGCATGCAATTGGCCAAAGGCGGGTGCATGTCCCACCTTTTCTGAAAATGTTTACTCCTACAGCGTTTAGCTGTCCGGAGCGAGCAGCGGCGCGCAGCATGCCATCTGTTGTGGATCATGTTTCATTTCAAGACCTGGCAGCTTTCCTTACAAGGCGCGTCCCCTCCACCCCGGCCAAGGGACAGACCCAACCGCCACAAGAGTGCGCGCTTCTTTTTCCAGCTCTCCCATTTCATCTATGTCAGCACTCTCTTCCTGCACCGCTATCTTTGTATTAGTATGTTATTGTCAAGACATTTGCTGTACTCTGTAGTTGGCCTCTATAGTCGCCTCTTTTTCGGTACCATCTTAAAAATTGACCGCACCTTTTAACATTAGCGTTTTTTCATCACTGTGGTGCGTGCTTCCTTTTACACCTCTGCGCAGCTGTGGTGCGTGCTACCTTTGACATCTCTGCATAGTGCACAGCTGTGGTGCGTGTTTCCTTTCCCCACATTGCTTTTGGTGCTCGCTCGATTCAGGGGCGTAACGCAGGCCCTTGCTGGGGGCATAATTTGAGCCGGTGTCTGCCGGTGCGCACATGGGCACTTAATTATTAGCACTTGGTTTTTGTGCATGCTTGCTGGCACCGGCTGCTAAATAATGCCTCTGCGCAGCTGTGGTGCGTGCTACCTTGCACATCTCTGCACAGTGCTTCCTTTCCCCCATTGCACAGTACACAGCTTAAAAATTGACCGCACCTTTTAACATTCGCGTTCTTTCAGCGTCGTGGTGCGTGCTACCTTTGACATCTCTGCACAGTACACAGCTGTGGTGCGTGCTTCCTTTCCCCCCATTGCACAGTACACAGCTGTGGCGAGTGCTTCCTTTCACCCCACTGCACAGTAGTGGCGCGTGCTTCCTTTCACAACACTGCAGATATGTGGTGTGTGCCTCCTTTCACCCCAGTGCACAGCTGTGGAGCGTGCTTCCTTTCACCTTATTGCACATTGCACAGCTGTGGTGCGTGCTTCCTTTCACCCCACTGCACAGTGTACAGCTGTGGTGCGTGTTTCCTTCACCCCACTGCACGTGCCCCCTCCATCACACCCACGTGGTTCTCTCGTTTTCTGTTTAATAAACACATTTCACACACAGATGCCCAGATTTCCGATGTTAGCATTTGTGAACTCACTGGACCTCACAGCTTTTCTTACAAGGCACGTCCCCTCCACCCCGGCCGAGGGACAGACCCCACCGCCATAAGCTGGATTATAAAGCGCCCTGACAGAAGCACCAAGGCGCTGGACCTTGCAGCTTTCCTTACAAGGCGCGTCCTCTCCACCCCGGCCGAGGGACAAACTCCTCCACCACAAGCTGCTGTGATAGTATGATAATATTATTAATTTTTATTATTCGTGCAACTTTGGCATTGACATTATTGCCCTTTATTACACTATTTGTTAGTTTTTAAATCAGCAGCAGCAACATTTGTGCCCCTGTGCTGCCCAGACAGGAAGCACACCAGTACCGCCACTGTAACAGGAGGCAGACCCACCACCCCTCCCACACTTCCAACAGACGGCTCTACAGTAAACAGTCTGTGTATTGTTTCTTACCGCTGCAATTTATCTCCCTTCACTGGCTCTTCACCAGTCCCCTTCACTCTTCCCCTCTCTCCCTCCCACTGTCTCCTCCCCGAGATTGGTGCAACAGATGTAAGTGTTTAGGCTCTGTTAATCTGCAGGAACGTTCAAACCCTTAACAGGCCCACGCTGCCACCGTTATTTTATTTTTCAGCTACACTGATTATATTGATATGCCAAAACCATCCAAACATCCAACAAGGTGCCTACTATACAAAATAAAGGACACTGGGCATTAAAAGATGTTTTGTTTTTGAGAATATTGTTAAATAAAGAGTTTTCCGTGGGAGGCCTACACACGGGGACAGTTCAGAAAGCCAGCACATTTCACTCTACAGGAGGCCTACAGATCAGCCGCTGCGTACCAGGCGTCCCTTGTATTACAATTCCTTTGAGCGTGCTTGTGTGTGTAGTAGTACAGGCTCTTGGTGCTCGCTCGATTCAGGGGCGTAACACAGGCCCCTGCTGGGTGCTTAATTTGAGCCGGTGTCTGCCGGTGCGCACATGGGCACTTAATTATTAGCACTTGCTTTTTGTGCGTGCTTGCTGGCACCGGCTGCTAAATAATGCCTCTGCACAGCTGTGGTGCGTGCTACCTTTGCCCCCATTGCACAGTACACAGCTTCAAAATTGACCTCACCTTTTAACATTCGCGTTTTCAGCACCGTGGTGCGCGCTTCCTTTTACACTTCTGCGCAGCTGTGGTGCGTGCTACCTTTGACATCTCTGCACAGAGCACAGCTGTGGTGCGTGCTTCCTTTCCCCACATTGCTTTTCAGACTCACTCGCTCGATCCAGGGGCGTAACGCAGGCCCTTGCTGGGGGCTTAATTTGAACCGGTGTCTGCCGGTGCGCACATGGGCACTTCATTATTAGCACTTGCTTTTTGTGCGTGCTTGCTGGCACCGGCTGCTAAATAATGCCTCTGCGCGAATGTATGATGATACAACGCTTACCATCACAACGCGGTATGTTACATCGCGGTCTTGACAACGCAAGTCGTTACATCGACTTGCGCTGGAGGGCGCTGGACTTAGGAATAGTGTGAATTACTATTCCAACTCCAGTCTACGTACAGTAGGGAAGGTGTTGGAATAGTAATTCACACTATTCCTTAGTCTAGAGCGCCCTCCCGTGCAAGTCGATGTAACGACTTGCGTTGTGAAAACCACGATGTAACCATACCGCGTTGTAATGGTTTCGTGGTAAAGGATGTTTCCCCTCTGCGCAGCTGTGGTCTATTAATTATTATTATAACATCTATTAATTCTCCACAAATAACTCTCCACTACTCCTATCTAATTAAAATACTATTTCACAACATCCACCCTCCCGTTGTTTATATCCCACACCTAACAATAACTATAACAAAAATTAATTACAACAAGCAAGGAAAAATGGACAGCATTGCATAAACAAATGAACTAGAACACATTTTTGTATTAATTTTGGTTTTTAGTACAATACTTCAGTTGTATATAATGTTTTTTCGGTTAGATATAAGGTGACAGAAATAGTTATAACACTTTGTTTATTATAACTTCTAAATTTTCAACATGCTGCACAACATTCACAATGCTCTACAACACATATTAAAAACGTTAACAAAGCCAATAGCTCTGTCTAAACACTTATAACGCCCCAAAGGCGAGACCTATTGGCTATGCCAATGCTTGTTTGTCCTTGCAATGCTGGCAACTTCTTCCTGCCTGTTTTAATGCTGGTTTGTTATAGATTTTTTTTTTTTATTGGGATGGGGGACATAAACAACAGGAGGGTGGAGGTTGGCAAATAGTTCCTAAATTACAACACAAGCAGCGGACGGACACTAGGGGAGAATAAACAGATGCCAGATTCCGAGGGCAGATTGAGGTGGTGCTGAGTTGGAGCATTTGAGTGTGGAATCGAACAAAGCAATTCCCAAAAAACAACCCATTCTGACAGCAGCGTTATGCAAAGACGCACAGGCGGCTGGTAAGGGAAGAAGAAAGCAGGACGGGAGGGTAGGTGGGAGGGGAAAAGAAACCGGGACGGAGTGGGGATAGGTTAAACAAGCAATACCTTAATAGTGCCCAATAGCTTTGTTTTCTGACACTGCACAAATTACACCTGAACATGTTTGAGTTAGTGAATGCAGGGAGCGAGAAGCCATTTTGTAATGGTACTGGACGTTCACATCACCCTAAATAAATGGATTTGATTGAAGCCATTATTTTTATGGTCGAATAACTGTTTATTTAATGTCCATATTAATTCCATCTGGGACACAATTACCAAATGGATAGCTAAGAGATGTGTTACATTGAGTAAATGGTTAAATTGACAGCATTAATCAATTGTTATTATTTTTCTGTTTCTATGAACATTCATTTTGCTTGCTAAGAAAATAAACCATTCACATTTGCATGGAAGCATGAACATTTTACATTATAAACTACCACAAAGCTTACTGAAATTTCGAACTGTAGTAGATGTACGGTGTGAATGATATCTGCTTTAGATATTTCAATAATGGTAAATTTTAAACATCAATTTATGGAAGATAATTGGGCAATAGTAATTGCTCACAAGCTGTATTACTGTCACTAAACTGCTTTTGATCTCATTACACACTCTTTTACCCGCTGTACGTACAAAAGACGTCTATATAGAATCCTGTTCTTTTTTAGAAGTGCTTCTATACAGTATTGCAAAGCAAAGGCACTCAGTAATCTGATCTGACACTTGATAAATGAATAAAAACCCTTAAGAGAGGTCCTTGCGAGGCCTTGATTGACCACGTGGGAGGTCCACCTCCATATAAAGGATTGAGGATATATCTATAACGCAGACATAAATGAGAAAAGAGCAAGCTAAGTGTGGTTTTTATGTTTTCTATGCCGAGAGCTCCAGCATAAACAAGACGCGTGCAGAACCCACGGCCATGTGCTTGAAACAGGAGGAGCTCTGTGTGGCCACATGTGCAGCCCTTTAACTGACATGGTGCTACACATAAAACTCTGATGAGGGACGTGAGGAGCGAGGAGACTCTACGTTAGAGACTCAATTTATTGCAGTCCGTGTGAAGGGAGGGGGTATGTGAGAATCACAAGTGTTATGCCCCGCTCTCTTCCTGGAAACAGCCCCCAGCTCGTAGCCTTGGGAGCTGTGGAAAGCATGGCCACAGTTGGCCTACACTTCCAATAATCTGCCTGGTGGAACTACAATCCCCTAGTCTGACAACGTGCAAAGCATACCAACGCACACTTGATACAACGGGGGTGCGTACCTTTAAAAGCCAGTGCCTCCACCGCAGCTGTGCCAGCTTCAAACCACTCCACTTGGAATGCTGCAGCAGAAAGCCTTTGTTAAACATTACATACGTAGACGCGACCCTTTCAAGCCCAGTGAGTACGCATACACAGTGCGCCAGCTACAGTTACATGCAGCGCGGGTAGTGAAAGTGCCACAAATATTTAAAAGTAAGCAAATAAAATGTACCAAAACTCCAAATTATCCAACACAGGAGCACGGCTCTTTGAAAACCAGCGCCTCCGCAGACACGGCCCCTGCAGCGCTGCAGCTGCACAGGAATGCAGCAGCAGGAAGCCATAGTTTAACATTACATACGCAGGCGCGCCCCTTTCAAGCCCGGCGAGTCCGCATACACAGCGCCGCAGCTATGCGCGGTGCAGTTAGTGAATGTGCCACAAATATTACAAGTAAGGAAATGAAATGTACCAAAACTCCAAATTTGTACAACACAGGAGCGCGGTCCTTTGAAGACCAATGCCCCTGCATACACAGCCCCTGCAGCGCCACAGCTACGCACAGTTCATAAATGCCCTAAAAAACACAAGCATCAAAGACACAAGCAAGGTAACAAAAATAAAAATTTAGCAGCAAGGCGAGAGCTAAAAGAACAAGCATTGGAATAGCCAATAGGTCTCGCCTTTTGGACCTTATAAGTGTTTAGACAGAGGTTAAATATGGTAGCCTCTCTGAGACATAGGCATCACATGTGACTGACTGCCCAAGACTTACTGAATTTTCAGTTGCCTGATAAGTGAGTGACTGTAGAGGCCCCACTGGTCTTCCAGGGGCCCTGGCCTTCTCTGGCACTACTGCAGCCGGAGTGTGGAGGGCAGGTAATGAGCAGTGGCCCCAATAGAAAAAGTCTGGAAGGGGAACGCCCTGCTCCATTTGGCTTCAAACGCTCATAAATAATGCAAAGGGAAAGGACTACAACGGAGAGCAAGAGCTGCTTTAAATACAGTATGTATTATAGATTGAGGGTGGAGAAGTGGCGCGCAGGAACGGGAGCTAGGAATGCTGCCATATAAAATAAAAGTAACATGTGCATACTCCAGGGCGGAGGGTGGTGTTGGGGGAAGGCACGGGGACATTAGGTGAAGTGGAAGCTCTGAAGGCAGTTTAGTAATACGAAGTGTATGGTTTGGAGCAGCTTCTGGAGAGTACTGACTGACACTGAGGCAGTGGACAAGTAATTGTGCAAGGTATGATTAGGAAAGTAAAAAATGTGTCCAGTTCAAAGTTTTAATATTTATTTCACGGTATGCAGTTTGGATTTGAGTCAACTTAAACTACAGAAGTTATCTGATGTCCTGCGCTATCATCGGGCGGATCGTTTGCAGTGATGTTATCATTATGCCTTTTAGTAGTATTAAAATTTGAAACAAAACCTACCTCTTTTTGGTCACAGAGTGTTTGCAATCACATGTATCCAAAATACTGACCATCATTCCCTTGGTGCACAATGGTGTGTTTCTATTGAAACATCAGATTTTTGTTTTTGTTTAAGCAATTTGTGTAAACGCTTAAACAAAGACCTCACTAATGAAAGAAATCTAAAAGGATCCATCCTTTCGGCTTCCTGGGAGGTAAGAATTGAAAACCTTCTAGAGTCTTCAGGCTTGTCAACATGGGTAAAAGGTCAGTCTGTTGCTGCCACGGACACTGAAAGCCATAGCTGCTAGAGTCCTCCAAATTTGAGAGGAGAATTTCTCCCCAGAAATCATCGGGGTATTACTGCTGTATACCAGGGGACTCACATGACCATTGGAGCCCACTTATCAGGAGACCCCCATTAACCTCTTGAAATAACTGCTGCTTTGAAAACAGTGCTTGTGACGCAACTATCGATGTGCATGAATAGTGAATCAAAACCTTTCACAACAAAGAAAGAACAATTCATTCCACACTGCTCCTTCGCCCAGTCCATCACTTGGGGACGTTTGAAGCATCTACACAAAATCGTAACCTTTTAAACACTTAAAAACAGCAGTAAGTAGCTAAGGGACGAATTCGTTTCTCAGGGATGGTGTTGCAACGCGTGTGCATCGTTTTTCATAACTGTTGATCCGTTTAAACCGGGACCAGCAATGGACGGGACCAGCAATGTTTTTATTGAAATTTGTAAATTATACTGCAGCTGAGGGATGGCACGGCAGGCTTTGCGTACTCATATTTATGGAGTAAATGCCACTGCTGCAGAATCGCGTCATTTCAGTGGCAGTGCGTAATCAGATTTCCTGTAGGTAACATGTTATAATCCCGGGAGGAAAGAAAAAAAACTACAATAAAAATAAAAACCAAAAACAATTTCCACTAGCATTTCTATGTGATAGTATTAATCAGGAAGGAGCGATATAACAGCGAATACCTCTGATCGTAATACACAAGAATAGAATCCATGCAGGGAAAACGCAGCTTTTATCCTTTCAGGGTAGATAAAATAAGTAACATGATTGGTAATGGTAGCAAGCGCTACATAAGAAGCTGTCTCATGGTCATTCGTATGGGATAAATAGCATCTCATGGTCGAGGGCGGGCCGTGCCCATAGATGGCAGGTGGCAGGTGGCACCATAGGAGGGCAGGCCCCCCACCACTGAGTGCAGGTGGCACCACCGCAGGGCAGGTAGCTTCACAGGGGGCACACCTCCCCAGAGACTGGACTGGTGCCCCAGCAGCACAGGTCTGTCAGTGCACACACCACAGACCTCTCGGCAGCGCTGGTGCCTGGCACGTGCCACTTCCGGTGCGGGGTGGCTCCTTCCGCTCTCTGGACAGAGCCCACTGAGCCATCACAGTTTACACAGCTGAGGGACTTGGCTTCTCCTGCTCGGCTGCCCTAAAATAACACACGTGTGCAGTCCGGGCTTCAGATGCACAAGCGCCAAGAAACACTTTTTGTAATGGGCAAAAAATATGTCCCCAGTTATGAGGCGCTTCCGGCACATCCCACGCATAAATGAATTCAGATTCAGGAATAGAACTGGGCCAGTCCTATTTACCTGGCAAATAGGCATTTTGCATAAACGTGCTTTCACTCTCCTTGTCCTTTAGTGAGAATGCAAACCTTAATCTACATTGCTTGCTCCCATACACTTACAGATTTTTTTGCCAATCTCCCTTGTCGTTTATTTGATTTCAGTGGAGTTTTGTCAGAATGCCTACCTCATTCTCTTGTAACTGCCGCAGGCTATAAAAGATGACCTGCGGTACCCTTTGCAAATGATCACCTACTCCAACAAGCAACATTTGAGTTCTCCTATAGATACTATGTATGTATCTCACGAGTCATGGTAGCAAAAATCCAAAGCCGCTTTATTGCTAATCACTATTTGAATAGGAATAATCAGAACTGGCGAACACATTGAAACTTCCCTTTCTTTAGAGTGAAGATCTGTGGGCGTATTGAGATACGACACTCGTTTTCAGTTTGACAGGAAGTTGCTTGTGGTATGCATGGGTGTGGCACATATTCATAGTTGACCGTAAATGTTTATGCATATATTGCTAGAAACCGCATTTGTCAGGGCGAAACAAACGTGTTTAATGTCGATGCATTTTATAGCGCTAGAAACACACTGGAGAAATCAACAGCTTGGTTAAACAGGTTTCTGGTCTATTTTAAGATGTTTGGGTGGATGGATGGGACTTGCGGCTTTTAATTGTTTTCTGAAGGCTGGTAGGTCGTGTTTTTCTTGTTTTATTTTTTCCTGGAACAGGTGTGCATTTAGTTTTTCTTTCTTTCTTGAGTTGTGTTCTCAAGGCCGGTACATTAAATTACGGGGGTTAACACACGTGCATCGAGGCTTGTTCTGAAAGTAGGCAGGTTGGGGTGTTGATGGGGATAGTACAGCTTGAGTTGCATACCAGAAGCTGGAACTGTGTTTTTTTTAATTCTTTTCTGAAGGCTGTAGGCTGGGTAACATGTCTTGTGTTGTTTCCTGATGGCTGCTAGGTTGTATATTTTTGGGAAGGATCTCCTGCACGATCTGTATTGTGTTCTCGAGCTTTCTAAAGGCCAGAAGGTTGGGTGTTGCTTGGTAGCAGGTGAATCTCGAGTTAGTTGTTGAAGGCGTGTTGCCTGCTTCAGAAGGGTCGGCTTTTAGCATGGGCGAGCTGGGTCCAGGCCAATGGCAAACGTCAGAGAGGGCGTAAGGAGCTGTCTGCTTTCATGCAGACAGCAGAGTGCCTAGCGCCTGGCTTCAGGAGCTCCAAGCGCTCTTTATAACACTCATTCATCCGGCTTTCTTATCCTCCCTTCACCCTCTCGCTCCCTGCTGCCACACACCAGGGGCGCAACTAGAGCAAAATTTCTGGGGGGGCTAAGAAAAAATTTCGGGGGGGGGGGCCCCCCCGACTCTTCCAGCAATAGTTAGAGTGGAGATGCAGGGGCTCTAGAGGGGGTGAAAAAACAACAAAGCCTCATTTACAAGCGAATGGTCTTTTAAAGATCTGTGAAGTACTCGGGTGCGGCTGTGTGTGTGCCCGGGAAGCTGTCTCAGCCCAGGCTGCCACACACGACGGGGGGAGGGGGGGCTGAAGCCCTTTGATCCCAATGGGCGTTGCGCGCCTGCCACACACTATTAACCCCACCCCCTCCAACAAACAACGTGCTCCACCAGCGTGAGGTGTTAGTTAATCTAGGAGTGATTCAGATAGGCGCTGGAGGTGCAGACGTGTGTGTGTGTTCTGGGGCAAGTAACAATTCTGGTGTAGTGTAGACGTTCAGGGGCTGACCCCTCTACACAAAAACAGTGCTCCATGATGCTCATTGTATTCACAAGCAGCAGCGAGAGCGCCAAATGTATTTCCGCCCAGGGCGCTATCCTGGCAAAGGCCGACTCTGGGTTCAGGTGGTACAATAGACTGGTCTTAAATAGTTTTCAGGCAGCTAGCTGGTCGTGTCTTAGTGTTGCTGCTTGGAACGTCTTCTCTAGGAGCCGTAAGACATGTCCCCTGAAGAGGTTGTGAAAGTATCAGAGGTTTTATGCTCAATGAAACAGCAGTTCTGTCACCCCACGAGCGGACGCGTGTTTATTTTGTAGGTTACACCGTGTAGTAGAGTTTGTAAGGCGCACACTGTGAAACAAGCAGTGGTTTCTAGGCTTGCGTGTTTTGTGCTTTGCTGAACGGCGCTGCGAGATAAGCGCCATTTCGTGGGTGTTGCTATCATGGTGTTTTTCTCTGCATTTCCTAGCTGCCCATTAGTTTTCTGGTTATCAGTAACAAGCGCGGCCGCGTAATTTGAAACAAATGGCCTATGCGCGCCGCTGCTCACTACCGCGAGCAGGCAAATGCAAACAGCTCTTTTCAAGCACTCGTGCTTGTGCTGGCATCCACCTTGCGGGAGCGAGCAGCGGCGCTGCGGGCCATCTATTTTCAATTAGCGCGCGCGCCGCTGCTCGCTCCCGCAAGGTGGATGCCAGCACAAGCATGAGTGCTTGAAAAGAGCGGACCAATTTCTAAAGGTCATCTCCTAGAGCAGCGCATGCGCGCTGCCTAGGCGAGACCTAAAAAGTAGTGCATCAAAACTTAACATATGACCGATAGTGAAAGGATCGATGTTGCAGGGGCAGTCCCAGGGCAGCAGCAAACTAGCCACAAGGCGGGATAAATGCACACTGTTCACCAATGAAAGCAATTGAATTTCGAAAGGCAGAACAAGCAACCAATGAAAAAGCAGTGGGCTGTTCAAAGCCCAGAGAGGGATTACAGCATACCTCGCAGAGCAGCGCATGCGCACTGACTTTAGGCAAGACTTTAAAAAAGTAACACCAAAGTGTTTTTCTTTTTTCAAAAAGCGGATGAGTGTAGCAACATGCGGGCAAGGGTGGAGGGAAGCAGCATCCAGGGGGCGGGTTGTGGAACATGGACTAAAGAGAGAAATGTGTAGACGGGGAAGAAGCAAACGGGCAAGAAAGTAATGAGGGGGAGAAGTACGTGAGGGTGCGCACAACACAGAGGAGGGTGGAGAAGCACCAAGGCGAGAGATACACAGAGCGCGGCAGTGAAGGAGAAGTACACATGGGACACAGCTGGAAAACACATGCACTCTCATGGCGCACTTACCAAAAAGTAAGCAGTGGAAGGACACAAAAAAATTAGGACATGCTCCAGTGGAGGGACAAATACAAGAAGAGGAAGATAAGACCCACAATCTGACAAAAGCAAGCGAATGACAATAAAGCCAAAGAACAGTAAGCAATGGGTGGGCTGCAAGACCACTGTAAGGTGACAGTAGGTATTTTTGCAAACAGACAGCTTGCACTGTCTAGTAGGAGAGACCTAAAATTCCAGCTGACAATATACAACTGTGCCTAAAAGGGGTTAACAATGATTATCACAGTGAAAGTCTTCTATTACTAGGATTTGTCAATGAGGATTGCTAAAAGCAAAACCATTGCACACTACAGCAATCTATGAGATCCCATGTAACAAATTACCAGTCTATAGCCTTTAACCGTGCTATAACCATCAACCCGTGAAGGCCTACTGGCTTTATTTAACAAATGCTTTTCACAATAAATAAGCCAGGATTACTTACTGCCTCCATCATAAGGTTTTATAATAAAGAGACCAGACCTATGGCATTGGACATAATTTTTCCCAGTGAAGCAATGAAGTCTATAGCATTTATCACTGGCTTGGCAACATAACCAACACAGGCAATACCCTTACCTACTAGGACACCCTCAGACAAGTAGTCAATTACACATATATACTAAATTACAGTCAGCAAAAAAAATACAACCCTCATAAAAGGGCCCAAAAAAAGGATTTTCACATTGCAAATCTACTTTGAGGGCTGGCCAGAGGGGTTATCCGATAAAGAAATCATTGCCTGCCGCGGTAATCTGAAATCTCATACAACAAGGTATCTCTCTACAGGCTTTAACACAGTGTAATAACAACCCACCCTTAAATGATTACTGGTTTTAACATATGCTGATCACAAAAAATATGCCAGGCCCATTGCCTCTGTAGTAACTTTAAATAATAAATGAATCATCTTAATGCCTTGAATATTGAATCGGCACCGTAACTAATCAGTCCTCTTGTATTGGGCAAAAACTTTCCCACATGGAAAAAACTGCAGTACAAGCACTCTATCTCAGCAAAAACAGAAAAGTTCAGTCCAATTAATCAGGGTCTGTGCTCGAGAGAATCGACACGGGGGCTGGGCAAAAGCTCCTCTCCAAATAGTGCTTCTGAATGCTCTTTTTCTGTTCGTCACATAAGGTAAATAAGAAAAACGCTGTCAATCTATCTAACCTAAAAAGGTGGCCACGTTTTAGGTTAGAAGGGCTACAATGAATATCAGGAGGTCTGCAGCGGCCAGGACTGAAGGGAACATTTAGTGCCGAGGAAAGATACTGACAGGTCACTGGAGCCTAATGCATGCGTGGAATGCGCTGCTACATTGTACCTTCACACTGGGCATTCTAAAGAAGGGTGTGAAAATTTTAAAAAAAACGTGTATAGCAGTACAAATCAAAGAGGAGTAAATGTCACAGCTCCTTGCATTGCACGACTAACATAACCTTGCGAGAACCTGAGAATTCTCTGTTCCTTTCAGTAGAATTCAGCAAAAAGCGCACCTGCGCAGCACGGGAAGGAGGGGGTGGGGGTTGGATTTCATAAACTCAGCACCTCGCTTGTGTTTCAAAGTGCTGTCGCTGCTGATCCGAATGCCAAGAGACAAAACTGTGCATGGAAGCAGCTTTGCTTTTCAGCTTTAACCGACTGCCCGTGTTCAAGTGACTGGTAAACGGAGGCCAGTCATGCCCATACATTTACAGACGGGTCTTAAAAAAAACAAAAATTAAAAAAAACAGAACCTCTCAAAATGTAAAACTGCTTGCAGAATTAACCCGTTAGATTGTCCTATCCAGTAATAAATAAATTCGAGTATTAATTTGTGGCTGGTTCTGAGACTGGACTCGCTGGGAGTCAGTCACGCAGCCCCCGTCTCTTGCCTGAAGCACGCTAGAGTATCAGCCAAGACGTACTAACCACACTGCGGATGTGACACTTTCCAGGTAGGCCTCATTAAGAGTTGGGCAGACGGTATCCGCAGGGAGCAGGGGTGGAAGAAGGGACATGCCCTGCTCGAACACTAGTTTTACATTGGACCCTTTAGTTCAGGTCAAGTAAGAGAGCCCCCATACAGAGCAAACACTGGAGCACGGGCGCGAGATGCTCTCGCCTCCTCATTTAGCGACTTTAAAAGTGGTGGACTAAACGTGCCACGCTCCCTTTCCTCTCAAAGGCGATTTTAGTGAGGGCCACGGGAATTATGTTATTGTGCTGCCGCAGCGTTTTTAACATAATTATGGATTTGCCGCATATGCCACATAATCCATCATTTGCTGCATAATCTGCAGATTTTAACACAATACATTTTGTTTCTAGCTCAAACGGTTCAAAAGTTACTAAAACTGCAGAGGCAGATGTTGCCGCACAGTGGAAGGAACTTTGCAAAGCTTGACTGGTCCACTCTGTTGTTTATTGCTATATGTAGGTGTTAAACCTGTACCAGTGAGGTGCAACCTATGCCCAGATAGTGTAAAATGACAAAATAATGAAAAAAATCTCAAAATATGCCTCATTATGCTGCTTAAATATGCGTGTTCTTGACGCATAATTTGGTCAACCCTGCTGCATAATTTGTCCCTCCCTTGCCGCTTAATTCCAGTGGCCCTGGTTATAGTTCCTAAATGCGGAATACTAAAAACTACAAATATACATGTTTTTTGTTTCAGGTTAACAATCAAGTAAATGCACTCGAAGTTCAAATGATGAAGGGAGGTAAAACTAGAGTATTTTTCTGTCTTACAAACCTTTACTGTGAAATGAACTTCTAGTTAAAGATGTGTGAAATTTCAATACCAATTGCGGAATTTAGTGCAACTGCAGATATGCATTTTTTTACTCAATACTTCACGGGTTACATTTTCTTTTCCCCACGCAATTTGTATGATACAAGTTTAAAAATAAAAGAAACCTAAAGGCTGACTTTTCCCTTCCACAAAAATATAGATCCCTATTTTTAGTCCATACAAATGTTAGCTCCAGCAATAAAACTGAACAACAAATGACCCTGGCTAAGAATTATGTATAGTAAACAACTAGGTTGATTAAGAAAAACCTTTACTGATTTTGCTATCAGATTTATTCTACAACATTTTTGTGCTAGGTAACTGTGCATTTCTCCGTTTCATACACAAGTCTGCAGATTAATTTGAGAGGAACCGCGTTTCATCAATTTATTTCATGCCAACTCTAAAAATACGATTTTACAGATATAACTAATTTGATATACTTCTGGTTTAAATATTCTAAATTGGGGTATTTCTAAACATTCCTCGAGTTATGGCTTCCCTCCTCTTTTGGAAATTCTGACAAAGGTTTCAATTCAAGTGTTGCCAGATCTGCTTAAAATATCACATTTATTTCTATCAGTAAAATATAATTTTGCGTGAACCATGTGACTGAGTCACTTAGGTTTTAGTTGTAGATAGACAACTGCGAGGTATGTACAGACAAATGTGAAGAAACCTCTTGCTTCATTTAAAATCAAGTTATCTCCTATTCTCCAACCAATGTCAACAGGCAGACAAGTGTGCACCTGTATGGGGAAGCATGATATTCTGGGCGTTGATTTAAGTGGCGTGATTTAAGTGTTTTTGACACTTTAAAAGCAGCTGAAACACGACCACAGTTTTTAATATATGTACTGTATGTCATGAATTCCTATAACTGCATACTTTGCCAAGGGGTTTCATTCTTTACAGACATCTTGGAATGCAAAATCCAAACTATGTTGAAAACTGCACGGAAGATAATTATTAGGTTTAAAATCAATTAAAAATCAGGCTGAAGAGGCAATCATTTTTCGGTTCGTTGTCACGAAGGTTCCACAGAAAAACAGCTATTGTCTGTTTAGTAAACAATTACAGACTGAAGTAAGTGCACATTCATTAGGAACAGATGTTGGCTAGGACCTATTTATCAGAATCCTATTAATCTAACTAAGACAAACCCAACTGCTCCACGGTAGTGTCTACAATGCTTGTGATCGAGAACAGCTAGTTCACCTTTACTGATTTTGTTCTTAGTGTTCATAGCACAGCAAATATGGTCGAACAATCTGCTATGCTAGCAAGTCAAGAAACAAAATTTAGGCTGAAGTAAATTGAAGATACAAACGTATTTTCTTTTTTGAACATGGCTGGGCAACTAAGTTTATGGGATAAGCTTCTCTGTTTCCGATTCAAAACATAGGCCTAACTTACAAACAAAACTGGAAATCTACTCCTGTAGCTTTACATCTATCTAACTTTGGAAAAAATTGACCATTTTGGAGGAATTCACGAGCTGCGATTGTTGCAGTTTTCCCAGGAGTTTTGACAAGTGCTAATATTCATGCCTATACTTACTCATGGAAAATTCCCAATGTAGTGCAGGATGCTAACTTGTTTTTTATACATGTTCATTTGTCGGGAAGAGACTGCTCCATACATAGTGTACAGTTGTGTTCCACTGCTGTGTTTATTCATTCTGGCCCTAGCCGCGCACCAATCTAGTGTATGCACAGACTACTTTAGATGAGTGAGGTCCAGGGCATATTCTATGGCCCTCGAGGGGTCCAACAAGTGTGCCCTCATTTTACTGACGGAGCACTACTGTCCCTGTGGTTGGGTTTGCACGTAGAGCTGTATTGGCAGTGTAATTTTTTTGGGACTCCATTGTTGTGACCAGACTCTTTTTAGGACTCGTCTATCAGACAGTCTGGTTGCGAAAGACCTAATGCGAACTTAATGTCCACCCATTGCTTAACATTAGCTGGCTTTATTGTCACTCTCATTTGCTTGCTTCTTATTCAATGGCTAGACTTCCTCTTTTTGTGTTTATCCCTCCCCTGAAGCACAGCCTTTTTACAGTCCTTTTGACTGACTGACTTGTATCCTTCCACTGTTTACATTTAGGGAACTTCTTTTTTTTGGGGGTCTTGCCTAGACAGCGCACTCACAGCCATTTGTTTTCCAAAACTGGACATGCAGGCTGCCCATTGCTTGACATTGGTTGGCTTCACTGTCACTCATTTGTCTTGCTTATTAATGGTCAACTGCCGTAGGCTTCCTTCCTCTTCAAGGGTATGTCCCTTTCCTGGAGCATGGACGCATTACTTGTATCCTTCCACTGCAAATTTATTTAGGGGCTACTTTTTTCTGTGTGTTTAAGCACTCTACCAGTGTGAGTCTTTGTCAGTTGGCTCCCTCGTGTACTTCTCCCTTCTCCGTGTTCCCCCTTTCTTCCATCCCTCGTCTATGCTGCTCAGCCGTCACCCGGCCTGCCTTCTTCCCCTGTTTTCTATGTTATTACTTGCCCCAGCCAGTCTCACCTGCTATAGACTGTCAGCTTGCACCCCACCCTTCATTATCCATGTGCTTGCTCCCCGCCCCTCCATCATACTTCACTTTGTCCATACTGCCCCGACTCACCTCCCTCCCACTTTGTTTTGCCTTATTTCCCCCTTAGTCAGTGTTGCCTCCAGATTCCCACCCCGCAATAAACAAAAAAAATAGCACTATGACTAGGCAAGCACTGGATGCAGTCTCACTGTTCTTTTCCCCACTCCCTCCCTCCGTGTTGCCCTCCCACACACTTCCTCCCTCCATGTTGCCCTCAATCCTAGGCCGCGTCATATAGTATTTTTCTTTAAATCATGCTGCACGGCAGCCACACTGCTGTACAACATGGCTACAAGACATTGACAAAGCCGAAAGCTACAAAGCCAATAGCTCCTTAAAAGGTGAGCCTTATTGGCTTTGCCAAAGCTGGTTTCTTTTTCATTCAGCATTCCATGAGAATGTATGTGTTTTCTAGCTTTCTCAATCATGTGCTGCTCCTCCCCTCAAATACCCTCCCTCATTCCCCGCACTATGTTGTTCTCTAGCCCTCCCAGTTTGCCTGAAAAACAACAGCAACAGGGATATTTTGCTGGGGTATAACTTAAGAGCAGATTGAGTTTTTTTATCTCTCTTTCATGCCACATATTGAATGAAAGCACAAGCGTTGGCACATAAAGAAAGGCTTTGGTGGCGTTGGAGGAAGGGCCATCTGCTGCACTCACTCAGCTGAGGCAGAAGGAATCTTTAGTATGCCACTTTTTCAAATTGCTGAATCCTGAGGAAAGTAAATTAGGCCTTGGTAAGATGTTCCCTTCCCATTTTACCTAATCCTTTTAAAGTTCCGTTTAGTTTCCTAAGTGAAAAGTATTTGAAACAGAAACCATGTCACTTATAAACATTGAAAGCAGTAAATATCCTCGGATACGTTTGTTGTTCCTCCAGTATTTTGAAATATGTTTTTAAACTATACTTTACTGATGCACATTGCCGAATGCTACAGCTTAGTACTCACATTATAAAGGGGAGACCTACTGGCTCTTCCAATACTGCAAGTTCCGCTTGTATGTGCAAACCCAAATCCAGGCACTAACATCCCAAGTGTATGTAGCGCATGTCTGTGTATGTGGTCTGTATGGCATAAGCATTGTGTGTAAGAGTGTGCCGTAGTAATGGAGGCCTGGGGCTACTTTTTGGAAACCCTTGGCCAGTTCTTGTGCACAGGATGGAGGCGAGGTTGTTTTCCCAGAAAGTGGAAGTGTATTGCTGACATTCCTGAAGCTGAAGGGAGGGAGACCTAGAGAGTGAATCACTCCTCTAAAAATTCAATCGTGTTTTTTGCTGAGAGAAGCTGCCATTAGTCTTCCTGTAGCAGTGCCATTTGCTCCATGGTAGGAGTGAAGGGTGAGACTGCAGTCTATGCTATTTCTAGGTGAAAGGGACCCTTTAGATGAGGCCAGGCTTCCCCCCCGCCCCCCGCCCGCCACTCTCCAGAATGGCTGTTGAAAACCACATCCAGAAAGCTCACACATCTATGCATTTTGTGGGTGGTTCCAGGCTCGAGACTGCCCTGCTGTGAGGCGCATCACTCAACACAGGCTGCATCTGGAGATCAGCCTGGAAAGACTACTTAAAAGGATAACCACCCTAAATAGGTTCTGAAAGTGCAGCAGTGGATCCACATATGCAGTCTGCTTTGACTGCATAAAACTGAAAGCCACTGGCCCACTTGTTCCAGTTTCATGTTCACTTTTAATAAGGAAGGGAGTGCACCGTAGAGTACTCTTAGGGCTGCCGTGCAACCAGAGCTGGTGTCTGCCTAACAACCGGCTTCTGAGAGGTGAGGGGACATGACCTAAATACTTATCAAGCTGGAAACAATTCTTCTGATTTGAAGCACCTAGAAGCCAGCCTGCCTGTTGAGATAGGGTAGAAGCCAGCGAGCTTCGCAGAAGGTGCGACTGTGCAGGGAGTTCAAGAAGCAGCAAGACCTCAGTGCTGACAATGTCTGCCAGTTGATTAATACTGTTAAGAGCAGAGCGATCTCTGAGCTCCAGGATTGGTGGATGCATGGTCTCCTGAATCGCAGTTCCAAGAGGGAATTAGCAGTCATCTTCGCCCCTGTACAAGAAGAGCGACCTCAGTGCAGAGACAATGAATTGTGCCCATGGCAGACTTTGCCATCGTAACCAAGAACTAAGCTAGTGGTGGCAGCTTCATTCCAATAGTGTGCTCCACAAATCCCATTGTGCCCCTGTGACCCCTTTCTTCATCTGCATCGCAACACACCTGCTATGCATCCAGAAGCAGACCCAGCGCCTGTCGTGGGCCCCACCAACCCTTAGTATCCGTGTCCGCTGAAGGCTTCGGGCAGCAGCTCTTGCTACCCAACCCTACTGCTGCCTACTCAGACTGAGGGCTGCTTCTGTAACCGGCACGTCACCTCCAAGAAGTGGAAGTGAGTGGAGATGCATGTTGCTGGTTCCCCTTGCCAGTCGCAGAGAGAAACATGGAGGGGAGTGTACTAAACTGAGCACTATCATTACTGAACTGGGGTAATCAGCACCTGTGCTTTGATTCCTGCAGCACAGACACTAACCGTAAAGAGCCTGCATAGACTCATGCAAGGAAGGACACCTGGGTAAAGAAAGAAGAGTAGGAAATAAACCAAGGGGCATAAGCCCAAACACCAGTGCATTTTATTGTACCTGCTATATTCCCTGCGTAGTATTACGTTTTAAGTGTATCTAAGGACTTAGCTAAGTAAAGCAGTGGGTTGAAGAATCAGTTATTGCACTGCTGAGTGGCTTTTGAGCTTTGAGTTTGCACAGCCCCATACTACCTCCCAGAGAAGCCTCAGACTGCTCACCATCACTACCACTGAGTCAAGTGCTGAAGGGGTTGTACCTGGTTCAGTTTCCAGAGCCATGCTAGCTTGGACCCCGGGACATCAGAGGCAAAATACTGAGTCCCCAGGGCCAAGGCCCAGCAGGCCCTGCTTATCCTGTGGCCAACCCCTATTGAAGACTGACACCATGAAAAAAATATTTTATCTCCCTGGAGAAACCAGTGTCTATACGTTTACCGCTTTACTGAGCAAGGTCCATGGTTATTCTATTTTTTAAATGATTTTACACAAGCTCTGGACAGATTAACCATCCAGCAAGTGCCAGCGTGAGAACGGCTCCTGGATTATTTTTTTTTAAATGTCCTTGAACAAGTCAATTTCAGGGTGAGCACACTGTTTCCTGATAATTTGATCCCTAAACACCCGCTCGTCACCTTGTGGGCTAGATTTACTCAAACAAAAATATGTGGGTAAATCATTTGACAAGTGTAAAACCTTTCATGAATCTCCAAAACATTTTTCCTATTGTAGAAATAGTATTTGTATACCTAATCTAAATGTACACGTGAAAATGACTGCGCCTTTTGGACCAGTAATGTTTACTCTCTCTAACCATTAAGAAGCCAGACCTCAATGGTAACTTATCCCTCGCGTTCACAATAAGTTCCCTATGGCCATGTACGCCTGGCCCATGACAGCATTTGATTTACATTTCTATTTTATCATGTTATGAACTAATGCTAATGTAATGAGTCTTGAATGGTTCATGATGGTTTTGAAATACCTGCATAATAGACATTTATGTTTAAGTATTGACCTTCATAGCATGAATGGGTCTATATGGAGGGAGGCTGACAACCACTCCTAGCAATCAATGTAATGACACCCACACTGTGAAGAGCAGGATGGTGGTGGTGAGCAGGATTTGACATTGGCTATAAGAGTTTTTTTTTAGCTGTTTCCCAAAACCAATTATGTCATCACTTTTCGGAATGACATCCTCCTTTTTGAGAAGAATATGTTTTAACATATTAAACTTTTTGGACAAGGTGGTTGGAATATAGAAAAATGGGATGGCACTACAAAATGACAAATATGTGTACATGAGGTTCAAAGTACTGTACTCCAAGGTGGACAGCCTCTAGTGAAAGTATAAAGGAGTAGCTCTCCACCTGAAATATTAGGGCCTAGCCCGAGTTCCCACTTCTGTTTTGCATACATACATATTGGTCAGACAGAAAATACATAATGGGTAACCATGTAATATGAAATTAGTATTCATGTAAATCATGTAGCAAAAGGCCGAGTTGTTTGTAAATGTCACTAGAACCCAGAGATGGCAACATGGGACACTACTACACATTATCCATTATCTAAATGTTCATAGTACATTTATTTTGGGGGTAGCGACCATGAAAGAAGGCGTTTTGCCAATCAAAGAAATGTTTACTGAAAACAGTAAGTGAAATTCTAGACTATGCTCTTTGGTTGTTTGCAATAAACAGAAGAGACCATTACTTAATTTTGTAGCTAAGAAAGAAAAATTTGGGGGAAAAACATTTTGCATCTTTTAAAAACATCTATCTGTTCAAGGGAGAGACAGTGGACGCTGTTCTCTTTAAAGTAAAGATAACAATGGGCACACATTGGAATGAGAATGTTTAGGATTTGTTCATCTTTCATGAATAAATGTTAACACAACAGACAATGGACAGGGTAGGTGGAATTATGTGATTGTAGGACAGTGGCATTTAATTCACGATTAGCTGCTTAATTGGTATACTTCAACAAAATTGTTGTTTCTAGGTCAAATTGATCAAAACAGTAATGCCAGAGAATGTGCCAAATACTGCCATCTAATTTACTTGCTGCATAATTTAGATACACTTGCCATACAATTTGGTTCTCCATTAACATATACTGAAAGTGGCCCGAAAAAAATGGTAGAGCTTTACAGAGTGGGTTGGGGCTGTAATTATCATGAAACCCTATTTTACAGGGACTCAAAAAATATTTTCTATATTTCACAGGTTTTTGCAATAAAAATGTGATTATTCCATTGCAGTTTGGGCAATCGAAGAGCAGTGACATGAAATATATGATAAATATATATTATAAGAATTTTGTTTTGGGAAACTTGAGTCTGGTGAGACAGCTAGTGCTGTCTCAAAGGCCAGACCTAAAGCAAAAATCCAAATCCCAAAATGATGTAGGAGTCCATCACATTTTATCATTTTTCCTACAAAGAAGCATTAATTAAATTCAGTTAATTGAAAATCAAATGACATGTTGCAGCAGCAGCAGCTCCTCCTAAAGGGCGGAAGAGCGTCGCCCCGCCTGCTGCAAGAGCAGCAGGTAAATGCAAGTACATTTATTAAAATGGGAAGCAGGATGACTTGCCAGTGCGTAGTGCGCATGTCGGATTGGCCAGCTGTCTTGTGACGGCCAGCCAGACATGCACACTTCAGACTGCACCAATCCCAGCAGTGTTAAACTGCCGAGAGATTGCTGGCACAGGACCGAGCCTCAAAAGGAGCGCTGGGTTAGCATGCTCAAACCAATCCTTGCACTTCTCTTATGATGAAAACATCATGTGAGCAGCTCCAGAATTGGTTAGTTCGTGCTGGCTTTGGCAGGAAGTCAATGCCAATGGCCCAGAGCTGACCCTTCTGCCTCACGGCTCCGTGGTGAGTAAGAAACCGTTGGCGCTTTATCTTCTTATCCGATGCCCTTATTTTACTGGGTCTCTTGTTTTCCTTAATTTTGGTATTTGCAAGAGGCGCCCGCTTGGATTGCAAAATTGGAAGAGAAAGAGTAAAGGGGAGCAGTCTCTGGAGGACGGGGAATGAATGAAAACCTTGGGAGAGGACGCAGGCAGTGCAAGCTTTCGACAGACACCACACCGGAGGAGATGCTGGGATCTAGCAGTGAACGACGCGTAAATGGCGGCATTTCTGGACTCCGCCGCTGAGATCTCACCGTGAGAATGGTCCAGGAGACCCCAGAAGCGACAAGGTCACAGAGGGAATAAAAATGGGGTATTCAGTTAGAGGCGGTGTGGCAGGCGAGGGGTTAAACCCCATATGAAAAGAGAGCTAAGGCCCAGTCTGTGCTGCCTCGCCTAGAAGACATGTTTTTCAGGATCTGTCAACATGTATTTTTCCTGTTACAGGAGGTCTTCTGTCGGTGTTTTTCGTATAAAAGAGGGAGGAGTGTCCACGTCCACTGTCTTCCAGCTTGAAGACTGGGTTAAGTTGCAAAATGGTCCTACAAGCCGTGGGGAAGGTCTTGAGATAAGCCGCCTCGTCAGCGAGAAGGTTTTCTTCTGTCCGACTGAACTAGCGATCTGTTAGGCAATGTTGTAGAGTAAAAAAGTCAAGAAAGCAACTGAGTGTGAGACAGGGCTACTGAGTGTTGACAGTGAGCAACTAAGAAGGTAAAACACTGAGCTAAGAGGCAACTGAGAGTGAAAGGACTGCTGAGTGCGATACGAGTGACTAAAAAGATAAGAAAGAGACAGTCAAAAGGTAACTGAGTGATTCTGTTTGCAAGACAGATAACAGATGGTGAGAGACAATCAGAACAGTAATGGATGCGAGAGAGACTAAGGGCTACTTGGGGTGTTTAAAAGAGATAGAGAGCAACAGTGTGTGTAATAGACAGAGGAATACTGACTATGTGTGGGTGTGCTGTGCATGACAGAGGGTTACCAAGAAGTGGTCGAGAATATACAGAGTGGCAGACTGCGGGAGTGTCATTAGCATATAAAATCTCTTTATTGATGTCATAACTACAATTTCACAATTGCTTTATTAACCTTCTTGCTTTCTCAAATTTGCTTAAAAATGCACCATTTGCCCACTCTTTTTTCAAAATGTTCCCAAGTGGAGAACCCCCCGAACCCCCTTTAAAACGGTCGGCGCCCTCGCCACTCATCCAGAACTTTTACGTCTCACCACCTTCAAATGTCACCAGCCGCCACTGTTTCAGCAGGATTTTATGCCTACAGAGCATCCTTGAAATGGGACTTACTAAACTAGCTTTAAATAATTTTCTGACAATCACTTGATCCAGAGACATTTACCCTTCGAATATTGTATGCTAATTTACCAAAAAACGTAACTCAGAACATTTATTGCCGTTATGTACTCTTTTCAGTGCACAGTGATGCCAGTATCTACCTTGACGTTTCCAACCTGTACTTTGTGCACCACTCATGTGTTCCCCTGAAAAGAGCTCTTGGGCGTTTCCTTTGTGTTTTTTTTGTCAGTTGGTCTCCATTCGTGTTTATTTTATAAACACTGAGCATTGATACTTAAGTCACACCCTCTTCTGTTGCGCTACCAAAATAAGATTTCAGAGTGTCTAAACAGATGTCTTGGAAATATCTTTCCTTACTTAACAGAATATATTTGTGAAGGTATTCAGAAAGATGCGTTACATTCCTATGTTTAATTAGCATCGGAGACAACAAGCCTAGCTAATTAAATAATTGCATCATTATACTGAATGAAAAAATCGTGTGGGATGCTGGTAACTTCTAGGGAGTAAGGGAAATGGTTACGAAATGGGTAACGTTTAGAGTTAGGGGAGGATTAACTTAAAAAAGTTAAAAAGGGAATGACCTAAAGAAGGTCTTGAAAAAGAAAATAAAATTATATGAGCTACACATAAAAGAAAAAATGTAAAGGGGCTTAGGGATTTATCTCGAAATCCACAAATAAAAGCTCTCGTGGCTGCTTCTGGATTACACAGTGAGTGGAGCTTGTGTCTGAATACATCCAGACACACTGGCCTTCTGAAGTACGGGTCATAAGAAGCACCAGTATTAATACTCACAGGAGACAGAGCATATATATTCCAGGGAACAGCACGATCGCCTTACAAAATGGCTGCTAAAATGAAGACACTGGAAAGCAAGGCCGAAGTCTAAGAAGGCCTATCTAGGAGGAAGGAGGAACAACTTGGTCTTCAGGAGGGAATGGATAGCCCTAATGCAGCAGACTTTTTGTAAAGACGGATCCATTATAAGCTTGCACCTTGTAACCTCACTAAAGTGTTCGCTTTTGTGAGAACCCACAGTCCCTCAAAGAAACCTGCTGCCAGCCAATCCCCATGCCTAATGATTCCAAAGGTTCTAATGTCCGTGACAGGGATGCCGTCCTGCGACAAGCTGGACTGTCAGGCCCCTCACAGATTAGAAATGCGGAGGTTAAACTGTTTCTGTACTACACTAATGCAGTGCAACAACATCACGATTCCTTCTTTGAGGTGAAATGGACACTCAAGAGAAGCTGGAGCCCAATATATGCTTATGTTCCCTGCAACTCTGAAAGTAGTCCAGGATAGCAAGGCGTGGGGTTTCCCTGACCCGAAACTCGCACTGTAATGGATTAAGGTCCACCTAGAAGCAGAAAATGACCTCCTTCCATGCAGGTCGTGCTTTACCTTAGAAACGTATGAGGAAGTGTCCTAGATCCAACAGACTTAAGAGAACCACTGCAGCACACATCCAGGTTGACAGGAAGGCTATGATTGCTGCTGCAACTAGTGATGCGTGGACTGCCACCCCTGAGCCCAATGCCACAGCTGCTGACCAATCAGATTCGAGCGTTGAAATGAAGGACAGCTGCTAAATAGGACTATTACTGCACCACTGGCTAGGCGATCCTCATCTGCACACGAGAACTGACACTTGAGGCCACAACCACCCCGCAGGTGGAAGATAGGGTGCACCCTTACTTAGTGTTATGCAGGGTCCCACAAAAGAAGAAATTAATGATTCTGTTGTATGGTGGCCTTTCGTGGTGGTGAGATCAAATCACGAGCTGCTTTATATTATCATGGTGGCGCGACTTTCAGGAAAGCGATACCTGCTTTATAGACAACTTAGGTTAAAAACACTACCCCCTCCCCTCTAAAACTATACATCTCTAGATGTTTTTTTCTTTCTTACGTATGTAGCTTGTATTTGTTGACTGGGCATCAGGCCATTGCCAGACTGTCCTGGTATGGGATTCAGGAGGGGGTTACATTGTTTGCTTGTTGAATTTGCCTGAATTTTGCTAGTGGGAGCCAGGCATGGAGGCCACGCTGGTATGCCTATATGGAGGGAGAATTACCACTTTGAGAAATAGCTAAGTAGACTGCTGATCGAGTAGAATCGTCCCTTGGTATGAATGATCATGTTAACAGGCACAAAATCCTAACATATATTAAGAGATGAGGGACTAGCATCGTGCTGTTTAAAGAAACCCACACAGATGTGCTTGAAGCTCTGAGGCTGAGCAAGAGATGAAGGGAACATGTATTTGCCACTAAGTACTCTATGCATGTGATCTGAGTAAAACCTGGCATCCCTCAGGAAGTACTGCACACAGATATAGATGCGAAAGGGCATTATGTGTTATATGGGAATATGAATGGGAAAGAGCTGTTGATACTAAACGTGTATGCTCCCAACACGGAACAAAACAAGTTTATTGAAGGGTCTGTCAATATAATAGGACAAATGGATGCATGTTTTAATGATTGTAAGAAAGCAATTTTAATTTGGCTGCTGATATGCTTCTGGACAGTTCGCATTCCCTACTGCTATCTGCAACCAAGAATAGTAAAGTTAAAACCTTAATTGAATAGATAAACATGGGACATGCAGGTTGTGAGGTGAACGTGCAACCCTCAAGTTAAGGAGTACACACACTATTCAATTCTACATGATTTACACGTCACCCTGAACAGAATTCTTTTTACGACCACTGCTGTACCAATACAGATGAGCACTGGACTCTTTCGGACCAAAGCCCAGTGCAGACTACTGTAGCCTGGGACAGGGCCGCCAAACCCAAGTGGAGAATTCCAGTTAACTTCCTAGAAGATCCAGTGTTCTGGGAAGCCACAGAAATCGACAGATACTTTGTCAAAAATGAAGGAATGGCAAAGGATGTAACCATCGAATGGGGTACCTTTAAGGCGGTCCTGAGAGGACACTGTATAACACACATACATGGTTTGAGGCAGATACTCTACAACGAATTAGATAAACTGGAACACAAACCGGAAAATTTCACAACATTAGTCAGGGAGGGAAACCTACCTGAAGCAACTTTAGAGGACATCAAGGTTGAACAATCGGACTTTAAGACACTCTGAAAGACCCAGAGTTTCAGGACTACAGGGTTTGCATGCATGCAGAAGGAGATAAGGAGCGGAGCCTGCTGGCGCAATTAGTGTGACGAGTGGACAATCACCCCTATATCTCCTCCATAAGGAATTCTATGTGGAATACAGTCTACACTCAAAATGCGATTAATAGCACATTCTTTCTGTTATATGAAGCATTGTATGGTTTAAGGATGGATACGAGCGGGAGCGAAAAATCTCTATTTTGATAGGGCTACAATGAATTCTCTCTCTTATGAGGATAGAGACTCTCTGGATGCCCCAATCACTTAATTGGAGATTAAGACTGCTATTGCCGCTCTCCTAAACAATAAAACTCCTGGCAAAGATGGGTTGCTTACTCAATGTAATTAAGTAAGCAGCCAATTGTAATTATCAATAGGTGTGTGTGTGGGGGGGGGGGGGGGATACATTTACTATGCAACTGTATAGAGCAATCCTATCAGCAAATAGGAGTGACCTAGCCCCCCCCTAAGGGACAAATGGTCATGGGATCTGCAAACTGAGCTTACTGACACCCTTTGAAAGATGGTCCTTGCAAAAGCACATAAGGTATCCAGACATTTCCGGTTCAAATTGATACAATTTTATAGGACCTATCTATCTCTGCTATAGAGCTGATGCGGCTGGCCATTACTACATGCTATGGACATGCCCTACCTAGCCTCACAAACCATGGGACAGAAACCTCGCAGAGCTTAGCCGTGACAACTGGTCATATGAATTTGCTCAAAGCTGACACATGTTTGCTGGGGCTTATTCCCAAACTGCGAAAGCTCAAGCTGGTCATGACGTTTGCATGCAGAGGCTAAAAGTGGTATAATAACCTGGGAAAATGCACATCACTGGGACAGATTACTAAAATCCATTGCACAACCACACTATGACATAGTAAGTGCTTCGGAGGATGATGGGAACTAGTCACCACCTCCTCCTTCTCCAAACATGGGAAGGGAACAACCCACATTATCAGTACGGATGAATAAGTGGGCTGAATACCTCTGCAATTTCCATCTCTTCCCTCAATACAGGACGAATGCCTCTACACCTTCATTTTAATAGACTCCTTCATAAGGCTGAACGATCATCTTACACAGTAGGCAGATGTATACGGGATTCGCACGTCTCCTTCTAGCATGGCTAAATAATAGCGGTAAAGTCAAGGAATCCCCATAGGTTATCATGGACTGTATGTTCTTTTCCAATTGTTCTGATGTTCACATATGGCTTTATCTCCCATAATGCTCTTGTTATGTGTAGCCCACTAAACAGGGTAAGATGCACACTGGTGACTGCCTCAATTATTTCTCATCTGCTGACACACTCTCTTCTCACATTCGACATGCGATTATCATAAATGCTGCATAGATTTATTAATTGTCTTTCACTGCTCTTTTCTGCTCTCCTTAATAAATGCCAGCACAAATCTGAGCATTTAAAATTCAAAAGGGCAAATGAGTAAATAAAACGAGAGGAATCTGTCTTTATGGTTTATAAGAAGTGTACTAATACTGTAAGAATGGCTGTATACTGCATTGTTAATCTTCAATAAAAAATAAATTTGAAAAATGTGGCCATCTTGAAAATCTGGAATGAATCGGTCGTCCCTTGATCTATGCTGCGCTACAGAAAACACAAAAAGGGTGAGTTCTGGAGAAATATTAAATCACAGTGAATAGTACCAAAATCAGACTTTGCCTGATTTCTAATGATGTCTAGAGATAGATGATTTTAGATCTACTGGGGGTTGGCTACACAGAAGTTAAGTATACAACTTCCCTGCACCTTGGTCAAGACAACCTACCTGTGGTTCTGTAAAAAAAGGGACCTTCCAACGTCTAAAAATATGCAGCAAGTGACAAGCCTCAATGTTGCTGCTCCTTACACAGCCTCTGCCGCTTCCGGCAGCAAGTTACCAAAGGGGTAGAGCTGTGATGCAGAGGAGAGTACTTTTCAGATTACAAGTCGGATCCTAGACACAACAGACTTTACTATTCACCCTTTCTGATATCCAAGACGCAAGACAGTTTATGTTGTGCCCAACAAAAACAGTAAAATCATTGCGTACAGGCTACATTGAGATACCAAAGTCAGAAAAGGGCAGGTTGAGCAACCGAAAAGATCGAATGGAATGCAGCATAGATTACTTACCACTGGCAGAAATTAGTTCAAGCATTCAATAAATCACTTTTTGTTTTGCCTCAGTGAGTCACCCTAACTGGCAAGGGTATGGCCAGATATTGATCCGGTTTCTCGCTGTCTCATAGGGACCTGCGGATTCATGGGACTGAGGAGGCGCATCACGGCCGCAACATATACATCTCTCTCTATAGAGATATATATATTTGCTGTGCAAAGAAGGTGTAGCCCAGTAGTTTAGGCAGGACTCTTGAGGGGGAGACAAAGAATGGTATGCATATGATTCAACCATGTCTGGAATGGCACATGGTAAAAAAAGTAATGGAATGGAATTTTACTCAGAGTAATAAACAATATGTTGATATTAACTCATGCATGCCATACTTAGCTTGTTTCCCCTCCGAAAACATAGTTAAGGGGCAACTGACTCATCTACATGCACGTTGGAGGGCATTTCAAACAGTATTAAATAGCCTCATTCATCAACAAAGCTACAAGCAAATTTCTTTCCATAGGTCAGTAAAGCTTTGAAACATCTCTCAGCACAAATGTTTTTTTCTCTCTCGACATCTGGGGACCTTCCTGGGCAACTACTAAAAGATCAAATACACATTGCAGAAGCCAATAGGTCTGGCCTTGACATGCTGGTGTGAAAGTTACGTTTTTTTTTTATTAGTTCATTTTGTTTTTTGTTTTTTTATTAGTTCATTTTTTTATTTTTTTAAGTGTATACCACATAGTGAAAAGGGGAAAAAAACATACCACCACCTAAATGTGGTGGCCATATGCCAGAAATAAACGCACACAATTAAACAAATTAACTATTGCAATAATTATTATGTTTAATATTTTTTATTATTGGGCAAAGGCTCAAAAAGAAAAGAAGAACAATTTACATTCCAATAGGTCATTAATTTATGGCATATCACTCTTAGCCGATCCCTAAATGAGAAGAAAGTCCCCATCAAGAGTCATACTTGAGTGCAAACTCGTCAGTAGAAAAAGTGGAAATGGAGATCAGGAATACAAACTATTACCGAGCACATATCATTAAGCAGCTCTACATTATCTAAACCACGGAGTAGCTAGTTGTATCTTCTAGCCAATCACTGACGATCTCCATCAACCAGTCCTCTGGTTCAACTCAGTCCCTTCACTCCATAACTGTATTCACAGCTGAATAGGAAGTGGCTAGAGAACAGGTGGGGACTGAGCGTCATTAATTCAGGGCCGCTCGTCTAGCCTAGTGTGGCTTTTCCTCAATCAAGAAGAATGCAGAGAGCAGGGACAGATGGCTGGGCAGGATGGGCCCAGAGGCGGCAGACCGGGGGCACTAGGCTCCGCTGCCTGCAGCTCTGCCTCTAGGTCATGTGACCCTATCGGGTCTGCACTCAATAACTGGAGAACTAGCAAAGGCGGGATCAGCTCCTCCGCCTACGTACTTGCCTAGATGTGTCCTGCCTGAGCCCTTGTGGTACCCTTCCCATGGTAGCTGTTGAATGCCTGCTGCCAAGATTGCGGTTAAAATTTGTGGGGGGACTTGTTGGATGCAAGTTCGACTCCTGATGGGGCAGGCTAGGTTTTTCATTGCAACAAGGCTAATGGCACAGGGATCATTGAGTAATGAGGACGCTTGCTGCTTGCAGCGCTACTGAGCTTCAGAACTATGATGGTAGATGCCACATGGCGACTGTCAAAAAATACTTGGGTCAGCATTGTTGCCAGATTTGGTTTTCAGTATTGTTTCACGCTATACATTGAGTCCATGCGTTGTTTCATCGTGTTCTATAAGACTACATTCGAAAGGGTAAGGTCCTCTCCCTGTTCTTAGAGAGACATCAGCTGCTTGATGTGCGGCAGGCAGACTTTAGGGCCCACCACAGTACAGAGCTGGTGATACTCGCGGTGCTGGATGAGCTCAGGCTTGCGGCCGACAAGAAGAAGCCTTCTGCGTGGATCATGCTGGACTTAACAGCCGCGTTTGACACGGTGAACCATGCTCAACTGTTAGTCCGTATTCAGAAGTTGGGAATCTCTGGTGTATCAATGGATTTCCTCCTTCTTGAAGGGCCGGACACAAAAGGTTCAGCTAGGGGGCTGTGTGTCCAGTAAAGGTGCACTATCCTGCGAGTTCCGCAGGGTTCCGCGCTGTCCCCACTGCTTTTTAGGTCTCGCCTGAGCCAGCGCATGCGCTGCTCTGGCGAGACATTTAGTGAGTGGGCTTTAAAAAGCCGACCACAGCTTTTTGGGTGGCATAGAGCGTGCGGTTACGCGCACAGGTACGAGCAGAGGCGCCATCTGGCTTTCCCCTCGCTCTCCCAGGTGCGCACGCCTCGCTCTGCCTCTGTTTTGCTCGCGCTTCAACTCCCTCCCCCACCACAGAGCGCGTCTTTCAACTTTCAGCCCCTGGCAACTGCGCGCGCCGCTCCTCGCTCCCGCATTACTTCCTCTCCATTTCTCTCCTGTCTTTGCTGCCTTGCATGCTTCTGGTATTTCCCTTTTCCGATGCTTGGTACTCCTGTTGGCCCACGGCCCTGCTCCCAGCTCGCGCTTTCACTTTTTTTTTTACTTGCCATTTGTTTTGGATTTCCTGCCCACACCTCTCTGCCTGCCCATTCTGTCGTGTTACAGTCCTTACCCTAACCAGTCTTGTAATTGTGCCCTGGGTCACGTGCTTGAGGTTAGCTGGCTCTCGGTAGTGTCTCGCCGGTGATCGAGCCCGCCTAAAACACATTCTTGGGCACATGCTTCCGGCGTGGGAATTCCCTAGGGGCAACGGATGCGGGTGTCCCCTGTAAAGTGCATAATCTGTTACAGGCAGCTTTAAGCACCAAACCCGTGTTCTGCCTAATTCAATCGGACAGCAGGGCTTTGTACGACAACCTCCGTCATTCTGCCTGAAGAGGCACCGTCGGAGCCTGTGAAACCACTAGCAGTGCAATGAACGTGCTTTCGCCCTACCCTGTCAGCGCCGTGAAGCTGCATTGTTAGGTGAGTGTGCATTGAAACCCCCCATCTTCCTTGAGGAGTAGTGGTCACCCATAAGAGCTGCATGAAGTGGCCATTGAAAGCTGCCGGGGACCTTGTGAACAGCCCTCGCTCGCCTGCCGGAGCCTCGGGAAATCGCTGTAGTTGCTCCACACAGTTATGTGCACGTTTATCCCAGATGTTTGTAGTGTGCTTGTTTGATTTATTTACGTTTTATAAAAAGGCCTCGTAAGGCTGGCATCGCCCCCCCTCCCTAATAACTGTTTTGCCGTCATGAAAGGATCTCTGGTGTCAGGAAAGCTGGTAACCACAATACACTTGTCTCATAAAAGGTATCATCCTTTTAGGAGCACTTGCAATTCATTTTATCAAGAAAGAGAGCATTTATCTGATGAAGGCCGCATTTTCCTTACTTTTATTCCTAATGTGTTTGAGGTCTCCTTGATCCCTCAAATCTGCCATGCATCTAGATCTGTAGTTCTAGCCAGTTGCTCAAGCCCACTCTGAAATCCTGAACCCCATAGAATTTTTTGACTCTGACTTAATGTTTTTTTAGATGTAACTTGTGATATAAAAATATTTTTAAACCAATGTGCCTATTTTGTGGAGCACTGCATGATGGCCCTGTTTAAGCAAAGGGAATTTTTTTGAAGGCAGTACTTGATAGGGGTCTTTTGGAAATCAATATGCAGTGGTTGTTTATTGCCACCATTGTGAAACTGTTGTTTTTGGGGAACACTGTGCCATTGATATATGCACTGAGGATGTTCTGTATGCAGCGAGTGCGTTGATTGAGGCCACAATAGCTGGATTGGCTTGGGATGAATTACTCAGTTGATCTAAGTTGTTAAAACGTAAGAGGGGGCATGCTGGCGTTTCCTGCTAAGATGGGTACTATGTGTGATTGTTTGCAGGCTTCTGATGACAGTCCTTAGTGGTTTGTAGAAAATGAATCTCTGGGAGTGTTGCGTCCGTTGAAAATGCCCTTTGTATGATGTGATACAGGTGGTTTGATTGAAGTTTTTTTGAAATTCTCAGTTGCTTTGCTATGCAGATGTATACTATAATCATTCAGCAGACACCAAACTAGGCCTGGTGGAGGCGGTGATGGCCACCAAGTACTTATAATTGCTCTGCAGGGCAAGGTGTTTAAGGACGTGGCCACAGCTTCTGGCATAGCCAATAGGTCTCGCCTTTGGGACCTTATAAGTATTTAGTTATGCAGCACAATATCCTTACTGCAACAACATTAACTGTTGCATGGCTAAACACTTACAAGGTCCCAAAGGCGAGACCTATTGGCTATGCCAATGCTTGTTAACATCTATCTCCAGCCACTGGTGGTGGCATTAGCACAAATGGACTGTTGAGTATTCAACTATGTGGATGACACTCAATTGATCCTTCGGATCGAGAGCTCTCTTTAAGCACAGCCTTGTGTACAGAACATCCTTGGGAATAACAATGAACTGGATGACCGCCAACTCGCTTAAAGTAAACCCTGATAAGACCGAGGTGCTAGCCATCACCACGGAAGGCAACCCCTGGTCTAATCTCTTCTGGCCACAAGAGCTTGGTGCTACACCCACACCGGTGCCTGTCGTGAAGAGCTTAGGCATTAAGTTGGATGCTAAGCTTACACTGTCAAACCAAGTGACCACGGTGGTAGGGACTTGTGTGGGCCTTTTGAGGCAACTCAGGAAACTGGTACCCCTCCTATGACTTTCAACTCTGCGCACTGTGGTGATAGCACTTATTGTATCGCGATTGGACTACGGCAATGCGCAATACATTGGGCTACCAGACAAGCTGTTAGGTAAGCTTCAAGTAGTAATGAATGACACAGCGAGATTAATTTTCAAGCTCCCAAGACGTTCACATGCTACACCACTATTGCAACAACTTCCCTGGCTCCCAATTAAGCAGAGGGCCAGGTTTAAGGGCCTATGTATTGCACACAAAGCTCTCTATGGGCTGGCACCGGAATACTTCAAGGAGATACGTGCCAGGATGTTACTGCCACTCGTCCGAGGCAAGCCTGCTGTCCTGTCCACGGTTTGACAAAGTCACCATGGGCGGATGAGCTTTCTCAGTTCTGATTCCCCAAATGTGGAATTAGTTGCCGGAGAGTTTGTGCAGGGAACCCACTCTCCTTCCATTGAGGAAAAAACTAAAGACTTTTTTTTTCACACAGGCCTGGGGACAAGATGAGCTCGGACCGTGTAGGCTCAGTGTTAGGCCACTGTTGGTATGGTTCTCTAATTCTCTCATAAGCACTAAGAGACCGTTGGTGATTATGCGCTATACAATGTCGCTTAACATAAGGCGAGATAAAGACGAGGCTGCTGGTTTATGCAAAAATGCTCAGTGTATGAGTCTTTAGCCACTATATTGTTTGTATTTAATTACTATATAATGTGACCGAATGCAGATTGTTTATCAGTTAACTCACTGAATACTTTGTTTGGATTCATACCCATTGAAGTGTCCTTTTTCCGTTGATGTGTTGCTGAAGATGTGCGTTCTGTGTGGCCAATGGTTTGCTTAGTGGGGCCGCAACCATAAGCAGTTTTTCTAAGGTGGCTTGGCATTCAGACACATTTGTCAGGTGTCGTGGAAACAAATGTTATGATCTTGGAGGACTGGGGTAGCCAATTTCAGGGAGACAAACCAGAGTCCATACAGGGATGCAGCAGGCGTACATGCCAATACAGTGCTGCTTTGACTCCAAGTGTAAATGGAATGCAAGTGTATGCAGGGTAATGCTATGGATCCAGGGGGAACAGCTGGAATTTGCTGATATAGGTACACGTCTTCACAGATAAAGGGATGAGATGGAATGCAATGTCCTTGCACGCTGCTGGGGCTGAGAGTGTATGCACAAGATAGGCACAGATATTAAGATGGGTTAACAGTTTGGTCACAGGTAGAGTCGGTACAGGTGTGCACGGCTCGGGGAGAAAGCAACTGTATACAGGTGTAAAAGTACAGGTGTATCACATGGTACCATCTGCTTGGGGTGTTTGAGTCCATGGACAGACATGTCTGGTTGGTCCAGACACAGATACAGGGGCCTAGTTCGAAGCATAGTTTAGAGGAGGATCTCCTCTAAACTGTGTGTGTAGGGGTGAAGCAGAAAGGAATGGGCAAGGTCTATGCAAAGCCCAGAAATGGAATAAATCCGTTCGCGTGTATACACAATCCAAATCCATATATATCAATCTGCAAGCAGCAGCTACCTTGAGGTGGTTCTCTTTCAAGAGTCCTTCACAGGCTAATATCCAGACACAGTTTTTGTGTATCATCATCCTTCTCACAGCAGGTAGGACTGGGGATGTCCCCAAACTGGAGCACCCACAACAGGGACACCTCAAAGTTCATGCATGTGGCTGTCATCAGCTTCTATGAAGTAGTAGTCAGGGACAGACAAAAGAGCAAGCCTGACCTAGAAACGTATCATATTACACAACATAAGGTGGAGTCCCACCCTTTTCCCCAACCATCTACTAAATGGTAGTGCTCTGCAAGAATTAATCAGTAGCCCCTTGCTAATAAAGTCTTCGTGTACTTTCAAAAAGCACTCCTGTCTCCATCCACCTCAATGCAGTGTCCGGATTGCCACCCTCCAGCCACAGGAATACAGGCAATACACCTACACTTCTTGGGAGGCTATGCTCATCCTGTGCCATGGTAAACTAGGGGTATCAAAAAAGGATCTCACTGGTTGCAGTACTGACACACACAGTTCCACTACTACACATGCTATACAAGCAAAAAATGTCAACACAAGGCTCTGGCTTTATCACATAACAGCAGAAATGTACACAAGGAGGGGCCAGTACTCCACACTCACCGACATAGGTAAAAAGGTATTTTCAACTATGAGATCATAAAACACTACAGGCTGCCACCACCGCTTTATGTGCTAAACCAAAGACGGGGACAGTGGTCCTCTGTCCACTGTGAGGGTACACTTGGTTAGCACCTATAAGTCACAGGGCAGGTCCTGGACTTCACACTGTAGGTACAGGCCTAAGCTGTTGTGCACACACTAGATTAGTGTGACACCAGGACCAAAATAACATTTCCTCACTTTTTCAGCAGCTCTGTTTGTCCTACTGCAAACCATACCACAGTCCTCTCCTAAAATGCAAGATGGGGAACCCTTTCTCCTTTGTGCAGAGCCTCTGTCCCCAGCACTGAGGTGTGGCCAAGAAAATGGCAAGACCCCTGCCCTGTGTCCACTCCAAACCAGTTCTAGGGATACCTTCCCACTGGGTTTGGAGCCAGCCTGGTTAGAGTGAGACTTGGGGACAAAGACTTTCCCTTCTTTGGGTCTCTCCTTAAACTAAAGCATGAATTGGCAAACTTCACCTCTGTCCCTTTCAAGTTAATGAAGTTCTTGGGTCCACCCCAACTGTCCTTCCTGGGCTGATTAGGACCAAATACCCAGACCCTGTCCATTCTGTCACCAGGCCAAATACACTGGTCTGATCTAGAAGCAGTTTTCACAACTCATTAAAGGTTAAGCATGTGTACACCATCTGCCAGTAGGATAATGATAATTAGCAAGACTTAAGCGGTATGTGTGGGAGAGGTATCAAAATCGGACACCTTTGCCGCAAGATCCCCTTGACAATTAGCCTACGGTAGGTTCAGATAGGTAAAAGGTAACTTTCTAAAAGTTATTTTTTCCTAAATATTTATTAAAAACACTGACTTTAGCATTAGATTGGATTTAAAATAAACATCAAAAATAGTCCTTAAATTAGTTTTTGCCTGTCAAAAGTCCCAGATTAAAATGTATAATGTGTACTTTAACATTTTCTAGGATTCAACTTCATCTCTGCCTGAAAAAAAATAGTTTCTGGGTTTGAGAAACATGCCAATTTTAATTTGGCACAAGTTCTACTTTTAAATATGAGGCATCCAACCTTGTGGGCAACAAGGTGTAGATAGGAGTGACATTAATATTTAAAAGCAGGTTTTCCCGCCTTGCAAATTTAGTTATTTTGGCAGGTTTTTAGATGCTGCAGTCAGGCTGCACATGGGAGGACATACCAGTGGTACTATACTAGGTATATTTAATATTCAATTCTGCCCCCAAAAAAACAGGACCCAGTGTAATTGTCCAGAACATAGATAAACTAGCTTCCCTTGGTTGAGTCCGCCGGGGTGGTATTATCCTTACCTCCGAGTAAGAGGTCGTCAAATGATGATGCTTGCCTCCATAAGTTGAGGGTGAGACGACCTCTCAAAAATCTTTTGATGACCCACTTGCTGAATAAGTCAAAAAACAGAATGGGTTTGTTTTGAACTTCAATACCCTCAAGTGACCTTTTTCGTGTGTTGTATCTTTGGGAGGATACACTGGAGGTTGAACCTCCTCTAACTCTCCGCGTGGGGATCCACTCTACAGATGACACAACAGGTGCTATCCATAGGTAGCATTAAACTTCCAGGCCCTGGGTGCATTTTATACACCACATACTGGGGGAAGTATAGACAAGTTAAGTATGTCAATCAAGGATAAGTCAATTTAACCATGTTTAAAGAGGGAGCATAGACACTTTACTCCTTTTTTCACAGGGGTAGCAGTGCACAGGTTTATAGGTGCAGCAAAAATAGGGTCCATAAGACGTTGCAAACTCTGGGGTGACTATGCAGAAAAGGCCAATTTCCTACACACAATTATGTTATCAAGTCAAATATTTTGGGAATTTTTTGAGCAATAGGGAAAAAAGGGTAATGGGTACAATTAAAAAGAAATAACAGATCCCAAGAGGTCTGACTCTGCAATTTGAAAATGATCTTTTAACACAAAGTATTCGAAAGAGAGGAAATTGCTCGCCTCTTTCAGCAGGTGCTATTTGAAGCCATGCAACCCGATCTCATCACAGAACCACTCAACCCGAGCATAAGAGATCACCTTATGTCCCACAGAAATGCATTATTTAAACTCCAGCCCAAGGCTCACCTGCCTGCCACCGAGATCTGGAAAGCAACAAACACTCAATTTCCAACTCCTCAAGAAACACAAATGAAGAATCAGAACAAATACAATCATCAGGCCTGTAGAGGAGTATATTAAACAAATTCACTCTATTCAATTTGTCAAGAACAGCCCAGGAAGTGGGTTGAAATTAGCACCAAAAAAAACCCAAAAACAATAAAGAGGGGGTGGGGAGCCTTCTAACTCATCCAAAAATGCACTCCTCTGGAGGAGTTTGGAATGGCTCCTATCTACGTATGAATAGGCAAATAAATTAAAATGGAGCACTGTTGAAAGACCAGCCGTTGCTAAGTTAAGGGCTAGAAGGATGGATGACTTCCGCCTCTGCATGCACCTTCCAGCAAAGCCAGGGTTCACACGTCCAGGCGCGCGCACCTCTGTCTTTATACTGCTTTCAGGGGGGGGCGGGCAAGATAAAATGATAACCAGATGCAATTTGAGAACTATTAAAGTGTAATCTGTCTAGAATGGCTTTCGAGATAACAGGCGATGTGGGTACACAACGACTGACATTAACCAACAGGAGATAAGAAGTAAAAGGTTCACCATCGGTGAGGGCGCCTGGTAACGCTTCCCTAGACCGCAGCTGGTGACGCTCGTCTCATTGAAAAACTACGCACAATTTAGGCTACCTCGTCGGGCACGACAACAAACCACTGACAAAGAAATCAAAAGCAGCGCGCGCCCTTGTGCAGGAGCACAGTGGGACAAAGAGCAGAAAAACTTGTGCAACACAGAGTAATACCGGTGTGCGATATATAACGCCAATTAAGCTTTTTTCCATTCTTCATTAATCCTAGTCCACATTAAGGCAATCCGTGTAATCCTTTGGGTAGGCCGCGATCCTCTTGGTGACTCAGCAGGCACTTCTGTGATTAAACGCAGTCTTAAAATACTGCAAATTAATTACTTCACCGTCTGGTCGACCAGCATTTTTAGGCCAGAAGATTACTTGGAAAAATCTCACACTGTCTTCTTCAGGGGAAAATACGTGAGAAGTCGTCGCAGTCTTTCACCCCCCCCCCCCCCCCCCCGAGCTAAGCAATGGCTCGAGACAATGGAACAATGGGTTTGTGTTGGACAACCTCCTCCGTCAGGACCTTACAATCGAGCATCACCTGGTTTAGGGAGGCCCATAAGAGGAGTTTACCTCCTAACTTTGTAAACTAGAAGACAGGACGGGATTCTTTTCCAAGTATGCTCCAGGATGATAATCCCCTGCAGACCTGGTTGGAATTTTGTGTGTTCCTGTTCCGTTATCAATCATGTTTTGGTTTTGTTGCTGTTCTGGTTGTTCTAGCTCTGTTGACGCACTCAGGTTTGCATATTACGCCAAGGAATAGAGTAGCTTTAGACAGCTTACAGCAAAATATAACGAAGGCCAGGATACCTCTTTGAATCCAGCAGTAATTAATGGACCACATACCCTTGATCAGAGACCGGATGAGGATTTTTAGCATTACTCTGGCATGCGGTCCCTTCCGGAGAAACACCACCAACAACAGCGGGGGATCCGAATATGTGAGGAATAGGTGCAGCTGACGCAAGCAAGGAGGCGCTTTAATAGATATTGATTCTACACCAAAGGGAGCATCCCCACACACATCAATCACATCAGTTGAATTGGGTGAAAAGTTAGGATTGGCCTCATTTCTACGTCAAATCTAGGTCACTCTCATAGAAAGGTCACACATTTCCATCCCAGTTAAAATCTCGGATTTGTGATGTTCTGCAGGATACTGCACTCTCCACTCTGCTTTTTAATGGGTTCATGCACTACTGTCTGATGTGGTCATGGATTGAAAGCTAGACTATCCGGTATTTGGATTTTGTGGGTTTCCAAGCCAGCCGACCCTTAAGGTTAGACTATTGAGAGAATCCCTGTACAAAAACAAAGGCTAAAACGAGGATGAGGGTGGCCTTCCGTACCTCGTTATTTGCCAAATGGAGGGTAGTGATTAAACAGCTGAGCTCAGAGGGCCAAACCTGGTGGCAGGTTTAGGTAAGAGGAGTAGATGATTGCAGAGGACGTGTTCTCAAAAACTGAAAAGGAAACAACACACTGAAAGGGAATCTAACACACTGGGCTAATCACGACATTTGCAATGTACTACACCACAAAAAAGTGTAATACTACAGACTCCTGACTGTGTGCATATGTAGAAAACCAAGACTGCAGTGAACTTCCGGCTCCCAATGGCACACCTGCACTATATTAAAACAAAGAACCCTGCAATAGGCTACAGTTCACAGCCGGATGTTCCTTTGCTACTCTCAGCTGTCACTTACTGCGTAAAGAGGAGAAGCAAAAACACATGCTCAAAGGTAAAGATATTCCTGCATTCACCGGTACTAGTTTTAGTGGCACTGAATTCGAAGTGCAGGATATTGTGCAAGAAGGTGCCCTCAACTCTCCCATCCACAGCAAGGTTAGGTAACCTCAAGCCACAAGGAGCCTGGTGCATGCCACAGTTTCAAAGTCCTGTGCTATAAACTCAGGAGCACACCCTCATTGCTGGATGTCTACGTGAAGATTGGGAGAGGCGACAAACTGTGCCCTCTTTATCTAGTCAGCAGCAGCAAGAGGATAAGAAAGACAATAGGCAACTTTTTTTTTTTTTTTTTTAATCATCGAGGGAACAGGCTGTGGGATATGGAGACGCATTGGCAGCCCCAGCCTGAATTTCACTAGCAGCATAACCTACTTGCTTGATGGCCTGCAAGCAGGAAGAATGACGCAAGAGCTGATGGGGTTACAGGCTGCGTCACTGAAGGTATTATTGTTGCCAGACTGGCTGTCTGCACTGCGAGAGACTGTGTCCGAGCAGAACAATTGAATTGTTGGGGTAAATTGTTGCTGAGAGCTGGTCTCTGGGGAGAGTAAAGCTGTGCTTGTGGGCTCTGTCCATGGGGCAGGCCTGTGGCTCTCTATCATGTCATGCCCAGCATTGGAGGCCAGAACCACACACCAACTCTGAAGGGAGGGGCACAGACACCAGGATCCCCAGCCTGAGTGAAGGACCAGGTATTGAGAGTACCCAAGTGCTGGACCACCAGGCATCGGCCTTGTCTAGACACCAGTGGGCAGCTTTCCAGAGACTTTGCTCGCCATAGAGGCCATCTTCACCAGGAACAGAGGCATATTATACGAAGAGTAGTGTCTAGGAGGCACAGAAGATGAAGCGTAGTGCCTAAGAACTGCGATTACTTGGCAAGCAGAAAATGTGCATCACGCTTAGAGTCTGGGAGAGTGTACACTTTGAAAGCCTGTAACTGGCTCAAAACTCGTCTGTGACACTTGAACTTTTTGGAGGCGAGTATGTTTAAGAGTTGCTGATGTCAATGTATTTGCTCGAAAACTGACAGGGTAATATGAGAAATCGAAGTCAGTACGAATTAAGTACCACCGAGATATTTTTTCAGCATTGTAGATCGGTACTTATTAGCCAGCATTTTCACACTATTAGTATTTTTCATTTTGCGGTTAAAGCAATGATGAGATTGTTGATATCCTAAGCTCTATTCTCTACTCACCAACCCATCCTGTGCCCAACTTCCAGACGATGCTCCCCCTACCAGTACTTTGGTGGCAATTCGACCCTAGAGGACATTTTAAAGTAGGCCATTTTTCACAGACAATTGTTTACAAGATTACAATTGAACTAAATATCCACTACCCTGGTGAAGTTCCATTTCACCGAATACAACGGAGTCTGCTGGATCCAGATGTGGCACAAGAGGTTTGGGGAAAGAACAGTATGATGACTACAGCAAAAAAACTCTACTTGATCAACAAGGTCATCAAATGAACCCATTCGGTATTTCATGATGTAGCTAAACCCACAACATTCAGGTGTTCAAAACTCACACTGCAGAATGTGAAACCAGTAGTGACCACAGGCAACTGCTCAAATGGAATTCACACCAAGCCCTTTGCCTCTTCTAGTTGAGGCGGTTGCCCAACGTCTATTGATGTGGTTTCGTATTAGGGCCTACGCTTAGTTAATTTACAAACTTGCTAGCATGACGTGCGCTGTCAGCCACTTATCAGTATGAAGCTGAACGATTACTCTAGGATGCTGTGTTACAAGTTACTGCCCCAAAACACTTGGTCTGGGCTAAACAATTGTGGCAGTGCACACACGTCAGAGGCAGAGCACAGGAAATTACCAAAGCAATGCCTAACGAAAAAAAACAACAAAAAATGCCTGGATGACGGCATGTTAACAGGGGTAGGGAAAAACTACAAAGGAATGCTGCGTTAAAATGGAACGCATGAGATCAGAAAATCATTAACAGCCACGGACAACAAGCAGACTTGCATCGCAATGTGCCTGAAATGTGCAGTGCAAAGCAAGTAAGCAAAACAGTTTGTCGCTTTTAGCAACTTAAAAAGCCTATTTTATTTTCTAGATGCACAACTTATAACCTACCACGACGTCTGGCGACCACGTTGGCACGCACAATATTCAAATGGCATTTAAGGCGGTAATAACGAGAACACATTTGACACCAATTGCAAAAGAGAAACGGGTACAGGAAGACGAGGGACGTTTAGAGGACACAATATGGCACATGCAGAAAGTGTCGGTGCATCCACTTATGCGAGAAGAGAAACGCCGCCTCAGCAGTCCTCTGTGCCTGCGAGGCTTGCACCGCGTGCAAGTGCGTGCCTTGCTAGGTCGAGCGGGACCCTGGAGGAATTATACATCTGAAACCGTTCAAATAGCAGAATGCAGGAAAAAATCTTATACAATATTTCTTGAAGAACATGCTTATCATCGTATGCTTGCAGAAATCAACACAAAATAAGCTTGCAATATTCCGGAAAAAACGATAATGTGAGGGACAGAACAAACAAAACGCCCAGCCACTCCCAGACTAAGCACAAAGCCTGTTTCTTACAATTTAATAAATCGTTTCTATATAAATCTTCATACAGCAGTTTGTGCAATTCTAAGCACTAAAAAAACAGTCAACATAAACCAATTTAAGGGTACTCAAGTTATCAACCTTAGAAGGGAAAGGGCTGAAATGGGCGTCCCAGGCTTCAAACCAGTGACCCGTAGGTTACACTAGATGTCAGCTGCATTCACCAAATTCACTGATCCACCTTGCCAGCTAGTACAGAGCTTAATTAGGTTTGCCCTCTTTTTAAGTGCTACAAATTTTGGAAGAGAAGGGTTCGGAGGTATTGAGAAATTATATTATCTTCAGACCCTGATTAAACGCAGACTAACCAGATGGTGACAGGACACTGTATAAAAACAAAGTAAAAGACGTAAGCATGTCAATAAACATTAAAAAAATACAATGTTAGATGAAAACAATTAAATCTTGAGAAAAAAAAGTGATCAATTCATTAACAAATGATTCAACATGAGAAGGCCAGATTAAAAGGGTACTGGCAAAGTCAATACATCTCGCCTTTTGGCCGCGCAAATGCTTTTTGAGGATTCTGTTAAACATCATCAAAAAAGAACGTTATGGTTATTGGAAGAAAAAAATAACTTTTTGCAAGGATCTGTACATTCGTCATCACATACGCGCACCGGTGTCATGATGCTACAGTAGCTAAAGCAAGGGGACATCTGAATGCATGGACCATCACATAAAGGCACACATTTTGACACAGCGGCCATTTTGGCTTTTTTTTTAATTTAGTATTTCAAGATAGCGCACGCCCATCTTGTAGCAGTAAATTTAAAATAAATATACACAAAAGTGCATTTACAGAAAGGAGTGGCCCGATACCAAATTGCAGCAACCACCTCTTCCTAAAAAGTGAGAGGAAAAGAAAAAAAAAAAAAACTTAATTCAAGAAAAAAGCACATAAAACAGGGAGGGATTGGGAGAAACGGAGAAACATTGTTGTGGGAGGCAAGTAAATGCCACCAATGGGTGGCAGAGAGGAGCAGTTACATATTAAAATTAAAAAAAAATTAAAAAAAGGTGCGTGGAATGGGGTGAGGAAAGCAATAGACAAGCTGTGGGGTGGGAGAGCAACACAGCGAGAGTGGGGGGGGAGGTCGGGGGTGTGAAGAGGTAAGAAGCACACAAGGGAAGAGAGGGAGAGACAGTAAGAAAGCACATGCACTCCCATGGAGTGCTAAAAGCAGTTCTGAAGAGTTTCTGAAATCAGAGGAGAATAAGGCGGTTTTCTTTTTTTTCAGCAGAGCGTTGGTAGAAACACAACTTTGAAACCTTTCCAATGCATAGCTTGGCATGCAGCTTGAAAGACCGTTCTGAATTCAGAGTAAAACCCATGGGCTTACCCTCATCAGCAACTGTCAGGCTAGTATCCAGTATAGAAAGCCAAATTTTAACAAGGGATGTGTGGTAGCAGATGTGAACAAAATAAATCCAATTTTTAAGGGACTAAGCTTCGGAACGTGAAGAGCTGTTTCCATTCTACCCACCTATATATGTACACACAGTAACTATGCTGTATATAACCATAGGCCCTTTACTAACAACTTTAATTTTTAAAATCATGTACTGGCATATGGAGTAATATGAACAGCAATATCATGGCTGATGTCATTAATTATGTTATTTGAGAGGTCATCAATGAGGTCCTTTAACAAGTCATGAGTGATTTAATATGTGAGGTCATAAGCAGTCCATCAGGGACACACGTTATGGTTAGCAGATTAAACTGAAAATGACGAACTTAGGTAGTTTTCATCTTTTAAGCATTATTGGTTATGTCGTTTCAACACTATAATGTTACTTCAACCCTTGCTATTTCAGTACATCTATCTAAATTTGATATATGCACACACACCACACACATACATACAACCTTTGTAGGTGGCTTCACCAGTTTTAATCTCTGGCCAAATGTGCCACCCACCCTAAAATTCACTTCTATAGACTCCACCGTCAGCAACATGGGAGAAAAAGCTGGACCTAGAGGCACCGACATGGACTAAATTGGAACGCTTATAGAAGTAGATTTTAAACTATTTCAGAACCTAGCCGCTCACATCCATGCAGTCAGAAAGAATGGAAAGAGGTGCGCCATGGTCGACTATCAGATGTTGCAGAGATCAAGACAAGCCAGACTGCGCCAAGCATGGTCAACAATCAGCAGGGCAGCTGTCACAGTGCTTCTTCAAGGAAAGAAGTCATATTGATCAGGAAGTAAATGATCCACCTCAGTGATGCACCTCTGAGGTTGAAGTGCATCAAGGCGTTCACAGAGTTCACCTAAAAAAGGAAGACAATTCTCCAGATGCTCAGTCTAATGTATGCTTTTGTAAAAGTAGGTCAACGTGCCCCTGCTTTCAGAGAATCAGGATGCACTGATGTGCAAAAGAAATATTTGTGATGAAAGTCCACAATCTCAAGTGTTATGAATTGAAATAACAATACATCTGTAACATCATGGGCATAAACTATTGTTTTCAATGGCCATGAGGCTTGATATAATCATACTGAAAGGCGAGAACCTCCAAACCTATTAAGAGGTATAATCATGTTAGATATTAGAAACATTATTAGAGGTCAAGTATTTGATCAAATCAATTACCTGTGACAAGAGGAGAGTGGTTTTGTTGGCTTCAGAAGTGATAGTTGTGCCCAGGTGGGAAGGAGATCCATGCACACTGAACTGCAAAAAACAAGTGATTGGAGGAATTTTTAGCTTTGTCTATGGTAGCCTGAAAATGTGACTACATTGAAGACTTCTTTTAGGAGTGTGTCTTAAAGTGGAGCGCTCAGAGAAAAAGAGGGTCACATCATCTTCTCGGTTTATTTTTTGCAGGGGCAGATCCTAGTTAATACTGAAATCCACGAGATACGCGGATATGTGGCAGATGCAATAAGAACTCACCACTCCTAGCTCCAAAGTCAGCAACCTTGCTATTAAATTGTTGTTGGCCAGTGATACCTTTCAATAGGGGTAATGGTATCCTGGTACAGTAATATCAGCTGCCTTATAAAACAAAGACACTCCAGAACTTGAGGGGTGTTGCTGTGACATCAAATGTGCTTATATTCATTCGCGATTACCCTTCGGATAACGGACTGTGTACACATAAATGCTATAGTGCTGTGAGTTCTTGAGGCAAAATGCCATTTTAACTCCCAACTGTCTGCAGATAACACCGGGTGAGCTTGGGTGGTAGCAATATTGCAGCACCTTCAACAAACAACTAACAGGGTACATTAACAAGCTCATTCTACAGTTAACTTAACACAGTCAAAACATCTAGATTTTAAGTCTTTTCACAGCAGATGCTCTGCAGGGCCTTCCGCTTTCCTCTGACTGGAAGCCGACACATTTTAGGAGGGACACCCTCTTATGAGAGATCAGTGTTGTATAGGATAAGCATCTCCTTCGCAATTAGTTTATTAAAATAACACAATACTAAGTGATGTATGTTACAAAATATATCACAAACTACTGCAACTAAAAATAATACAATGTGCTTTTCTGGGGCGGGGGGGCATGCAACTGTGGGCACAATGTCATTTTGCTTTTAGGTGCTCAAGGGCGGCTTGTAAGTAAAGGCTCCCAGAGGGGAGTGCCAGGGACCAACCCACCGAAGTGCTGATGCCTGCGTTGTACCAAGTGGTACCTGTGAACGGCGGGCACCTTATCGCCTCCTTCGCCGACCTGGTGCTGACCCGGAGTCGCAGAAGCCTGTGGAGAGAGCAGGCCAAACTCGTATACTTCAGGACGTCAGACGTTAAGCAAACACCATAGAATGAGCGCGGCAGCGCACTGCTCTTTCCTTCTGGTGGTAAAGTAAATGTTAACTGTGACAACAGATTTTAAAACAGTAGCCTAGATACACAAACGGGGCGGCTCACCGCAAGCCTGCAGCAATAGAACTCTGTGTAAGGCCTCCATGATAAAACCGAGCTTGTCATGTCAGCAGGACACCTATGCATTTCCACAATCCCCTTGGTGCGGTCAACGACCTACTCTCCATGAAAAGCTTGCATCAAAACGCGCACGGGCCTGTGAAGCAAGCACTGGCAAAGACCAGAGTTTGTGCGCTTCAGAATACTTTCGGTGTTGCCCTGACAAAGCCTTAAGTTAGGGTCCATTCAGCACCAGTGTAGCCGAGGACAACTCGAACTTCCCATTGAAAACATTGTCTTGGACGGATGAACGTTTTGCGAGGAAGTGGTTATTTCCTGAAACAAAAAACGTGAGTAAAAACAAAAGGTCAGTTGCTTAAAAGTCACCTTAGAGCTTTGAATGAAGGGTCTGCTTTGCTTCTAGGGATTTGATTTTGCCTACTGCAACATGCAAACACGAACAGTTAAAGCCTAAATATGAACTACTATTGTGCCAAAGCAGAATACAAGTAAAAATTAAACTTTTGACATAAACTACACCTCTGTATATTTGTAATACAATAAAAAAAAAAAAATCAAAATAGCGCTTGTGTAGTTTCACAGCACTACAAATAACTTCAGTAGAAGAGGTTCCCTCATTCCAGGGGAAATGCCCAGAGATCGGGGCAGAGGTGCGCACTAGGCCTATCATAGGGCACTGCTAGGTGTCCTCCTATGGGGCCTGCCCGCCTCCACCCCAAAATAAGGAGAGGTCCAGTACACTGGAGACTCAACAACTACGACTCGGAGAAGGAGAGTATGTGTGTGTCAGCGTGCTGGGTCACCAATGAAGGATTACCAACCTTGTGCGCGAGTCTGGGTACCGGCAGACCCCTAAAGCGTCTAGAGTGCTTCACTGTATCCAGAGTGGGTGCAGGACCCTGGTCTGGGTGGCATTTCAGATGATAGGCCTATAAATCAAGAGATGACAAAACTCTTATGCTCAGGCGGTAACAGGGTAAATTATTACACGATACAAGTCTTTTACTTGTCGAATAGTTCATACAGGTTTTATATTTTAACCAAAACCTGGTTGAATCAGTCCCACAGGACCACTGTATCATGTTGTTAGATGACAGGCCTAAAATGTATACAACATATCAAGAAGAACCCCTTGCTAGAGAGGAAGAGTTATATAGAATCAAAATTTCAACAAGGGGCTAATGTTCCTGAAAAGGATAAAGAGGGGGGGGCACGATCTCTCAAACGATAGAGAGTGCCTAGGTCAGAGTACTGGATGGGGACAGTCAGCAGGACTGTTTAAGGTGCCCTCACACATCCCCTAGAGGATGTCATGTTTCATCATAGGGCGGTGCTCCTCGTCGGTCCGGCGCTGCAATGCATTACAGGTCCCCCGAAGGGACACTTTGGCGGAGATCTTTTAAGAGGCTGCCGTATGATGAGTGCAGCTGAGGTGGTACATGACGTGCAGTGGTGGGGTGTGAAATAAAGAATTAAAACTGGTAAGGGAGATCCTGCACTATACTTTAATAAGGGGATTGCCCTTCCAGGGATAAAAACCTATGGCAGGTGAGTGCTACCTTAGGGTTTGATAAAGAACCCAGGTAGTCTGGGAGCTGGGACTGGATAGGTGAAGTCTTCTACTGTCTGGTGGGGAAGGCCCTGACTGCGGTCACTCCTTCAAAAAAAGAGTCGACATGTTTTGCGCCTAAAACTGGTCATAGGGATCCGTGGTGCTTAAACAGGACAAAAAAAACATATAGTGAACAAACTACCCCACACTAAGTTGGTGCTACCTACTGTGTGCGTTTTGTTCCGGGTCCAACCCGTAGGGAGGGAAAAACAAGGAGAAAGAGAAGATTAAAAATCTTGGTAGCGCAGACCGTGATCTCCTAGTGATGTCCCTAAGTCATGGACCCATAGAGAGGTACCGCAACCATGAAGAGCAAGAAAAAGTGCGTAAAGTGAGTATGTAAAAATGCATATAAGAATTGCATGCTTGGATCAAGAAACATAAAAGACACAGGTGAGTACCACTGTGGGGTGCCCAAAAAAAAGTGAGCAGTCACAGTGATGTCCACAGGAGACGTTGTCACTGTGACCCTGGTACCCATGGTTAACAGATAATTCCCTCCTTAGTATAAGGGATATGTATCTAAGGCAAGAGACATATACATAGTCATGAGGAATCAGGAGTGTGTCGTAACTGATGCTGTTGCTCACGTAGATGTCCAGGATCTGCAGGATTGTCTGGCTCTCAAGCAAATCCCAGTCATAGAACATCATGCCTCATATACGCACTGTGTGGGGGAGGAAATCGCCAACCTCATTATGGCTCTGGTGACTAACATAGTAGACACAGACAGTACAAACACACATGTAAAACACAAAGTTTCAGGTTCCATGTTTCTATAAGGTAGTATTACACACAAGCAGACTCCTGTCATCAAACATCATGCCCCATTAGAGCGCTGTAGGGAGGAAACAAAGGAAAAGTCCATCTTCATCATGACTCTGGTGTCTGACATCGTAAACAAAGATGATACAGAAAACACTTGCAATTACGTAAAAGTGCCCCCGAATATTCGTGCCTCAAAGTGCTCATGATACCTGTCCCCCATATAGTTGAACAGTTTGTTGCAATTTTTGAGTCGCATTCGCAGCACTACAATGAATAACACCAAATGTGAGTGATACGAGCACGGTGTCAAGGGACACTACTTACACATGTTATTGCTGCAACAAACTGTTCAAGTAATACATGATACATGGAACCTTAAACTTTGATGTGTTTTACATGTGTGTTTGTACAGTCTGTGTCTACTATGTTAGTCACCGGAGCCATAATGAGGATGGCGATTTCCTCCCCCACACAGTGCGTATATTGGGCATGATGTTCTATTACTGGGATCTGCTTGAGAGTCAGACAATCCTGCAGATCCTGGACATCTATGTGAGCAACAGCATCAGTCACGACACACTCCTGGTTCCTCACGACTACGTATATGTCTCTTGCCTTAGATCAGTGCTTAATTTGAGCCGGTGCTTTCCGGTGCTCCGCACGGCACCTTATTGTCAGCACATGGGCTATGACAGTCTGCCACATGGTGGCGCTGTCCTGCTAATTTTGGTATGAACACAACAACAGCAGTTTCTTGGTTTAATTTACATTAACAATGACTAATACCTGCCTTCAAAGCCATTCTTCTGGCTTTGGTGGCCTGGAATAGTCCGACTTGTCATACTTGTAGGAGTGTAAAGGTTAGTAGCTGTGTATGTACTGTCATTGGCAGCGCTGGCATGGGTTATGTGAGGTGCAAGCTGCAGTGGCCTCCCGACGAGAGCCCCGGCACTTATCCTTTTACAAATTAAGCTCTGCCTTAGATACATATCCCTTATACTAAGGAGGGAATTATCTGTTAACCATGGGTACCAGGGTCACAGTGACAACGTCTCCTGCGGACATCACTGAGACTGCCCACTTTTTTTGGGCACCCCACAGTGGTACTCACCTGTGTCTTATGTTTCTTGATCCAAGTATGCAATTCTTATATGCATTTTTACATACTCACTTTTTCTTGCTCTACATCAAGGGTCTTCAACCTTTTCTGTAGTGAGAGCTACTTATGTTTAGTGAAAATCCTGATGAGCTACTGAAGGCCAAGCTGCTAGTAGTGCATTGTTCCAAGAGACCCCCCCCCCCTCCCAACGCCCAGCTTTATTGACTTATGTGTACAACACCCATCCCAGGTTTCAAATGTTCCTGTTGCAATCAACGCTGTGTAATGTGGAGTGCCCGAGGCTGGTAGGATGCCTCAATTTGTTGAGGTCCTGCCCGGAGAGCTGCAGGAACAGGTTTGAATTCCAGCAGGGCCTACTTTGCCTGTCATCCATACAAGACCCATAACATGAGTTCTGTCCTGTAACAATTACACCTGTCATTCAAGCAGCAGATGCAGTCTGTTTGTTGGGTTGACCAAATGCATTTGCTACTGTTCAGGTCGGCACAGGCGATATAAAAAGCAGGGGTCACGCCGACATTTCATCACAGTGAAGTAAAACCATCAAAAGCTCCTGGTGCTCTGGTTTTGAAGAACTTGTAAGGTGGGATCTGGGTGAGACTGGTGCGTTTAAGTCTGCTCTCAATGAGAGGATATATGAAGCTTTGGCAGTCAGAGGTTAGCAGCAGATCCCTTGGGAGGGCCAGAGAGAAAGCTTAGCGCAGACCTGCCTTGTAGGAGCTCTAGGCAAACAGCGGACAGGTGCAGGTTGTAAACGCCACCACCCGAGTGGTGCACACAATACCATAGTGTTGTAACTCTGCCACCGCAGTGGTGCACATTATAACACAGTGCCAGAATTGCAGAGCTCTTTAAAAAGCAGTCCGCCACCCGGGCTGGTGCACATTGTAACACAGAGTTGCCACTTCTCCACCCGGACTTCAGCTCACATCGTACTGTAGTCCATTTTCCCCAGCCCCCTAAAAAGGTCCTTGTGTTTTTAGTGACAGTTAGTGTGCCTGATTTGCTTTTTAGAAACGTCTTGGGGTTAATAAAGGGACAAACTCCAAAATTAAATAACACAAAAAATATATCTATTTACGCCATCGGGGTTACCAGCAGATATCCAGCACTTCGGAACCTAAGGATGGAACGGCATATACTTTGATTACCAGCGAAGTCCCATTGTATGCAAGATTCGCCCCGAGCATATGCGTTGCCTTTCCCATCTTTATTGTAGAGCTATGAAATAATGCTTTAAAAAACCGGAGCCAGGAACTTCATTTTACTTTCCTTTGGGCTGTAAAGAAATTTAAAATGAAGTTGCGAGAGGTATTCTTTTTAAAAAACAAATCCCTGTGAAATGCTGTTTTCATGTAATAAAATGTTTACCTGTTTTTCTTTCAAATAAATAAAGTACCTCTTCATTTTACATGTATCACCTATTTTAATCAATAAAGCAGTGTTAAAATAAAGTACCTCTTTCACGTTGACGACAAACCAGCTTCAGGGCCCTTATGTTGCCGGTCTCAGGCCTAACACTGGTTGTGCTCTTCGGCCCAAAAGTGCCGAGCACTGCACCACTTGCGCTGCGGTATGCAGCTACAACAAACCCAACCAGATTCCTGGGCCTTACAAGGCCGGTGGCAAGGCTGCTGCTCCGGCCACAGAGATTGCGCATTATAGAGTGTAGTGTGGGGCAGCGACCGATCGGTTCCCAGTGGCCAGTCTAATACTGCTCTTGCTTGGCTTTTGGCACCGACATCACCCCGCCGCACGCTTCAGCTACGTTCAGTTTACCCAATTGTGAGCAGCCTATTTGGGTGAGGGCGGGCAAGGACTGCAAGAGGCCTAAAATAAACAAAACAATAACAGGCCACATTTACTTCTAATGCTGGGCATCAAACTGCACTAAAATGGATGTTTGGGCCGTGAGCTACTCACAGGTTGTCGGCAAGCTACCAGTACCTCGCCATCGACCGGTTGGAGACCCCTGCTCTACATGGTTGGGGTACCTCTCTATGGGTCCATGACTTAGGGACATCACCGGTAGATCACTGTCTGCTCTATCAAGATTTTTAACCTGCTCTTTCTCCTCGTTTTTCCCTCCCTACAGTTCAGACCCGGAACAAAACACATACACAGTAGGTAGCACCTAGGGGAACCAACTTAGTGTGGGGTAGTTTGTTCACTATATATGTTTTTTTTGTCCTGATGAAGCACCACGGATCCCTATGACCAGTTTTAGGCGCAAAACATGTCGACTCTTTTTTTGAAGGAGTGACCGCAGTCAGGTCCTTCCCCCTGAGACAGTAGGAGACTTCCCCCTATCCAGTCTCAGCACCCAGACTACCTGTGTTCTTTTCCAAACCCTAAGGTAGCCTCACCTGCCATAGGTTTTTATCCCTGGAAGGGCAATCCCCTTATTAAAGTATAGTGCAGGATCTCCCTTACCAGTTTTAATTCTTTATTTCACACCCCACCACTGCACGCCACGTACCACCTCACCCGCACTCATCATACGGCAGCCTCTTAAAAGATCTCTGCCAAAGTGACCCTTCGGGGGACCAGCAGGGCATTGCAGCGCCAGCCCGACGAGGAGCACCGCCCTATGATGAAACATGACATCCTCCAGGGGATGTGTGAGGGCACCATAAACAGTCCTGCTGACTGTCCCCGCCCAGTACTCTGACCTAGGCACTCTCCATCGTTTAAGAGATCGTGCCCCCCCCCTCTGTCCTTTTTAGGAACATTAGCCCCTTGTTGAATTTTTTTTTCTTCTAAACTGTATACGACAGAGCAACTCATTGGCATTTCTTTAGTAAGGGAAATTAAGGGTTATCTCTCAGATTGAATGGAACCACGGGTCCTGCACTAATATCCCCAAAAATATTTTCTTTATTTCTCCTAGGTAAAGGAGGCGCTCTCAGTGTAGAGAAGCAGGTCCAGAGTAAACAAGGGGGTCCAGAGTTTAGATTCATTCGGAGAAGTCAGACGCCATCTTGCTTCCAGTATTTGAAGTTTAGAGACAGTTCATAGAACACTAAAGCAATATAAGTGAGTCACGGTGCAGCTACATGTGTGGTATGACCCTAGCACGTTTATGAAATTAGTTTTTAGGGGGTCAGCCCCCAAAAGAACTATTATTCCCTCTGTGAGAGAGTCATCTGTAAAAACATGCAATCTTACCAGGTAAAGGAGTGTGCAATATGAGTAGGACTCCCGGTTTTATGTTATTAATTTTTTTGACATTTCCATCTGAAAATATATGCAAATTCCATTATCAACCTTGTGCATAACTACTGCGGTTTAAGCCGCTTTACTAAAATGTCTTTCTTTTTCAACCCCTTACCTATCAATCCACACAGCTATTGGCCTGGCAGTCATGGCAGAGGGTATTTAGAATCACTCAACAAGCAACCCAATTTCCGTTTTATCCACATTTAAAACCAAATACAGGCAGCCTTAAATATAAGTAACTTCCAAATTCGACTTACAGAATAGTGAAGTAGAGCATCAAGGGGGGGGAGAGAAAGAGAGAGAGATAGAGAGAGATAGAGAGAGATAGAGAGAGATAGAGAGAGATAGAGAGAGATAGAGAGAGATAGAGAGAGAAAGAGAGAGAAAGAGAGAGAGATTGATTACAGGGTTTTTAAAAAACATGTGTACTACATTTTGCATCTGCTTGGTCTCCGTGCCTCATTTCTTCTTAATTCCCTCTGTCATTCTCCCGCTTCATCTGACCTTCAGCTCTTTTCTTTTCCGCTTTCACAATCCATACTTTTCCCTTCCCACCCCTACCTCTCATTTTCGACATTTCTCTTTCACCATAGTTCCTTCACGGACATCTTACCCTGTTCTCCCACCCCTTCATCCATCATTCTAGCTAGGGCTGTCCAAAATTTAAAAGAATTCCACAGATGGAGATGTTTCAAGTTCACAAAATTGGAATGTTTGAGAACTTAATAAGAAAGTTGCCTTTGGGAAAGTTGCCCACAAAGAAAAAAAAAAAAGTTACCTTGCAACTCAATTCCTCTTTACTACTCCTTAATCTTCTTTCGTCTAACTCTCCCAGAAGAACTCTCAGAAAGCAGATGAACAAGGGATGCTTTTGATATAGAAACTGGCAATATAAACAGTACTGAACTTGTACAGCTAGGAGCCCCTGCTTCTAGAACACCCCAGGTAGCCGCCGAGTCCACCCATAACAGATAACAGCAATGAGTAAAGCCTTTGAGCTAAGATCTAGTGGGAGGATTTAGACCCGAGAGACAGGGCCTGGAAGCAGTCACCAGTCAGCTTTGGACCACCTGGTCATATGTTAAATCCTCATCTGGCTCGGGCATCTTCACTAGTCCTATCGAAGTGCATCCTCGTTAAAGAAAGATGTGCCTCGTTGAGATTTAAAACCAAAATGCAGATCACCATATGTAGGGAAAATAGCAAAAGAATTAAGGGAGGGTGTAAAGAGGGTTGGAATCAGTTGAGATGGACACAAGCTACAAGCTTGAATTTACTTTGTGCTTGTAAACTTAAAATGAGCGAGGAAACCTAAAATATATATGAGAAATCCGAATGACAAGGATATCATTTTGTGAAGAAAGAAAAAAGGCATTGTTCAGTTGGTTGTGTAGATCTGTCTGACCTGAACTACTGGTGCTCCTGACTGGATAAGATGTGATCTGACCCACTATAATAATGCTTTCAATCTCACTGGTGGGCTGCAAAACTAGGGCGATATAAATGGTTGCATGAAAAATTACAAGGCCTATCCAATTTACGACTGGCAGCCATTTAATAACACCATTCCCACCACGGATGTGAATATAATAAGAAAGTACAGATTTTCATGTGAGGGAATGTGCATAAAGTATGCATTCTTGTTGTAAAGCAACATACAAGACCAGCTGGCAGCAAAGAAAGATGTGAACACACACCAGCGCCTTTTACGAGTTAATTTTATTCTTCGAGATGTTTCTTAATAAATTACAACACCACAACTGCATGGAAGTAAACATTATTAGAGCACTTCAGTTTAAAAAAAAAAAAAAAAAAGATACACTGCTATTGTGGAACCTCCAAGGACAGGTATCAGCTACCTTAAGCACATACTAGATGGCAGGCAACAAGCAAACCAACCTAATAAGGTAAACCATACAAAGTACGATTAAAAAAAAAGTTTGAAGCATGAGCATTACGCTTTGGAATGTAGAAAGTGTCTCAACCCATCAAAACGTCCAGAAGGTGTTTTAGTAAGTGTTGTTTGCCTCAATCAAGGCCTTCTTGTGGATCAGAAACATGAGGCAGAAAGAGGCACGTGAAAGGTGTGGAGGATTGATAGATGCTAATAACTTATATGCGTCTTTGCATAAATGGCTGTTCACTGTCCTTCCCAGTCATTTCGCGTCCTCATCATCTGGTCGGGGCTAGAAATATGCAAGTAGCAGTTATCAGCTATCACAGCCGCAACAGAGGGCAAAAACACTTAATAAAGAGCATGTAATGTATGGAAGGACTTGGGCAATCTAATTACTTGTCTGCCAGTATAGGGCAATTTCCATAATTCGAAATTTAGTTACAGAAGGATGTCTGGGAATTCCAAGATGGGCTACCAGCGAAAGTTGATGAGCACCCACAAATTCGTACGTTTGAGCATTTACTAACAATTTGTAGGACACCTCAAACTCTGGAAACTCGAACTAATCCACTCCTATTAAGGAAAAGAGTGTGTTTTCAGTAGAAGAAGGGGAAGAAAAACCCTAGTATATCAGGTAGGTTGGTAAAGAGGAAGGGTTTTCTTGAAAAAAAAAATCCCCATGGAGAAAAACATAAAAAAATAATTTAAAGTGTTAATGCACTTTGAATTACATTCCTGTATGTAGAATTTTCCACCTTGTGGAAACATAACAAACCTAGTTTTCCAGGCATAGTCCAGTGCGTAAAGGTACAAGTTTCCAAATTTTCCAAGTATGTCCTTGGAATTGTGTGAGAAGTGAAAACCCCAGACATTTGCTGAAAATTAAGGAGAAACCCGTCTGAGTGGATAAAAATCTGAATTTTTCCACCTGGTCCCTTGTGGATTGGGCCTTCTGTGGTTGACCAGTCTAAGGCCACCCCTTATCTCCCGTCGCAGCTGCTTCCTCTCCCGACCCCAAGGCCTCGCTACTGGGCCACCATACTCCCTCCCCCCCCCCACACACAACAACAGTCTAAGGCCTAGTCACCTGTGCTTCCCTCCATCTGTTGTAGCTTTAAAGAGAGCACTGAACACGGATCTGAGGGAAATCCTTGTAGGAGTTCAGGCGTTGCTGACCTTACCATCTCTTCTGCGTGCAGCACGTACACCATCACACTACAACACAGCAGCGGCATGAACATTACAATACTACCTCCAAAGTAAAACCACTACATTACTACCACAACAGCAACACTGCAACGCTACAACACTAAAACATGGCATCTACCGCATTGCAAAGTGTTCACCCAGAGTTCGCTTTTCCAGGGCAGGCAGAAACATACCAAGCAGTGTGGCAAACTTGCTGCATTTGCCAATGCTTGTTATCTGCGAACCGACCCTGGTACCGTTTCCTCGCCACATGGAAGGACTAGAAAACTGTAAATACAGGGGCATTCACTACTTAAGGTCCCGTGCTCTCCATGCCACTGGAGTAAAACTATCCTGGCTGATGAGGGCTGAAAGCCCGAAACCGGTCCTAGGATGCTTGTTTCCAGTCCAGGGAGGACCTGGCCTGGTAGTTCGGGCTAGACTGTTCCCATTGGGCGCAGGGTCAAGACTGATTTGCATATGGATGGGTCCAAACTGGAATGGCGAGCAAAAAACGATGTATTTAGGCCCAGATCTTTGTACTGGGGTGAATGTATGACATTGTTCTGCATTCTGTCCATCAATTGTTGTTTTTGCATTTGTCACCCCGAGTGGGACGGGTATGCCCAGACGTGGGTCCCGTGCTCTCCATGCCACTGGAGTCAAGCTATCCTGGCTGATGAGGGCTGAAAGCCCGAAACCGGTCCTAGGATGCTTGTTTCCAGTCCAGGGAGGACCTGGCCTGGTAGTTCGGGCTAGACTGTTCCCATTGGGCTCAGGGTCAAGACTGATTTGCATATGGCTGGGTCCAAACTGGAATGGCATGGTGAGCAAAAAAACGATGGATTTAGGCCCAGATCTTTGTACTGGGATGAATGTATGACATTGTTCTGCATTCTGTCCATCAATTGTTGTTTTTGCATTTGAAGGACTTCTCATTGCATTGCTACATTAAGAAACTGAAATGATCAGAGTAAAGACTTATGAGGGCAAGAAGTTTCCGCACCATCTGCCTCAAAGAATACAAAAACACAACAGATGTAAAGACATCGACAGAAGAAATCTTTTAGAAACTTAAGACCGAACAGAATCAGGCTTACAAGAGCAGAATAACAGAGCAGTGGACTATTTACACACAGAAAGAAACTTCGACCCGACTGGTTGATAACGAGTAAGGCACAGAAAACGTGAAATGGTGAACAGTATGTGTAAAGTGCGTTACTTCTCTTTATGGCGCAGTGATACTGTGTGCGCAGTCCACATGGGCTGCGACGAACTAGCTACATTTACCGACGACATGTTCAGGCATGTTCCAAACATGCACAAAAAAACCCTAACCTCGGATGTTTGTTTATAAGCGGTGTGACGGTGCCACGGCGACAGCAGCAGAGCGGAGTCTGTGGAAGCCACGCGGACACAGATGCAAACCCAGCGGGGAGAATCAGAGTTTCGCCCTTCCGGGCACCCCGCTACCAAACTGACAAAAAGATTAACAGAAATCATTTTAAGTAACACGATTGTGATATACATTGGTTCAAAATAGCCAAAGCATTGCTATCTCTCGGTGGAAAACCGCACGCGGAGTCGATCCTTTAACAACATTACCCCTCGAGTTAGGGCTTAAGTCACTTACAGTTCAGGCCAGTACCGCCACCACTAACTTTCATGTTAAGCTTATTAGGTAATCAGAATGTACAATAGCGGGTGAAGCAGGCAGAGGTATCGGATTTAAAAGTAACATGTAACAAGCACTGGCAACACCAAAAGGTCTGGCATGGGTTGACTGCCAACGTTTGGGGCACTGCCAGGCTCTCGCCAATAAAAAAATTAAAAAAAGAACCTTGGTTACAAGCACATTTATCTTTTGTTTTTTTTACCTTAAAAAAAAAAAAAAAAAAAAACACTTCGTCATATAAGTCTCTGGTAATGAAGTGAACTACATTTTGTGCAGATGTGCGTCTTGCGAAAGGACAGAATGCTGTAATTTACAGCGAAATTCGCCAAATCGCTGAAGTGGGTTGACCGGCCCCGTTCTGTATACAGTAGTAGGCATAACAAAAAAGTGAATGACAACAGACGAATGAAGAGTGGTGGCTGAAAGCCCCTAGGAGATTATTATATACAAGTTATAAAACAAAAATATCTAACCGAACGCCAGACCCACTGCGACCACTATTGGCTTCCACAAAATTGTTTGGTATATGTGACTGCAGACTTGACATACTATTAGGTCCAAGTCGATATTGGCATATAATTGGTGCTAAAAACACACATTCTTTCAAAAACCTGTGCAAAATGATTGGCTAAATATTAAAGGAAAACAATCCTTTATTAGATTTCTTATGTAGTAATCTGACTTTGTCTCATCAAGTATTTGGCATTTGTTTTAAGTTAGGAAATTACAGTGACATCTGGTTAAGATAGGCTCAGTTTATCAATGATGAGTCTGGTAAAATGAAACTGAACAGAGAACTTGGCAAATATCTACATGGTTTGTGTGTCTTGGTGGTGAACTATATGCAAAAGAAACAACTGATGGACGGAATGCTGGACGATGCAAACATTCACCCCCAGTCACAAGGATATGGGTTTAATCCATCATTCTTTTGCTCACCACAAATGGTGGTGGTGAACTATAGCACATTTGTTAGGTCTCGTCTAGGCAGCGCTTGCACTGTCTCTTCGAGACATGCTGTTTTCAGGATATGTGCATAAAGCTCCGCCTACTTTCCGCCCATCTTTTTAATTGGCTCCTGTCCCTGTCCTTTGTAAATGGTGGCTTTTCATTGGTCATTAGGCTTAGTAGTCCCTCCTTGGTACCACATGGTCTCTTCTTGTAACCTCCCATGAGGACACCCCCCTTTTACATGTGTTGTTACGCTACGCCCTAGGTTTTAATTACAGCCTCAAGGCACTATTTTCTTAAAGGCCTTCAGACAGGACACTCACTTGGTCCTAAACTAGGTTGGCAGTGGTTACTTTACTCACTAGCACATCTCACATTTATAAATTTCCCTTCATCAGCTCCACATGGAGTTCAACCTAATCCGGAATTAATATAATAATTATTTTATCACATTTCAAAGCTACTAATTGTATATATGGACATAGCTATTTGAATGTACTCGTGGTACTGTCTTGCATGCAATGCATTATGGGTATGGTGGATTTACCATATCTTCTGCAGGGTGCAGTATCATATGTGACCAAAAGTCACTAGGGTCCTCCAGGAGCAGCTTGCGGTACTGCACCTAGACATGCAGTGCTGGTGCCTTGCTCTCTAGGGAGCAGCTTGCGGTACTGCACTGAGACATAAAATGCTGGTTCCTGGCTCACTACGCAACCATTTGCAATGCACTAGGTCTCGCATTACTGAAAGTATGAGCTATTGGCGTTGCATTATTATTTGCAACGCCAATAGCTCAAACTATCATTAATGCGAGACCTATTGCATTGCAAATGCTTGTTTAATTTGTCAAAGGTACTGTTGCTACAGGAATTTGTTATCTTCTGGAAATCAATGACAAAAACATCACCAGCCAACACTTCTTTTTTTATCTAATGTTTCTTCTTCTTTCCAAATGTATTGAAAGTATGGAATCCATTTATAAGAAGAACTAGTGAAAAAAGTAATAGCTAGATCTTTTGTCCTTTTCATGATGTGAATTCACATGGACATTTTCTCTAATAAACTATTTTATATACTTACGGTGCAGGTCAATAAAGAATGGTAGAAAACAAACTATTCGCATCACGCGGTGCTGCACAAATAGGGAGCAAGATGACATACCAAGGCACAGCAACTGACAAAAATGTCTCTAATCTTAAACATGTTGGAAGGATGCAATAACTAACAGTCATCCAAGTTCTGTTCTCCCCTACTTCCATCACCGATCTTTAACTATATAGGGGATTTCTGTTATGTATGTAGCCTGTTCAAATGCAAACAAAATTGTTTTAAAAAAAAAAAACCTAACTGCAGTCCTATAAATCAAAGTATAGTTATAGAAAAGCAGAGACCAAAAATAAGGAGTGTGTATTAAAAAGGTAAGTAGCAAAGAGAGAGCAGGGCCTACTCAAGTATGCTGGTGTACGAAGGAGGCCAGCGCAGATCGGAAATACATGAATGTACACAATACGCGCTCTGCAGGTATAAGACGTGAGAGCATGTGATGGACCTGGATGTGCTACATTTTACGAGTAAAAGGGGCCGCGTGACAGTCAGAGCTATAAGCAAGTAAACTGAGCAAAAAATGTATGTAGTTTACAACTTTTACATATAATATTATGCTATTCATATACGATCTTCACTTGCACCTAATGATGCATATCTCATACATTATGTATGTGCAGAGCTGATGGCGTTTTTTACTTTTTTTTTTTTAAAACTGATGCACGGCCTAATACTTAACCCACTATTTATGATGGACTCATTTAGGCATGTGGTATGCTCTCAGTTAAGTGTACAAAATAAATGCAAAGTGGTTTGCAAATGTTCAAAAAATACTAATTTGTGGGTTCCAACAAAATTATCAACGCATTTTCTTGGCTACTTCTCAGAGACTGCGCAATCCTACATGGAATGGGGTTTGTGTATGAGTGTTTAAGGTATGCACGAGTATGAAAATAACACTTATGCATCCACATTTCATGCCTATTCGCGTCTGTGAATAAAGGGCAATGAACGGATGAGTCACTAGGACTTTTTCCAGGTGCAACCACACTACACCTCGAAAAGACTCATGTTAACTCTTTCACTGCCCTATGCTGGTATTTGTGCACACATATCCACAAATACCTCTTTATAAAGTGGGCCCTTTTTCCACAGGGCTTACATGTAAGGCACTAAATGAATGGTTAGCTTGCCTGAAAAAGTCCCCCTGTGTCTACTGGAACCGAGCATTCAAACAGAGGTAGCGTTACCTCTATGCCTGTGGATGCCAGAGTACGCACCCCCCCAAATCAACTCAATGTTCAGTCACCATGTACAAATGGAAGAGATGCTTTTTTTGAGCGGGTGCAGGGGTGTCAAGGGGAAGTATTTAAAAGGGGGAAGTGCCTCCAAGAAAGTCAAAACAAGGCCTGCAGTTACTAGACCCGTACCAATATATTTCACCCCTGCCTATCTGGCACACAAACTTCACCATATCTGGTGGCTCTCAGGGCACCCGCAGTTGAGAAACCATCAGATGTTAGAGAAAAAAAAGTATTTTAAAAACTTCAACCAAGAAAAAAAAAACAAGGCAAAAAGACTTTTTCATCTATGCACCCTGGATCTGGAACAATATCCCTGTACCCATCAGAACTGTCCCAACCCTGCTATAAATCAGGAAAGAGGTGAAGACACACCTCTTTAAAGAATTCTATTTCACAATGCAGTAATATTCCACAAACCAGCAACTTCTTAAATCACTTGCTGACTATACTCTTGCCTTTGACCTTGTCCGCGGCCTTTGACTAGGTACACACCATACAAATACCACATGCAGACATGGATGTAGGTTTTTCTGAAAAGTGGCTTAATCTTGAAGTTTTACTTGCTGAATGGGTTTTCTCCTAGACACAGTCCCTTGGATCTGTTACTAATATCTTGCTTGCGTGGAGATGCTTCTTACAGAAGGCATGGGTGCATTCATACATGTCACTTTCTGAGAGTTTTGCCCATCAGCAATAATAAGCACAATCCATCACCAGGGTCTTGCTTTCTCTTAGGGAGCATTGGGGCTGTCGCTAATGTTTTCTGAAGTAGATGGAGACCAAGAGCCTGGCTTTGAAAAGGAGTAGCGCCCAGTAGAGCTTTAATAATACTGAAAATCTGAGAGGGGGACAAGTAGGCACCTTTTCACAATAATACAGGTTTCCAACATGGGGTTTGTGTATAGAGAATCAGGCAATGGATAACATATTTCAGTAGGAGAGCAGGAAATCCAGACTCCAGTACAAAAAGGAAGGAATTCAACAGCAATCACTTTCCAAAGGATGCGGACGTCTGGCACTTCTTTTGCTGAGGGGCTTGAGGGAATCCAGTGGTGGCAGCAGGCACCCCTTATTTCAGCTGGACAGGAGCTGGTATTGTCTGAAGAGACGAGTCTTGCTCCCATGCACACTGAATGATGAAGGGGACAGGCTTGGTCATGTGGGCTGGGTGGGTGGAGAGTTTGAGCAGCAAGAAAGCTCAGTGTCTCTTTTCCTTTATTGTAGTTTCTGGCCTCATATGTGGCCAGAGAAACATCTGGTAAAACAGGATCCACCAAAGAGCCTCTCTTAGTGAGATACTAGGACTTCTTTGTGGTCCCGGCTTTTACAGATGCTATTGTAGGTTCTGATGTTAGTCTGTGAAGTTAGTTGACGGTCGGGGTGGATCACCTTATGGTTGGTCCATTGAGCTGCTGCGCTGAAGCGTGGTTTGAAGGGGAAGAGGTAAGACGGGCAGGGAAGTGTTGCTTTCATCAGTGTAAAGTGATGAGGACTTGTACTGTGGCCTGGAAACTAGCTTCGGTGGCAAGGATTTACCGTTCCCGTTATTTATTCATTCCCTAGAGTCCTTCTTGCTCAATGTAACATTTTCAACACACATATAGCACGTAAACCCCTCCATAGGAGTGCTAAGGTCTCTGCAGCAGTTCACCTTAGAGAGTTGTCCGTTCTGAACTTCTGTCACAGCCTATGTGCCAACCTCACTCTCCAATCTGCCGGGGAACTGGAAGTGTGCGCTCTCCATACATTTCTCATTTCATTTCTGCTGTGTCAAGTCATGCTACAGCCTTGTGACCCACATTTCTGCCGCGCACCGCCATACTGCGAAAACATCTGTATTCTGAAATATATAGCACACAGCATTGTCTGATAAGCTTCATTGAGCTAGTTTTTATTTCTACCGTGAAATGCCAATGTTTATATTAAAAAAAAGAAGCTTGGGTGTTCCCACACACACAGGGCTGCATGCACCTTATGCTTGCACTGGAGGGGGGAAAAAAACAAAAAAAACAGCTTGCATTGTTCTTTAACCACCAATCAGATCTCGTGTTATTTTCAGTGGGTGCTCCAGTAACGCTAGCTTTTAAATCACATCAGATGAAGCTCTGACACTGTTTGGGGATTAGTAAGAAGGTAAAGTGAATGAATCAATCGGATAAAGCGTTGTTAACAGGACACCAAACATGCTGGCAAAAAAGCAGCCACGTGCTCCCATTGTACGGCACTGACAGTGCGGATTAGAGAGCTAAAGGAATTTGCATAAAATCACACATTAAGTAGCAAAAGAGGATCTTGAATTTGAAACACTCGAAACCGTACTCGGTGTCATGCCCATCAGATCGCCTCCTCCTTAAATACAAGGCATGTGTAAATTATAGGTTTATTTACACGGTCTCGAAATAGCCATACGAGTCAGAAACAGAGCACATGGTGTAGGGGCGAGATGTCCTAGATACCGACAGAGGCCAAACACCACCTCAGGGCGTCATCTGCCTGCCTCCAGGTGCTCTGCAGGTAAGGGCGGGTTACTTCCATCTGGAAAATCCACAGAACAGCTGCACAGCTTCAGCTCCGGAGGCCCGCTCCCCATGGCCTCAGCACGGCAGGCAGGCAAGGGGCATACCTGCCAGCTGAAGCCAGCAGGTACCCTCCGAAGCCAGCAGGCACCCTCCGAAGCCAGCTCCGAAGCCAGCAGGCACCCTCCGAAGCCAGCAGGCACCCTCCCTGAAACGCAGCAAGGGAGGCGGTCTTAGGGGACGGAACACTGCCCAATGCTGGAGCACACTACGCTGCAAGTGCTTAAATCCTTAACTGCGTTTTACAAAAATGGATTGAGTGCACAACTGTTACAGAGCACGTACTCCCTGGAGTATTTAAAACCGATGTGGAAACACCCTAGATTAAAGGGCAGTTTCACAACTTTAATTCACATGGCACGCATGCCACCCTAGTTGCAGTCACAGGCCTTGAAAGATACCATCTCAATCAAAATCCTAATGAACCCGGGCACGTAGAGAGGGTGGGACAAATGTAGTACCCTCGGGATAAGAGCATCAACTGAGAAGGGAGCCAAAGTAACCCACCCGCCTCCTTTGTTCCTCTTAAACAGTTATTAGGAGAAAAAAGAAACTGGGGATGATCATTCAAAAAGGGGTCACATTGCAACATAAACACGCCAAATATAGGCCTTGGTTTGTCATATCCCTTATGCTGGGACGACAGCAGGCAAAGGCTTCCATGAGATCTGTCGTTAAGGACCATCAATCAGTCACATTTGAGAACCAACATTTTAATGTTGAGATGGGTATAGTTGGGTCAGACTACCGCTAAATCTGGTTAACTAAACGGAAAATATAATGTTGGAGAAACCACGATATATGGAAAATAACTAACTTGCAGTATTATAGATGACCGTCGGGAATCCCCTCGACCGCCCAATATCACCACTTTTCTAGCACTCCATTACTGCTGCACATTTCTTGTAGTGCGTAGTAAAAAGGGATCTTCAAAGAAATCGTTTCATGGAAGTCATTGTAACAACACTGACAGGCAATGAAGGTGTGGGATCAACCATATGTTATGTTAATGTATGTAGAGCCTTCTTCTAACAGCTCAGATGAACATTACACTGTCCGAGTACAAATCCATAAAGGCCTTTTCACACACAAAACACAGTCCTGACAGGCTGAGATCTCGGGAAACCACTGCTCACAGCCTAGGGTGGAGAGAGGGTAGTGATCTGAAGCACCAGCACTGATGACGCAGTTTGTATGTTACATAGAAGAAGAAGATAGTACAAAGGTGCCAGAAAGTCTTTAACAAAAAGAGCCTTTAGCTAGAATACCTGAACCATGAAGTGTGAATCGGGATATGGCGAAATCTCTAAACATACTTATCCAAAAGATCATAAATATGGACAAGACAACTTATAAATACTTCCTCCCATCCAGACACCAGTCAGATGAAGTGGTCTCATTACTACTACCACTGATATCTTGTTAAACTCCCATATATGTTTGCTATTCAATAGTTCCAGCACGGGTACAGTTACCGAGTTCTATATTAATAAGGAAGAGGGCTGGTGCTATGGTGTGGAAAATTCATGGCTGTAAACCAGCCTAGCCGACATCAACTCTTAAGGTAGAGATGTAAGAAAGAAGACAAAATGTCAGTTTAATACTCCAGAGAAGGTCAGACTTTGAAAGGGATGAAGGTCAGCATTTCAAAAGTAACGCACACACATCATGCAAACATAGAAAAGAACACAGGAAGAGGAAAGATAGTCAGGACATCACAGGCACAACTAAGTTAAAAAGTAGTAAAGTCAACAAGCAATGGAATTACATTTTTAGGATATAAAGATATAGCGGTCTACTCTATATAAGATGGCTTTATGATTCTTTCGTTTGATCCTCATAAGCAAGTGACTGGCGGCGATTTTTCAACTCATCAAAAAACAAGGGAACATATGGCAATACAAATTAAATCAAACACAAGGAGATGATGGACGGAGCGCTGAACTTTTTCAGACACTCACCCCGGTCACAGATCTGGGTTGAATCCATCATCATTCTTTAGCTCACTTCACCACCCCAGTTCAAAATTACAAATTAAACGCCTCAATGCATTTTCCCCATACATACACACATACTTATGAGGGGCCAAGAGAGAAACAGGTTCAACTCTGCAACTTAAAGAAGACAACCACATGCACTGTGCTCCAGACATCACACTGTGCCCATCACTCTGACAATACAGAGGCAAGCGGAGTAGAGGCACGTGTCTCTCAGTCGCTTCTAGCAGCCACTGGGAAGAGAGGGTTGGGATCATTCCACAGGCAGTGATCCTAAAGGGGCACCCCACTGGGCCACCATACATGCACATTTAGCCAGTGCATTCAGCCGGTTTATAAGCTATGCACCATTCTGCACAACATTTGTGTAGCACAATAGGTGGGGGTACCTGCCAAGTGTAAGGAAACTCCTAGCCTGCAGTGGGGTACCAGCTGCCCTGTGCAGAATATTCATTCTTTGCCACACAGATGCATAAAAGCTTATCAAAAGAGTTACTGCATGGCCCTTTGGCATGACTGAGCAAGGACCTTCCACAACATCTCATGGGTGATCGATTAAGCCACCTGATTAAGCAAGGCTCTTGAATTTGTAACAGCTACAGGCATCCTAGGACATATGCTGCTACATTCATTTCTAAAAAAGAAAATAAGAAATCATCTACCTTAAGAAGAAGCCTATGTGGTACCAAGGGCTCTCATGTATTTTAATATCTGTACTTTGAATAGCAACGGTTCAATAAAATATAGACTCACCAATACAGAATCATGTTGCCAAAACAAAGATTTGCGCCCTCAGCCCCATTCTACAGCTGAAAGCCCACGGTTGAGGTCATCCACTGCGGGCTACTTTAAAAATTACCTTCAAAATGACTTAACAAAGATGGCTGCACTCAACCAATGTACTTTGAAATGTGGTACACTGCGGGGCTCCTAAACAAGGCAGATTTCATGTTCACTGCTAGGGTATGCTTTGTTTCGGCAATACGCAAGACAACGTTCAGTTTGTTGAGACCCGGCATATTATAAGATTCAGAAATAGAGAATGCCATAAGGACTATATCTTATAAAAAGTTTCGAAGGAAAACAAAACAGAATTTAAAATGCTATTTTAAAAACGCAAGTAAAAAAAAAAAAAAAAAAAATGTTATCATCAGTGTGAATTATTCCGAGGCCATGAAAACCTCCGGATATCGTCTGTGAATCATGTACATAGTAAACTGTTTGTACATGTACAACTTTGAGGTGTAGCAGAGCTTTTGTAAGTTTCCTAAATTGTTGTATCCATTCATATAGTCGTAAAAAATAATATTTGTTCCTCCAGCCTGGTGTTGAGGCTGCTGCAATTCTCGGCTACGCTAAAAATAAAATGTTGGTAACACCACTTGCCCCCTGTGACTTCCAATGCGTCAGTCACACTTTGCTCGGCTTCGCTTCAGCTGCAACCGACCCGCACAGCTCTCACAGATGGCAACCGCAGTGTTGTGACACATCCCTTGCCGCTGAGAAAAGTTGCAATATGCCACTTCCCGTGCGTGCATCCTCAAGGACGTCTCGCTCCTCTTTCCCAAGTGCTCCTCGGGCAACCGAAGGGCATGCTGGGTAGCAGCACGAAAGTCAGACATGTTAAAAGGCATGCTTGGGAGCACAGGTATCAATATACACAGAGATGACACCGGGTTTGACCTAGTTCTGCTATTTTTCTATGGAAACAGGATAGCTGTGGGAGACGAGATGCACACGGTGATATGGCAACACAAGCCAGGGCACCAACAAGGAGGACACAGGCTCACACGTGTGTGGCCCAGCGCGTGAAGCATATCATTTCAGACTTGGGGACACAATTTGTAATTAAATCTTGCAGAAAAATTATCCATATGAAGGAGTGTAAAACAATACAATTTAAAAGGGCATAATGGAAGTAAAAGGGGAAAGTAACAACTAGCCAGGGCAGCACCAAGACTGCACACTACAAAAAAAGCAGCAGGGGATGTATTTTTGTGGGGGAGGGGGTAGCAAGTCAAAGCAGAGTTAGTATTTCACGTACATGTTCACCGAGGCCCTAGAGGCAGCGTCCTGACCACAGTACATTCCGCTGCAGGGAGCGATGGTTAAGAGGCCGTCCAGCCGAGAGCTGCAGCACGGATAGAAGCATTGCCTTTGCAATGACGAAGAAACAGATCTCAACTGCCACGCCACGCCTACCCGGCCTCCAGCGTACTTTCCTGTTAACTATTCCTCTCGGTCAGACACCCCCGACTGAGGAACTATTTACAACACAGCGCTCCCTCAGAAGCATTACAGGCCAGTCTCTATTTTATACCCAATTAAGCACTGTTTGAAAATGTCCTAAATGAAGGAAGGTATATAATCAGATATCATGCAAGTATTGTTGAGAACAGACGAAAGTTTGTTTGTTTGCATAACTGCCCTCTTTTTTTTTCTTTCCAGCAGACAGTCCGAGATGTTAGTTGTTTCCCAAATTGATCAGCCATGTTCATGTTGTTTGCTAATGGTATGAATTCATTTTAGGACAAGCACCAGCCAAGACCCTTTGATTTCGCCAAATGTTTATAAATAACACTTATTTATATGGACTATTAGCTAGCCTTCTTCCTCCCCTGGTCTGTGGCTGCACCATTCACATTTTTCTTCTGCTGAAGGCAGCACACAGCATTGGTCAAAATGTCAGCCGACTCCTGGCATTGGCTAGCTTCACTGTGAACGGCAGCATTTGGTCTATCAAAAAAAGCAAGTCGACACACAATGCTGTTGTTCCTTTCAGTGTCAGAGACTACTATGGCAATGTCTGCTTTTTGAGACCACAAAATATATATTTTTGCGTTTAGTCATTGGTTTTATTTATTTTTTGTAAAGGTGAATGCCCAGCAGCTCCCCCAGCAATAAAGTTTTACAAAACAAAAGGCTGGCACCCAATGCCAGACCACCAAACTCTGCACAAATCCGTCCCTTCCCCTCTGCATTGTAATTGTATTGTAATTGCATTTATATAAGCGCTATATAAATGCAATTACAATACAATTACAATGCGGACGAGGCGTCGAAGTAGCATGCTACTCCGGAACCCAGAAAGGATTAGTGGTGAATTAGTGTAGTGAAATATGAAAGTAATTTGAGTGGTGGATAGGTTAGTCATTTGTATTCAGAAGGATAGAGGAGGGATAGAAGAGGGGGAAAAAGGTTTGCATTTACATAGTGCTGGTTACCCCTGATGGGGTGTTGAAGCGCTTTTTTGGCGAGTAGCGCGCTACTCCGGAACCCATAAAGGATTAGTGGTGAATTAGTATAATGAAATATGAAACTAAATGAACATTTTTAATGATAATTAATTTATAATGAAAAAGTTTATTTGTGATGTCCTTCTGGGCCCAACAGCCCACTGATGGCTTCACAGTGGTGGAGATGTGATCCTGTTAATGCTTTGCAGCGAAGAGTGCAGGGTTTGGCCATCCTGGATGCTGGAGCCTCTCTCCAAGTTCAGGCCTACAGCGATGAAACGGAAATCCAGCATAGTCCTGGGGGGTCCAAGGTTTAGATTCCAACAAAATAGGAACATTCTGGAAGGATGGGGCCACTCTCTAGTGCTCATCTAGTTGCGTTATTACACACCAATCACCCCAAAAGCTGTCAATATTAACCAACCAAGAAACGTGATCATCCTTTCATGTGAACAAAACTTCATGCAGTCAACAACCAAAGCCCAACACATCAACATGTTTATGTGCAATGCTCAAATATACCAAGTTATTAGTACTAGTACTTCTAATTAGATGCACAGACAGAAATGGAATTTAGCACACCTCTCCTCCTGTCCCCACACACACTAGCCTCATGACCATATTTCTGATACTTTAAAACCCCAAATCTGGAGAAGGAAACTTCACAAGAAATCTTTTTCATCCTCCCATCTGAACAACCTCAAGTAAGTTATCAAAACTTCGGGAAAAGAAAAATAAGCATCAGGTACTGAATGCCCCAACTGAAAAGTTTAAAAGCGTTGCCATGGATACCACCATTCCACCACCTATCCATTTCAAATTAACCAGTGGTTATTTTTCAAATTCACTCAGTAATATACTCATCCCATTCTTTACAATGAATTCTGCAAATTCAATTTGATAAATATTTAATTAAAAAAGCAAAAAAGCTTTCATCCTCCTCTACCCAAACCACCCTGCCTCCACTTTCCTGCACCTTGTCAGCAACACCAGCTGAATTTTCTACTGGACACTTTAAAGGCCCATCATCCCAAAGCTGCAATCCTAGCTGGCTGTTATGGCCGAAACGGAAGAAAGACCGATTCACTGGACAGGGTAAGGCTATCATTACTGCATTCATGCAGTGTGAGGTAAGTTTTAAATGGCTCTAAAAGGTATTCAGCAAATACACTAAAATGTGTTTCCACTCTTCAACATTGAGACGTTGACGTCTCTTTTCCAAGAGTACCGACAAATACACGTTTTTCTATCACTTGTCTCTGTCCCCCCTTACATTTAATCCTAAAAACAGCACCTCATCTTGGATTTTACAAATGTTCATTAACCATCCAAAAGAAACTGAATTTGAGAGAGAAAAAAAATCCAACACGTGCTCATGAGCGTTTGTTACAGAAAACAAACTTGAACACTGAAGCGCAGAGGCATGAAAAAAAAAAAATGAATACAGACTTGGCAGGTGCTGACATTTCTCAGCAGAATCCCCAAGGTTATGACCTTGTTACTGGCCAAATCCGACTGCCCTGTTATAACTTAATCTGCTGGAGTGTGTCCTGCTCCAGCACACTGGTATGCAGAGAGATAATACGAACCAGCATCTAAAATGACAAAAAGACTACTTGCCAGACAACTGGTCAAGGCGTTGTGACATGTGCAGCGCAGATGGTTTCCCATCGGCACTTAGTACAGTCATGGTCATGAGGCTGCTTGTGTTTGCTTTTCTGTGCATCACTTGGTCCGTGGGGCGGAGCTTCTTGTTCTTCGGACTGTGATGTACAACTATGCTGGAAATATTTTACAATCAGAACCCAAAGAATGTTTAGACCGAAAAAGCGGCACTCAACATTTTGTACCACTGATCCAATGTGCATTGAGGAATTGAAGGAAATAAAATAAATCACATTTCCATTTTCAAATCATGCTGACCTAAAGGCCATCACCTGACCAGGCATCAGTGCGGACTACTCAAAATGTAGGTGTGTAAAATTGTGCTTCAGTGAAGCTATGGGATGGATGCCTCCTCATCACGCTTTACCTACACTTGGGCAGATGGGGGATGGCAGAAACAAACAAGCATTGGCATAGCCAATAGGTCTCACTTTTGGGACCTTATAAGTATTTAGTTATGCAGCACAAGATCCTTGGTGCAACAACATCAACTGTTGCATGGCTAAGCACTTATAAGGTCCCAAAGGCGAGACCTATTGGCTATGCCAATTACCGTTTTGCACAAACATTGCGCACAACATGTAATGCGGCACCAAAACAGGCAAGTTTGCAAGTCTTTGTTTATAGTATAAGAAGCGGGTGAGGCAGGGAAACCGGTCTCTGCCACCAGCTAGCATCAAAGAGGGAGAAAAACAAAGTTTAAACAAGCGCGAAGGAAGATCATCAGTTCTATGATAAAAGCGCTGGGAGACAGTTTTGTAGGAAGCCTGAAGAAGGTGGTTGGACCTACTATATACCACCGAAACGTGTCGCTTCTTGGTCTCTGGACTACCAAACCATAGGGGTTCCCTTACAAAATTTTGTTATATGTTGAACCTGTTGCGATTATTGGTTTGGTTGTGCATCTGTATTTTTAATGCGAATTCTGATATTTGCTACATCTGCTCTACATGGTGTATGGTATGAAACAACCTGATGCTAGCTATTGTTTTAATCTGAAATTTATGCACTGTACATGTTTTAAAAAAAATAATAATAATTTGATTGAACAGATTTATTAAATAAACATTTTCATATTGGTTTTTTGGCTTACTCTATATATGTTGGTGATTGACTGACTGTTTGAATGTGGTGTGTTTACACTGCGGTATGCCATTGAGGAATCCCAAAGGGAATCTGTTTTTGACGTAGTGTCATGCTGCTGCGTTTTCTGCATAGTTATGGAATTGCGGCATTTGCCACATAATCTGCAGATTTGAAAAAAAAATACAACTAGTTTCTAGCTTAAACAGATCAAAAGTTACTAAATTTGTGGCAACCCGTTTGCTGCACAGTGGCAGGCTCTATGCAGAGGTTGACTGGTCATCCTACAGTTGCTTTTTTTTTTTTTTAAGAAAATTTTATTATCCGAAACATACAGAAGGGCCCTTGGTGTGCCCAAGAATATACACATACAACAGCATGCGATGAACAATTGCTGGCTAGGATCTCTAAAGGGCAAACCATCCTTCAGTTGCTTATTACTGTATCTGGATGTTAAACTGGTACTAATGAGTTGAAACCTTTGCACAGGCAGTGTTAACGTGCAAATATTTGAACATTTTGAATTAATACTATTACAAAATGTGCCAATTAGACCGCATAACTTGTCTTTTCTTGGTGCATAATTTATTGAACTCTGACGCATAATTTGGTCACCCCCCACCACCACATGATTCCAGTGGCCCTGACAAATAGCAACCAGACCGGAAGATATATAGGGGGTGTTTATTGAATACTTACCCTCATGTTGACGCTGCACTTGTTGAGTTTACGACCTGTGTAACTCATGTGGGGCGCCCCCCATCCCCAACCCACCCCTCACTACCGATGTTCACAGTACCTTTACATATGCAGGACGGGACGAGTAAAACAACGGTTTAAGCAGGCTGATGTGGTCCATCAAGTTGTGGATGCTATATATGGAACTCTAATTAAGCTCTTTGTCGATCTGCAGTACGATCATACACCTAGCACTCCCTTTATCTTAAATGAATGTAAATAAACTTACCAGGCCGATTGTTATGATATGTACTGACACTAAATCCTTGCTGTTATATGACGAGATGATGCACACTCTACATGGGATTGGCATAATACTTCTGTTTCTTTTTGGAACTGCTCTATAGTGTATACTGTAATTTAAAAAAAAAATCTAATAAACTGATATTTAAAAAAAGAGAAATGGAGGTAGACGACCATTGGCAAAATGCTCAGACATCTGATCCGTACTAGAGAAAATGCGGGGCGAAGGGGTAATGCGGACATGAGAATAATGTTCATGTGTCTTGACTATTTACTCTTTTTATGGCATGTCTTGTCGGTTACTATGGTGCGACTCTGGTGACTAGTGATAGGCAAAACTCGCTGGGACGATGCGCCTAACAAATAAGTGCATTCTGCAGATCAATAACTTGAAAAGAGAACAAAACACGCATCCTTAATGTCATAACAGACATTCAAGCAACATCAGCACAACATGCGAAATTGATAACAGAGTCGCAGGATCACTTCTACAAAGAAGCCTGTTCACTCAAGCGCTTGTAGCCTCTGCTCACGCGCAGTGCCTTGCACTTGGTAAGACAGAAAGTGCACGTATTACTTTGTAGGTACGATAGCAGCCTGACTGCACATGACAGCCCTACACACTGCAGATGATGCTGCAAAGCCTAAGGCAATATGGGAGGCACTTTCACACCTGTTTGCCAAATATCGGAAGTCAGGGTGAAATTTTTCTCAAAAGGTGCCTCGTAGTAGCAGCCTTAGAGACGAATTTGTGTATATACCGCGATGTAGCAAAGTTAGGGCGCCTCCTGCACGACCCCCAGCTCCCACGGGCCGAGCCTGCAGCTTGGTGGCTCCTGCACCCATCCAGGTGGCAGAGCACGTACACACTGACTGATGCAGCTGTGAGCTCTGCCAAACCTGGCCGAGCCTCCCACCTGGACTGAGCAGCGATGAATCAACCCTGTCCTCCTTACGAGGAGAACCTAGACAGCGGCTCCGCGCTTTCCAAGAGCTCGTCCGTCAGTCAAGAAGGACTGCAGCGAGCTGCATCTGGCGGTCAGTGGAATTACCAGGCAGCACTTGGAATGAACACCGATTCACAGCAGAGTCATCATTATGGAACGGTTTCTGTTCATGCTCGTATGGGGTTGTGCGCGCGGGTGTGTGTATCTTGCCGTCACACGTTTGAATCAACAGAACGGATCTTATTTTTCGCCATTGCCCCACAGTGAACACGGCACACATGAGAACGAAGATGTATTATCCCGTGGGCACCGAGGAGGGCTAGCGGCCGACGTGCAGGAGTCACTCGTGTGGGTGCGCAGCTAGACGGGTTCACCATCCTCAGCTATCAGCCTGTCAGCCTCGTGCATGCAATGACAGAGCACAAGTGCCCGCACAGGAGAGAAGGCAGTCTGACCGAGCCAGGCTTTACCACTCCCCCGTGCTTTCTCTACACGTAGGAGTGGGACTGGACGGCAGAGGGAAGCACAGTCCAGAGCCCACATTTCATCAATGGAGGGGGCGGGTCTGAGGGCTACGGAAAGAAATGCTGCCTTGCACGTCCCCTTCCACTTCCCCTACAGAGAGAGCAATGTCGTTTCCTGAAAAGCCCGCAGGGAGGGAGGCACGAGGACTCAAAGCTGGAGAGGGAGACGGCAGCGGTCCTGCGCAATCCAGGAAGGGGGGAGTGCACTGAAGAGACGGAACAAGCCCGGGAGGGGTGCAAGTGCTGCACACAGAAGAATTTAAGGAATGCAGCGGGCCGCTGCTCGCTCCCGAACTCCCTAGGCCAGGGGAGAGAGAAGGCAGGACATGCACCCGCCTTTGGCCAATTGTGTGCTGTCTTTCTTAGAAAGACGCACGCAAAGGCCAATAGCGTGGGAGCAAAAAAAAAAAAAAAAAAAGCACGAGCGTGTGGTCCGAGTTGGAAGTGCTTACTAGAAGCCTCGCAGAGCAGCGCATGCGCGCTGGCTCAGGCAAGACCTAAAAAGCGAGGAAAGAAAGGTCACATGCAGTAGGCAGAAGTATGCAGCGACGCTCCACGAGGATGCATGGCAGCAAGAATGGAAGAGGCAGAGAGAACCTGGCCGACGACCAGTGAAAGTTGTCTGTGGCACAAGGTGGCTCACATACGTGGAAAGTTCATTTACTGAGGTTTACATTTAACTAAAACCTGAAATGCAAAATTAAACTGGCCTCTGGTAAACGATAACTCGACAATCCCACCTCACCACCCACTAAGTGTAAAAGGGTCTAAAGCTGCTTAAATAAAGTCTTTGAAATAAACACTTCAAAGCATGTATTTTCATATGTTTGCCATACTAGTAATCTGCTCTTCTTGTTGTAGGAGCCACCCTGTGCCCTGCTGCGCCAGAACAACGCAAAACAGAGACTAGCGCACTGGTCTTTTCGGACATGAGCTTGGGAACACACAAAGGAGCTTTTTCAAAAAAGGCCTGAGCTGCTTGGCACATTTCATCTGTAATTCTATTGGGTATGATTCAGTATATGCAAACTCCATTGCACACAACAGGTTATAGATCTGGCTATACCTTTCCCATCTCTTACACGACTTTGTGTATGACCCGTTTCACATTGAGTGACCCAGTGCAGTCCGTTCATAAAAAGTTCATCTGCAAAGACTCCAGCTGAACTCCTTTTGTGATTGGTGTGGTGTCTTCGGGCCAGGACACGGCAACCCCACATCTGAAGGCCAGGATAACGGAATGGATATTACTTGATCTCATTTACCCCTCACCCGATTAGCCTAATCCCTTATTCAGTTTTAATTTATTAAACATTTTCGGATCCGTGGCCTTTAGTGGTCGAAATCAATTTAAAAAACTTAATCCAACAGTTGATTACAAAAAGAATAAGAAAACAATAATAATTTACACCTCAAAAGGTAGAAAAAAAATTATTGGAACAAAATGGGGGAAAAAGTGCTGGTTTTTCAATTCTACTCTTCTAAACTTGGTCAGGGCGGACTTTTTGATCCACAATCAATTTGTTGTAGACTTATGAGGTTTAATGTCTACCAAGAAAACAGAATTCCTTTCTAGGCAACAGCGTAGGTTTGATTTTCCAACGATATGCAAAATGTATTTCACCCTTGCTAGAAGAAACGTATAAGTAATTCAGTGTGAAAAATCGACAAACAACTTATGTCAGGCAGGTAAAATGGCTGTGAATAAACTGCAGCACCATTGTCTATCTGATGCTGCAGAATAAACTCTGACTTGGATCAGCTTTTTTTCTAGAACTGTGAAAAAAGTGTCAAACTCGGCTACCGGATACCATTTATAAACAATGTGATATTTAGCACATTGGATGACGTTGCTGTCTATTTAGAAAAAGTCAGTTTACCACGGACTACGGTCTCCACTTCCTCCAAACTTCAGCAACAACCAATATTAACTCACACATTGGCTTTTGAAACCAACAGGAGTGGAATCAAAGTCCTGCCCCGCTCGTGCAGAGTTCCGGACCATTCCTTTTACACCACCCAGATTTAGAACATCTAATTGAGGGAAGCTGAAATTCATTTGTGTAGGCCAAGTTTCCAAAGATGGATGTAGCCACCATCTAGGCAGATAACTCTCAGGGGTCTTGAGCTAGACCTGAAAACAGCCAACCGTGGACAGCCTCTTTGAAAGCCAACAGCTCAGAAAAAAATTCAGTTACAGAGGATAGCTAGTACTTGCCTAGATCAAAGACAGCATAAAGAGGTGGACCAACCCTTGTGTAAAGAAAATATTCAACTTTATGGATTTTCACAATGTTTACCAGTTACTACATTTACTGTTCCAACAGTTTAATTGAAGGACAAATTCATCCATCAAAACACCAAACCACTAATTCCAGACTGGATTTTACTTTTGCCTTAAATGTCTGCTCTACTGATTTTATGCTCCAGACCAACTACTAGTCCCCTTTCTTCCTTTACTGCCCTTGACCCGTGTCACAGCCTCTTTCGACAATCCTTTGTTATTAACACGTTGAAGCTGACACTATCTAGAATGGGGTGCTAAATAAACCAGAGAAGTAAATGATGCCTTTTGCTTAATCCTCACATCTAGACATTGCTGGTGCTTCAGAAACCAGAGATGAAAAAAAGTCCGTTAGTCACCTTTAACCCATCAATAATTTTAGATTATGCATGGCACCCAAAATCATCTTCCCCCGTTTGCAACTACTACACAGGGACAGGAGAGTATAGAGGAGCCATACATAGCATGGCCTCTCCTCTCTGTCTCAAATGTAAATAAATAAATAAAAATATAACAACATCTAGGCAGCTGACAGCTTGGGAAGCAGCGGGTATTAGCACCACTGGCAACCTCTATGAGGACCATTCTCTTCACAGCTTCCAATCCCCAGTAGATAATTATGATCTGCATGCAGGCCAGTTCCTTCTTTATGGCAAAATACAACTTGCAATGCAAAGGAAATGGGATCGTGACCAAACAGGACCCCAGAAGCAGGCAGTGTTGCAAGCAATGAACACAATGAGGAATGGGAGAACGCTTTTCACACGCACTATAGAGCGATACAAGAAAACATGCGAACCTCCCTTTAGGCTTTATGGGTTAAATGGGAACTGGCCACTGAATGGGCCTTACATGACAAAAAATGGAAAAAACAAACTATCCACACATATAGCCAATTTAATATCTTGCATAGGGCATACCCTGACACAATAAAAACATAACACCATCCACTCCAATAGATCTCCTGAATGCCCAAAATGCAGTGGCCTGCATGCGTTCCTCAAATATATGCGTGGGAATGTGTAATGATAAAACATTGTAGGGCAGAAGTACTTTCCGACCGACTACAGTAACAGGGCACACACACCTAGACCAGGTCAGGAGCTGCATACTGGGGATCTTTCCAAGGCCGAAAAAGGCCAAGGTACCCGCAAAGTACCGGGATCTCACATTATTTGTAGTGAATAGAGCAATAACAATGAAGTGGAAAATACCCACACACACCCACATAAAAAACATGGAGGAAGAAACTGATAAAGTGGTGAACAACAGAAGTGGCAGTGCTAGAGAGAGGAGAAGTGTGGTCTTCGAAACCAGCCAAAAGCAGGGCAATGGGAAGAGATAGCTCAAATACACAAAGATATGGAGGGAGCGGATAATGTGCTGTGACTAGACATGTAAATAGATATGGAGAACATAACAGGTGATAGCACAGAAGGGGAAAGCCCTGCGACAACAAAATCAGCCCAAATTCAACACCCAAACCACAGATACTGTTGAAGCTGAAGCATCAAACATAGCACCACCTGGGGAACATGAAATGGATCATAAAAATGGATTGGCACGCACCCCGTGATACTACTTGTCATGACATGCAATATAATCGCTGGGAGAGAAGCATTACTGTAAAAACATACAGAACAACTATATAGTCCTGGAGTGCCCTGGGGAGATGGATAGGGTGAAGCAGAGAGGGCAAGTAAGTAAAAGTTAATGTCAAAAAGTCAAACAGAATATATGTATATTAATGGAGACATGAAATGTAACATAACAAACATATAATGTAACTGATGTCTTAAGTGTGCAAAATAATATCTACCAAATAATGTACAAGATGCAGGAATGCCATAAACTACAGTTTAAAATTGCAGTAATGTGTGTTAAAGAACAATAAAAATAAATGTAATAAAAAAATGCCTGGCCTCCTGCACGGACCCCACAACCTTGTGCCGTCCTCTCGATCAAAAAATGTGTTCTTCATTGGAAGCTGAGAGCTAGCGCCGGACTATCAGGCTCTTTGAGAGCCTCTAAGAGCACCATAGAACTATTTTATGATACAGCAACATTGGGAAACAATTCACACAAAGCAGGGCTTTGGATAAGCCCTCTCCATCCGTCTGCTTATTGATCACTCACATTTTGTTTCTGCCAATCACAGCATATAGCATGTGGCAATGGGTCAGGTCACTTCAGTCATCTGCTCTCTGGATCTTCTCTCTTGCGCTAAATGAGGACATTTTTACTGGTCACATGTGCACATCCACCTAAAAAGAAGTGCACTCAGCACTGGGGCTGGTAGACCAACATCACTTGCCACAGCTTTTTTCTTTAACGGTTTTTTTTCCACTCATCCTTGTATCTAAACTAGGTCTTCAGATAACTAATTTAAAGTTATAAGTAACTTTTGTTTGTGTCAATAAGAATCGCATTTGCCTGTGATGCACATTAAAACTAAACATAGTTTCTATCCCTGCTCCATGTATGCCTGCCTACTAGGAAGCATCTGTACAGTTCCATTGGAATTCGATTGCATCATTGGTTTATTTTTTTTTTAAAATGTCTCTATTGCAAGCATATGGCCGCCATACTGGTGGCACATTCTCTTTTATGTTTGTGGTAAACTCTTGCAAGAACATAAACAAGCATTTGCAATGTAATATGTCTTGCATTTACTAAACTCTCAAAAATGCGAGACCTATTGCATTGCAAATGGTTGTTTGCAAAAGCGCCCCGTACAGCGCTTTCGCTTTAATGGTGGCCGTGCCCCTTTCCTTAGACGCAGCTCGTCTAAAGAAAGGGGCGTTGCCGCCATTAATGTGAAAGTGCCGCATGGGCGCTTTTACAAACAAAAGTTACAAAATAGAAAATAAAACATGCGGCCGCGTTCAGCAGCGCAAATAAACCAAAGGCGCGGCCGCCACTGTTGCGTGCCGTGGAAAAAATTAATTAAGCCCTACGAAAGAGCGTGTCCCGCAAGCAGGCAGGGGAAAGCATTAAACAAAATAGTGCTCGGAGGCTGTAATTAAAGCCTACCGAGCAACAACACAGGTAACAGGGGGTGTCGCCATGGGAGGTTACAAATGAAAACAAGGCGGTACTAAGGAGGGACTACCAAGCCTATTAACGAATCAGAAGCTAGTATTTACCAAGGACAATGACACAACCCAATGAAAAATATGGGCGGAGAGTGGGCGGAGCTTCACCGCCATACTCCGAATACAGCATGTCTCGCAGAGCAGTGCATGCGCTGCCCAGGCTCAACCTAAAAATGGAGCCAATGCACTGGTTTGCCCGGGTCAGAACTATTGGCTTAGCAAATGCTAGTTTTAAATTGGTCCTCAGAGATCATACTTGGTCTATAGTAGATTCCCAGGATTGTTATACTGAACCAACAGCTCCTCAAGCACTCCTGTTGGCGTTTAATGTTATGCGGAGAACACTGCTGAGATAAGGTGATGGACAGACATTCCCTCCTAATAGATATTGTGCAGTGATGAGCCAAGCAGTTAGGAAGGGTTGTATATTTTTCCCTTAGGACACTAAAACTTCTGAGGGTAAACTCAGCAAACGGAAATCAGACTCTAAAACAACAGCTTTTTCTTCAAAAGGGCCAGACTATAAAATCGACCTTTGCCTTAGCGGCAGATCGCCACTGGGTACCACAGAGAGAGTCCACGGACCAAGTCAACTTACAGGTCCGCAGATTCTCACATCTCGATCCTCAGCATTAGAATCCTCAGGCATGTAGACTGGAACTTAAATGCACTGTGAAAATTCACCGCTGCGTCACTGCGCCAGAAGCCAAGGCTGCTTCCTAGTATATTGTTGTGGTTCCGTCAATAACTGAAGCACTGCGTGTACAGCCGGTTCAGCAGTTCACATAAGTAGCAGTAACACGCATGGTAAAGAGGTTTTCAAGAGCTGCTTATAACATTTAAAAGGATACCATTCTGTACCTGTCCCAGATGAGACGCTGTCCTTTTTGCGTCAGTCCTGGCGGGCCTACCCGCTTTACCTCAATATCTAAGCACCTACCCACAAGGCTGCAGCCTGCAAGGGTTCACTAACCTACCAGCGCGAGGCCCTGCGCCTGCAAACGAACTTTCCTCAAGGGTTGAGGGTATCCAAGAGCGCTTGGCCTCACCAGAAACCATTTTATTACGAATAAGTTAAGTGAAAGAACGATATTTAAGGTAGCCAAAAGTTTTAGGCAGGGGTGTCCAACGCAGGTTAGGAGTGCCTGATTTTCAAAATATCCAAATAAAAATAAACAAATTCTACAAAAACAATCTAAAGGAATCTCATTTACACAGTCAGCAGTAATACTCAAAATTTTTCCAAGGATCCAATCACCCTACACCCTTGCTGGACAGCCCAGTTTTTAGGATGTAAGATTGTATTGAAAATCGCCTTGTGATGCTGTAAACATATCTGCGTCTTGTGTGCAGCGGGGCTGGGCACGTGTACTGCGGTACAAAGATCCAAGACGTACCCATCAGCGACTTGAGCTCTTCTGTACAGACAGGATCAGGGGGCAACCCAACTAAACAGGTTAGAAGTAATTTTAATAACAAAATAAGTCCTTGTGTTCAAGGAGCAACAGGCTGGGCCCATACACCCGTCACTGGACTGTGACGGACTTTAAAGCAGCATTCACAAGCGAAAGGTACACACACGTTTGAGTAGCCTACACTGGTTCAAATTGACTTGCAGTCTCTTCACAGACTGCTCCAGTGTGGAGAAATTTTGGTGGCAAAAATTAAATATGTGAGGGTTTGATATTTTAAGTAAGTAATTTATACTGAACAAGGTGTTTGACAAACCATGTAATAGGGTGTTGTTAATTCAGTTTCCAAGGACTCTTGATCTTCCCCTTAGGATGTTTGTGAAGTAATCATTACATTTATCCCTCAGAGAGTAAAGTTGACTTTATGCTGATAGTTACCTCCCACACTCTGGGGTTTACTGGGAAATCCCCACGCATGCTGTCGACACCCTGAATCAGAGGCAGGTTGCCACACCGACTGCCACTTTCTCGATTAGAAAAAGTTCTACCATTTGCAATGACTGAGCGGCACTATGTAGCTTCCACATTTGTTATGTGTAGAACTACTTTGAAAGAAGTGCAATACACTGCAGTACCAAGTACACTGGAAAGCAAGCAGATGAGGCCTGAGTTAAAGCGCTCATGAAGATACGTGAAAATGTATCACAAGTGCAGCAGGTGCAGCACAACCGGGCCGTAACTGGCCCACTAGATCACAATGATGGCCTTCTAACAGTGGGCAGAGTGGCCTATTTTCTTAGCCTGCATTTGGACCCATTGGTCGTTGCTGAGCCACTGCGTGAAGTACGACTCTCCAATAAGAAATGTCAATATACAGCGTCCATGAAACTAGCCTTGAATAGGCCTAGCGCCATCTCTTCGAAGATTCATCGGAACGCAGACCAACAGAGTTGTTCCTGCCAACAGCTGGCCTTGTTGCAGCTACTGGCGGTGATCTTGGCACTTAATATGGGACTCCTTCTCTAGACGAGATTGTGTGTCGTCTTATGCCGGTTTTTCCTGCCATTTTCCTTTCATTTTTTAATTGGTCCATATGCTACACATCCATTAACTGATTGTTCTTGCTTCTAATTATTTGTACCTGTCCCGATGAAGACTCTCAATTCACTATTGGTGGAAACGCCATAGAAAACAATAGCAATTGGAACAGAATAGTTATGAATTGTGGTACCTAAAGTTTTAGGATGTAAACCATACAAAACCATTACTATTGTTACATTGTCCGATGTATTATACCCACTGCTGCACTATGCTCTGTTGTTCGCTCACTGCGTAATCACTGGAGGACTAAGATCTCTTTTATCAAGTTGGAAAGTGCATGTTTGAAAGTCTACATGTGGTACTTCTGGTCTTTCATCGATGGTTTTGAGTTTTCACATTCTTTGTGGATCGAATAACTATATATGTAGTTAACTTTGATACTCTAATTGAGCACACCACAAGGAACTTTTGTTCTTTATATGCAAGTCTAACTATAAAGCAGGAGATGCAGGCAGTCCGATGCCACCACCACACTCATATGAAAACGTAAAAAACAACATCAAAAGGTACCAGAGCGATAAGGAAATGAGGGAGCAAGAAGTCCTTCAGTCTTTTGCCCTTCATAGCCATACAACCCATATACAACTTTTCATATGGGTGATACGACTGGAAGATGCTTCCAGTGGTACCCAATAGGAGGACAAAATCGCATTCATACTTTATACCTTGCCGCCTTCAGAGCATACGCCTCCTTTTTGGAGACCCTCTTTAGACCACTTTTTCAGAAAAGGGGGTGGTATGCCGCAAGGCACACCAGCAGCAGAGCAACAAATTGGGGATCAGCAGGGCGAGAAAAGGCAGGACACCAGACTATTCTAATCCCTTAAGCAAGGGTTTGAAGGAGAACACCGCTCATTTGCCAAGCTTATTATAGAGAACTGGATAATCATTGTCCTTCCTACCTGAACCAACTTGAGGAGGGATCAGCATTACACCAGCGGATGTCAAGGGCACCGGGACCTTGCAAGACACACTTTCCGCTTCTAGGCTGAAGAGATCTGGAGTGGATTCGTTTGCACATTTGGGAGTCCGCCGAGACCAAGCTAGACATACGGCGGCAAACTAACATCTGACCGGCAAACAGAGAAAATGATTACATTAGCATTTTTCTGATGAAGGTGAACAGTGATACAGTAAAGGGTCGATGCGCTGGAATTCGCCTCTTCAGTGGTTTTTGCTGTGCCTAAAACACAGAATCTCAGGATTTAGTCTGACACTGAGTGCATTCTTTTTCTGCAGAATACGCACATCACATTTCGTGCTGGAAATCAACGAAACCTCAGAGTCGCAACGGCACAAAGCGTAAAACACTTTAAGCTTCATTTTCGGATTCTGGAAAAAATGCTGCAGTCCACATTGAAACCTAACAATGGCAACGACAATAGGTCTAGGTTTAATTTGTTAACATGTAAAGGCAGGTTGCAAAAGTGTGCATTTCTATACACTTTAGCAACAAGGAGATGAGGGGGGAGGGGAGATGTAAGACAGTCCCTCATGCAATGGAATGCATGCGCTCCACTCGAGGTCAACTGAAACATTAGATGAGAGAATAACCCAGGGAAGACAGGGCTGACAAAGTATCATGCCAATGGATGAAAGAAGCTGGGAGAACGCCAATGGTTGAAAAGGAGGGACTCAAAGTCCACTGTATGTTCATTGAAAATAATGAGCCTGTTTAGACACCTGCACTGCCAAACCTAGTCCTAAAAATCCGCTTTTTTGTTCAGTGAAAGAATTTGCAAAATGATATTTAGGCAACATGAGAGAGGGCAGGCATGCACAATCTGAAGCAGTAGTACAGCTGGACATACTAGAACATCCAGTGCTTTATTTGTTTAGATACAAACGTCAGGGCTCTAAGAGTTCCTTTGTAGGCTGCTGCCCAGCCCCACCCTCTGCTGGCACTGCCCAATGCCACTGCACCAACCCTGGACTGACAGAGTTTCAGTGTCAGCCACATTGCCAAGTATAGCATCTACTGCTACCAATCTAGGTTTAAGAAGGACTACATGGACACTAAAAATACGCTACATGTTGCCATTTGCTTGAAATAAGCAGTGTATATATTTACACAGGCTGACTGATTGATACCAAATCGTACCATGTCTTGGCGTGAGCAGAAAATCAATTAAAAACCGGGAATTCAAAGAAAAAGAAAATAAAGAAACAGAACTAGAAAAGCACTTGCCTGCCACTGAACAATTTCAGAGCTCCTACTTATTTTGAATAGGGTTCTAAATTGAATTATAAATTTGCCAATGATAGAACAGCAAGCTGGTCGCGCGCATCGATCAATGGTTCACTAGAGGATATGCAGGAAGGACGGTACCAGGTTAGTCCTTGGATAACATTACCCAGTGAGGTGTGGGCGACTGGCAATCTGTGCTGTCGGCTGCGACAGGGCTTGAGAGGACTCATTTGCCAATCCTTTTTCTTGTTAGTGGTGCTGTACTAAAAAACAAAAAATAATAAAAACAAAATAAGTGTCACTCAAAATATATCAAAGCCAAAGCAGTAGCGACTGTTTCATGCCAAATGTACGGCTGTCTGACCAGTGCCCAGTCCAATGATGAACAATGCACGTCAATGAAGTCCCAGTGCTCCGATATGTGTTAATGTACTTAACATTCTTCCATTCCCAGGCCTGAAAGCTTAAGGTTTGTTGGACCATGGCTATTTTTAATTGGTCATATACAGTAAAATTATAAATGCATATTATACTGTAATACACTGCTAGAGGGATGTTACTGATTTGCAAAAATTTTAATTGCATTTTTGTTGAATTCCACAAAAATGGACATACCCCAAGTCTTGGAAGCTTCTGACCCGATTTCGGGGCTGTCCCCTAACACCCCCTTCTCTTCGCCTCGGTCATTGAGCCCCTGGCAGCTTGAGTGCACAAGTATGGGGTTTCAACCGTGGTCTTGTGATGGAGGACAGGATCACCCTGTATGCGGACGATGAACTTCTATTTCTTTCCCAGCCCGCCATGACAAGTCCCAGGTTGATTTATATTTTGAACACCTTTGTCTCGGCATCTGGATTGGATTGCGGATTAACTCAGACAAGCCTCTCTTGGTCCCCCTATGGGGCGATCATCAGGATGAGGCCTGGCATCCTGGGCTTCCCATACTACAGGTTAGCTTTTAATAACTAGGTGTGCACATCTTGTGGGAACCAGAGCTCACTTTAAGCTTGAACCTCCTGCCACTGTTGCACAGGGCTCAGGAGGACATGACCAGCTGGGACAAGCTGCCTCTTAACCTCATGGACAGAGTTACTCTGTTCAAAATGATGATACTGCCTCGATTTCTCTATGTCCTTCAAAATTTCCCCCTTCAGATTCTGCAAACTTGGTTTAACCCTCTGGCCTCGTAGATACTGCGGTTCCTCGGAGCCAATAAACCCCCCAGAGTTGCCTTTGGTAAGCGTATATGGGTAGATATACGCATATACTAAAGGGCTGCACACATTCTGGTAGTGAATGACTGGTTACATGGGGGGTTGGGAGGACCCAGCCTACAGGGGAGAGATTGCGCAGATGGGCTTGGAGATCATAACACACATGCCACAGACACCTCTGTAAGCGGGTGGCTGGCATTGTGTCACAGGGTTGGTACGACCAGGGAGGGCAAGGAGTGGACCACGGAATGGTGGAACGTGACCCCTGCTGATTCTCCTCTTGTTTCCCCACAACAGGATGTTTGGGACTATCCCCGTGCCTCTACACAGGAGGATGAAGGGGAAAGCAGGCATGGCTCCTTTAACTGGGAGGACACTCCTGAGAACTCCGCCCCTAGCGATGACGTGGCGGAGGCCTGGCCTTCAAGAACAGACACGACCCGGAAGAGGGTGTGTGACGACACCGGAGCCGGAGGAAGCGATCGGAGGAGAGGAGAGGACGTTTGCGAGAGGCGGCTTAGGAGCGGAGCTATCGAGGAGAGGAGCTGGTACGGAACCCCCAAGAGAATCCAGAAAGCCAGGAAGCCAACGACACCGCGTTTCGCCCAGCCACGCTCCAGGAGGAGCGTGGCTATCACAGGTACGGGAGCGGTTTGCGGGCTAGGTTGGGAGGAGGGAGAGACCTGAAAGCTGCAAACTCCCTAACGGTTCTCGCCTGGTCACCCCTTCACATGCACTTCACTTTCCTAACCTTAGATGTGCTGCACTAATTGGGTGATCCCTCACTCCCCGTCCCGATTTGAGCATTTGTTCCCTCCTATTGATATCGGTCCTGTTCTCTTCTTCTTTCTTTACGCCTCACAACACTGGAACCCCTGGTCCTACCCACTCCGGAGGTAGATGAGAAAAGGGTGGAAGACCCGGACGACCCAGAGCGTAGGGGATAAGACGCCATTATCCCCAACGACCTTTGCTAAGAGACTGGCCACCAATTGAAGACGGGTGTTGTACAAAATAAAACCCTTTTTAACCAGACCTAGTCTTCAGCCCCTTCATTCTGACCTGCTACACATGGGTGGTGAGCCTTGAGGAGTTCCGAGGGTGGGACCAGCTTGGCATCACATGAAAGTGAGAGGTCTGGGACAGAGGTCCCATCCACTCCTTTCAGGACCTGCAATCCGAATTCCAATTGCAAACATCACAATTGTTGCGGTACCTCCAGCTCCAACACGTTCTCGCCAACTATCACGATGACCTCCAAGATATCCCAGACTTTAATCCACTGGACATGTGGGTTCTTACAGGTCCCCTAAAGAATAGGGGATATCAGAAATGTATAAGACATTGGTGGTACACTCCCCAGACCTGCTGGGGCCCTTGAGAGCATGCAGAGAGAAATAGGTTGGTCCCCTTGAGGAAGTTCCTTTCAGTGCCAAGGACTAATATGGTAATCATGTGTACTTTTTAAGACCAAAAAATATTTTAGTTTGTAACCGTTTTTTATATATATTTGCCAGTGCTCAGCAACTCCATTAATAATAGAGTTTTGCAAAAAAAATCATGCCAAAACACAAGAAACACTGCCAAAGCCGAAAGGCTGGCAGCCAACTTCAGACGAATTAACTTTGCTAATGCTTGTTCTCTCTTGGTACGTCTTCATTTTCTACATAACACAGACAGTGACTGTATAATGTATGGTAAGCAGCAGAAAAACATTGCAGATCCATTGGGTGCATTTTGATGCTTGAGGTCAGAAAAGACACAGAATCTTACAATATTAGGAGCTAGGAATTAAGGAATGACTGTTTAAATCTCTACTTCAAGGTACAGCTCAAAGAATGTTGCAGAATTTGCTGACAAAAAAATGTTGACTGTGTGAGGACAATGGTGTATTATATGGTGTGGCTGCGGGACCTCACAGTGTAATACACTCATGATACCGACTTAGGTCCAGTCAGGCTCATTTGTTAAATTTAGCTGAAGCTTGGATTACGGTGGCTTTGATCAGTCAGGTTTAAACAAAGGAATACGTGTAAAGCATTTAGCAGCACCAAAGAAACGAAATAAAGTCATGCAACACAAAATAAATCGACACCAATTTCTAAAAACAGATCTTATTTTAATGAATTTTGTGACACCAAAACGACAAAAAAAAAAAAAAAAGGACTGGAGGGTCGCTATCGACCAAACTGGAGTTATAAGAGAAAAAATATAGCCATGTCACTTTAACAGTAAATCTAGTCGTGTGCATATCCAAAAGTCGAAATAATGACAATAGCAGTAAAAATGGAGAAAAGCTTTTGTTTTAGTGTTAAAACATAAGAATGTAAAAAGCAAAGGATGTATTCCTTTTCAAGCGTTGGTGTTTGAGTGGTGGCTTCATTGGCAAATAGATCTGCACCACCAGACAGTTATACAAGACGGCCCTCCGACAGTCTACGAAGAGTGGAAAACGAGAAAGTGGAGTGCTAGGGATGTTCATCAGAGCTTGGGAATTTTAACCTCACAATTCACGGTTTTGAATAGTAAAGTCATCTGAAGTTTTGATTGTGACTAAAGGGTCATTTAATACAGCCCCATTGCTTGTTAAAAGAAAAAATATTAGACCAAAATGCTTTTAAAATAGAAGCTTATGACTTACGCACCTACATCAGTCTTGGTAGCACAAGTATTAGCAAAGCCAAAAGGGTTGACATTCACTCAAGCACTGACTAGAGTGTTTTTAGTTTCTCGTGTCTGGCAATGGAGGTGGGAGGCGCCCCTCAGACAATGTGTTGAATGCAGTAGATATCTTGTAAATGGAGCCCAGGACCGGCTTTAGGGCAGTGCGGCCGCACTGGGCGCTGACCTGTAGTGGGGCGCTGACCTGAGGGCAGGGCGCTGTGTTTAGCAATAACTTACAATTGGAAAGATATGGGGCACTTTTGCCCGGTGGTAGTGAGAGAATCCGAGGAGGCGGTCATAGTGTGTGGGGACACCAAAAAGGATTTTTGCACCAGGCGCCACCAGCACTAAAGCCAGCCCTGATGGAGCCACCACTATTAAAGGTCAGAGGTGAAAAAATATGGGCAAGATCCGCAGCAGTCCTCATCAAATAACAGACATCATCGGAGACTTACTGGAGTACCATAATTCTGTATAAAAAGCTGTAGAAGCAGGTACGAAGATTTGGAGCAGTGCCTCTCATATTACAAGGAATGCACTTGACAGGGCCTTTGTCAGCAGAGGCATCGCTGCGCTCTGAAGTGCCTGCCAAGATGTATCCCGAGCTCCCACAAGTGCAGAGCTGTGCGTGAATCGGATATGAACGCCAGGCAGACGGAGCCGCCAGCAGCAGCCCGGGGCCAGGCGCGCGCACACAACGCGTCTAAATGCAGGAGGAAAGACGAAGAGTCTCAGACCCCCTCCACCCCCCCGGCGGAGGTGTGACGCGGCCCTTCCTCGTGACAGTCGGCTCATTACACTCAAAGGCAGGCTACCCAAAATAGCTCCTTTCAAGTACAGCTGCAGTTGTGTTTTTGCAATTGTTTTACACAGTTAAAACAACATTTGGGCTAAAAAAATACAAAACAAAAAAACAGCCTTTATAGTGAACCTCAGGGAAAGCATTTACTACAAAAAGTAAACAACGTCATACCATATGGTGCAGCTGCGGAGTCAGTCGTCTGGGCCTTTGTATACATGCACCAGCAGCCCTTTGCCAGAAGAGTTACATAAACAGGCCGCACACTGATATACGACAGGGGTGTGTCAACACGCGGAGCTCCATGGTATCAGACCCGGAGATAATAAGTCACACTGTCAAAATGTTACTGATATCACAACACAAGTCCGTCCCTCTGGTACTATATGGAGTAACGCACCACCAACTGTACACTGGGATGACAGTGCAACTCACCGCGCAGTTCTAGGACTGTACAGGTGCACGAGGCCGCGACAACAACTCTGTAGTTATAAATGTATCCACGAGACCACAAACCTATTTAGTATTGCTTCTGTTTTCAATCTCATTAGACAAGTCTGCACAAAACTTAAATAATAAAAAAAACAATAAGACCCTTCAGGGTCAATCTTGGAAAGCCCCATATGAATAATTGATGAATGAAGGGGGAGCAGTAATTTCAAGAGTCACGGTTCCCTTCTAAATTACCAAAATTAATTTTTCGTAAGAATGTAAAGAAAACACTTGGTGGAATTACACAAAACTAGTCATAAAGACAGTGGTCATCCTGTTTGTATATTCATGGGCAAACCAAGTATGACCATGGTTTAGTTAACCTTACATTTCAGTGGGGCGCTATGCACAACCTAATTCATAATTTTGCTAGTTCCTAATGATTCCTGAAAAAAGGAGAGAAAAACCAAGAAGATAATATATATATATATATATATATATATATATATATATATATATATATATATATATATATATATATATATATATATATATATATATGGCAGTCGGGTCCACAAGTAATTCATGGAGCAAATGAAATTAATCTGAGCTAGAAATATGACTTCTGTCGGGACAAGAACATTTTCACTCTGGCAAGACCCAAGAGGTATGCAGACAAATAGGGCTCTGAAAATCCTGAGTGCGAGGCAAACAACAAGTTTTAAGGGAGACCAGTTGCAACTCTAGAGGGGTTGAAATGTGTTAAAAAGAGCTCCTATTGCATCATCCTTAGGGGGCCGTGAGGCTTCGCATTTGCGGAGTCTTCTGGAGCAGCGGGGGGGTTGATTTTGAGCCGCTACATTCAGAGGGGCCCATCCAGGGCTGAATGCATTAAGACTCGCAGACAGATTGTGGCCATAGATATTGTGACACACTGCAAGTCCCAGAATTCAGTTGGGACTGACCTCACAGCGGATTGGCCCATTGGAGGGCGTGTTAGGTCAAATGGATGCAGGTGTGTTGGACTGCAAGCTGCGGCGTTGTACCAGGAAGAAGGGAGCCATTCCCGAAACGCGTCGTATTTTAAACACTGCTACTGTGCTGTACTTACCCTCTTGATGTCAGCGGTTCTACCTGAATAAAGATGTGCCACCATCAGCGCTGGTCTCGAGTGCGCTCGTGCATGGGCACAACGTTTTCCAAAAAATATATATTATATATATATATATATATATATAGGCAGTTGGGTCCACAAGTAATTCATGGAGCAAATGAAATTAATCTGAGCTAGAAATATGACTTCTATCGGGACAAGAACATTTTCACTCTGGCAAGACCTAAGAGGTATGCAGACAAATAGGGCTCTGAAAATCCTGAGTGCGAGGCAAACAACAAGTTTTAAGGGAGACCAGTCGCAACTCTAGAGGGGTTGAAATGTGTTAAAAAGAGCTCCTATTGCATCATAAAAAACATCTAATTTTGGCAACCTGGTCTACTAAGCTTCATAAACATCCTTAGGTTAAGAGAACATGAGCTTATACTCCTAGGTTAGGGGTGTGCATGTATACCTGCACTAAACTCCAGCGAAGCAGCATTGCCAATACTACTTAGGTTTTAAATCGTAACTATAACATCCTTTCAGATTTTTCCCCAGTTATGCTGGCAGCACAATATTTAGACAATGTCTTAGACCTTTTTAGTGCACGCCTAAAGTTGTTGAAGGACTATTGTCTACAAAATAATATACCAACAGTGGGCTTTGGGTCAACCCATTGGTTGGCTTTCTTGTAAATCTCATTTGCTTGCTTCTTAAGGACTTTCCTGTCTCTACTTGTGTTTGTCCCTGCCCTGGAGCATAGCCCTTCACCATAGTTTTTGACTTGACGACTTGTATCCTTCCATGGCTCACATCAGGGAGTTACTTTTTAGGTCTTGCCTACAAACGGCTCTTAGCTTGGGACGGTAAATAAAAGAATTAATAAAATGGTGCACGCATCATTCTATATGTGCCTCAATGTGTGATGCTACATTCATACGCCATCATGCTTGCGCTTTGATATTGAAGGACATGATTAATAACAGTGCATGGCTGTGTTTTTTTTCTTTTCTTTTTTTCCATCCCGCTAATGCTGCACTGCATTGACTAAAAGCATTTATTTTTTCAAATAACGTATACAGCATCGGCAAAAAGCATTTACAATGCCAACAGGTCAAAAAGATACGACCTGACTTTGCCAATGCTTGTTTTTTTGCTTTCGGCTCTCTCTCTCTCCTGTGTGCTGCTTTCTCTTTCATGTCCTCGCTCACCCACTCACTCTGTGTTGCTTCCCAGCTATCCCGTCAGCTTTTTTCTAAGTAACTCTCTCCACTGCTGTTAGTTTACTTGCTCCCAAAATGGCCGCTGCATCCAAACATATGTTGTGTATGTGTCCATGTACATGACTGCACTGGGGCTTTTGTTTTTCTTTGCTGATGCGAATCAGTATTGGCAAAAAGTAATAGGAGTCTTGTTGCTCATTTTCCTTTCTTCTAATATCTGAAAGCATTGGAATTTTTTTTTGTTTTATTAAAATAATAGCCTCTCTAAAAATATATATATATATTTTTTTTTAAAAGAACATTAAACACATTGTTCACCATTTTAATGGTGCAGCAGTTCTTTTGTAGAGACAAACAGTACATTTCTTTTGTTTCCTGCAATCTGTGGGTATTTGGTTTTTCGCAATGACAAGCACGAGAAACAAGGTGGCCACCTTCTGAAAATGTTCGTAGTATTTCCAGCTAATCACTTATGTTTCGGCTCACAAACATCCATCAAGAAAATGTGGTTTAGCAAAGGGCTTGTTTAACTTTCATGGATGTTCCCAGAACCCACAAACTCTATACCCCAACATAAAGATTTCAAAAACTAAACAAAAACGTAACCAACCAGCAAGAGGCACCAAACAGAGCCAATTACTGAATGCTTGTCAAATCTGGTGCACTTTCATTCATAAAGAATCTGAAGATTACCTCTGTCCATTCACACACTATAAAATGGTTCACATTATCAACGTCAAATTGTTGACCGCTAGTAATACGCTCTTACTGATAGATATTCTAACCAATTAGCTTTAGCAAACATTAGAGAGTCAGTGATGGTGCAAGACCAAAGTGGGGGTGAGGTTATTTAGATCAAAGGTGCACCAGTGTGTTTTTCAGCACTTTACCACTTCAAAACACGACAACGGGAGCCAGCCACAGTACATCCCAAGAGAAGCTCGTGCACAGCCACTAGCTCCCAAGCATGTGCTGACGCTGCCACCAAAAGCCACTCAGACACCCACTGATCACTCTACAGTTACCCAGAACCAATGCTAATCAGCTTACAGTGGCCAATCTATAATCTGGGGTCCCACAGCTACCAACAGTAGTGGGCGGAAAGCTCACAGGTCTACAGATAATACACTCAACATAGCCGTGAGCAAGAGCAGAATCAATGTATGCTGCGGCCATGTGCAAGGTCAGAGAAGAAGCTAGAGGGCAGACAAATTATGCTCTTAGGTTTGGAACAGCACAGCATGAAGGATGCTTTGATCACCACGACGGTGCACCATCTGTTATGCCAGACGTAGCACAATTAAATCTACATTTGAGACAGCAACAGGTTTACTCCACCACTGCGAAGAGATTAGGAGAGATGCAGGTGAACTTTAAGGTGAGCAGTCTCTACACTTTCACATGAGCTGCCCGCTTTAAACGATGGCTCTTTACCTACAGTTGTATTTCCTTGTTCTTCAAATGAGTGCTGGAAAAGAAGCTCTAATGTGAGGCAGGAGGTGTCGGCTCCAGTTACCTACCATCTTCTCTTGGATTATTCTGTGTATTTAGTTTACATCTATTTAAAGACTACACACAGGCCTGGTCAAATTTGATGACATCAGTTTCTTTCTTCTGCAGCCACCATGCCAGGGAAGGCATAAACGGAGACATCACAACAACTACAGATCTATGCCCGCTCACTGTTCCTCAGAGGCACATACCATAGTCAAAATGTAGTAGGGCAAAAATAACACCTATTATTTAAAGAGCTAAAACACGATTCAGTTTGCAGTATGCACTATAACAACCATTAAAGCGTATTTTTTTACATAATCAGGAAAATGCACACCAACAAGGGTGCACTTACACGAGCTCCCAGGTGAGGGAAAGACTTGCATAAGCCAATACAGCAAACTGAATTGCCTCTAGGCGCAATCAAGCTGAAAGAAACGGTCAAGTTTTAAATGCAGTATATAATAGTAGCCTCTTGGTAACAGCTCCAAAATCTGGCCGATAATGAGGTTGATTTACAAGTAGAGGATCTCAAAATTTTCATTCGGAGAAAAGGCAGAATTAGAACTTAGTGTTTCTAGTTCCATATTTGATGAAAATTTAAGAGGCATGTAATATCAGTTGTATGGCCAATGAGAGGAAATCATCCAGGTTACCTGTCTCCGTCAATTTATCTATGCATTCAGAGCCTTGCGTAATAAATTAAAGTGTGGGTTACTATTTTATATCATACATTTGAGGGTTAAAAATGACGTACCCTCCTCCCCTCAACCAAACCCGAAAATTGCCTCACCTGAGATGGCTCTGTGTTGGTCTAATTAAATGTTAACATGAATCCAAACCATTACAGAAGACTGAGGGGCAGACTGGTATAGCTCTCGGATGATGTTTTGTCCCAATTCTCACTCACCCCCTTTCCCTTCTTTACTCACGCCTCCATCCAACCACATCAGTAACACAACCTACCCAATTTTAATTCCTGTACCTTCTAAAAACTAGTGTGAACCTGTACCATCCAGTGCTGTGTGCTCTGGGTACTGTAAGGTGATGGGACTCCCGGGAATCTGCAGAGGGAGTTCAAGGGCGGTAAGTGTACTACATAGAGACATATTAAGACCATGCATGAATGTTTCATGATTTACCATATGTGTTCTTGACAAAAACCTAATAATAAAAATAAAATAAGTTTGCAGAACAGGCGTGAAAAAAAAAAAATCCTAATGTGGATGGATCTGAGATAACCCGGCATATCAAGAGATGGTTGAACACTTCCACAGAGTATAAAACGTAATTTTGTGGAATGCAGATTAACGAACCGAGCACACCTTGAAAATAAGTTGATGGGAATTCTGCTTCAAACTAAATCCCTCCTAAAAATGTTTCATACGTGAGCCCTATTTCAGTTCATAGTAATAAAATGTCTTTACATTAAAAAGAAAGTAATGAATAAACAGATCACACAATATTAAGTTTTCATGGTTATACCAGGAGTCCGAGTTCAAGAATAGCACCACAGGGGCAGGTTTGTTGCACTTAGTTTTCGGGACAGCAGAGAAATGCAGCCTCACGTTACAGGCTCCTATATAAGTAACCGCAAGTGACTTGCTCCATTCTCATGATTCAAGTGCCTCCCTTCTCCTGCTCACATAACTTGACACAAACACACGTACGTCACAACACGTTACCTCCCTTTACTAACAGAACGTCGACTCTACACAGCAGTGTTAAAATGAATTGCCCTCACACTCCTATGAACTGACACGTCACATTTCTCCTCCGAGTCACTTTCGTACTCTCTCTCATACCGAGCTCCAGGTGGGTAAGGGCTCGATTTCATGAATTTCCACATAAAACTCCTTCACTGAACTCTTTACACCCCTACGCTTGGAAATATGTCCCCACTCCCGCCTCCGTCCATCATCTGGGAGCCAAATGGTCCACTGCCCCGATGTGTGCAGGCTCATAAAACTAAAAGCCCAAGCAGCTTAACTCAGGCACCCACCCCCTTTACAGCCTGCTGCTGCCCCTCTGCTCTCCACATTCACTAAGAGAAGGATTTCTGGATATGTTTGAGAAACAGAGCCACATGTAGGACATGTTTTAGCAGTCGCAAACGGAGAATCAGCCCCCTTGGCACTGCTCAGTGTAATAGCTGATCTTTGGCTATGCAGCTGAATCCCTCCAGCAGTGGCCCTTAAGACTCGTAGCACAAGAGTGTCTGCTCTTGGTTGGTTGTGGAGCCAAGTGCCTGATCAGAAATGTCACTTCCAGGTACCGCTATTCTTTTCTAAAAGCAATGGGTCCTTTGCCCACTTTCAGCTTCACAGAGGATGCAAGCACAACCCCAATGTATGTCCCTGCTAACTTCCATGAACAAGTTCCCATGTCCTTCACAGTTTTTGGAAAATCTCCGCCATCTGTACCCCTACCCTCCCTCAGTTTAATCACTGTCGGGCACTTTTCTCCAGTCACTCCTTAGTGTACATGGCGGGTGCCCTGTGCTATCCCTTGGTCTCTGTGCACCTTCCCGCTCCATTATGAGATCACAGTTGCATTTATGACGGGGTGTGTGTGTGTGTGGTCTCGCAGAGGTCTTATCTCTCCTCTCCAGTTCCGCCGTACAGATGGATCACTCCTACTCTCGAAATGTGTGCGGTAGGTCTCAGAACAGCACTTATTTTAAACGATTCCCCATGCGCGACCCCTGTCGCTGGAGTCCAAACCCCTCTTACCTGCTCTCTTCCGGGGGTGTCCAGCCGCCCTGCCACGAGAGCCCTGGTTCTCCACTCGCGGCGGTCTCCCCACACAGCCACCCATCGCGGGTTCAGATCCTGGGGCTCAGCATCTCCCAGCCCCGCAAGGGCTCCACGCGCAGTTGTTCCGGATCCCTGGAGGGCGCGGGGTCTTCACTGTGCCTGCAGAGTGTAGGCGCCGTTGCCCGTCCGTCCAGGCTCCATGCACGGGCGAGACGTGTCCTACAAACTGCGGCTGAAAGTGAAAGAATACAGATCCCTGGACAAGAAAGTCCCGGGTGTCCCTTGACCCCGGACAAGACTAAAGAACAAACCAGTCTCAGGCAAGGGGTCTCCGAGACCTACACAGGAGGCCCGGCCCGACTCAGACGCTCTCCAACAGAAACCCACAGATCCAAGCAGACTCAAAACTGCTTCTTCCGCGTCACTTTCCCATGAGTTCCGCACAGCTCCTCTTCCTCTGAGATCCCTACGCGGCTTTAATGCCCCGTGTTACCGAGGCTCCGACGTCCCACCTGGGCTGAGCCTCAACTTGAGGTGGTCTGCCTATACCCTCACTCCGGTGAACCCTCGCGCCGGCTCCTCAGACACAGAGTTCTAACATTTGTTGCCAGTTCCTCGTTCCACTTCCCTCAGCTGAGCTGGGCTCCTCCTCCCCAGGTGAGCATGTGACTCCTCCTGGAACCGAGGTTATCGGAGCCCCGCCTCCTCCAGCTGCACGCTGCCTTCCCGTCGCATTTGCTGCTGATGCGTATATTGGGCGCAACAAATGTAAACATACAAGAGAGTTATTATGCTGCAGTGAGAAGTGGCTCGTGATAACTTGAGCACGCTTGAAAGCTTTCAGCTTGCAGAAAGGGGAGGCGGATTGAATGGATGTGGGGGTTGGGGGCAGTCACTTCATGTGGTAAAATATCCCCCCTCCTCTTGGCCCAGCGAGTTTTACTCATTGAGAAAAAAAATCCCTCCCTGCTGCTGCCAGATGTCTGGCATTCTCCTTACCCCTCGCCGCCCATCGCATCCCTAGGGATAAAATTACCAACTTCACCACATTTAAATGCGATTACCAATTCTGCACGGCAATTAGAGATGGTCTTTTAATAAGAAATGACAATTGCGTAATAGCACATACAAAATGCAGAAAATGAGAAAACGTCATTAGCTCTTACTAATAGCTGTTGTTAAATAAAAAAAATGGGCAATACCAAAACTTACAGTGGGCTTTGAGCCAACCATGTGCATACCAATGGTTGGCTTTCTCTTGTCAATCTCATTTGTTTGCTTCTTACTTATTTGATGGTCTTCCTACCTCTTCTGGCGTTTGTCTCCCCCCTGGAGCATAACCTCTTTGGAAACCGTTTGATTGTATCATTCCACGGCTTAAATGCATATAACGACTTTTTTTCTTTCTTTTTCAGCACTCTGTGCCAGCGCATGTTTTCATTTTGTCTCTCCTTTACATGGTACTTTCCCCAGTGAAATTACCTGTGGTATCTCCGTCTTGCTTTTCCCTCACAGTTCATCTATTGCTTCTCCCTGCGAGTGGTAGAAGTGGGTGTGAACTATTGGGAACTAGGGGCCTGATGTACAAAGAATGGATTAAGTAAAAGGGTTCGCAATTTGCTCACTGACTTTTACTAAATGTATTCTTATTTTGCAATCAACCTATTTATTAATAGGTCGGTTTATAGAATACAGAATCATGGTGGGTCGCAATTCAATTTACCTCATAAATATTTATGAGGTAGGTTGCAAATTGGTATCCACTAGGATTGGCTACAATCACAGGCATGGTGGTCTGCTGGTGTCAGCAGGCCACTGGAGCAGCGCAATTTAGGTTCAACCCTTGTTATGTTAATTTGATATCGCGCATGAATCCCCCCAGCGGGGTATCTTGGCGCAGCAGAAAATCACTATAGCAGCGCCAGAAACAGCAGAGTTCAAAAAGAAAGGTTTTACACACCACAGAAGCGCAATATTTACGTGCAATTAGTAATTTATACTCTGTATGCCTTAACTTTATTAACCTGGAGTGAAGCATTAAAATGTACTTCTGAAGTGCATTCACTGTAGAAATTAGAGAATTATGAACGTGTTTCCATTAATGTTTAATTTAATCCTGGAAATTTGTAGTTCTCACATATATTTACACATGTTTTAAGATGTACTGAATTTGTTGAAATTACATTGCATATGTGAGGCCTGAGAAGATAAATCTTGGCAAGAACGGGATGATTTAATGAGCAGAAGAAGCCTCCTATTCATCGCGTATCAGGAGCGGAGGTAAACTCAAGGCAGCTGAAGCTATCTGATTTCTGTGGAATGGGAAAGTTTGGAGATGTTGCCACTGCACCTGTGACGTTAAACACCATTGGTCCTTGGAGGGGTGGTGCGAGAGATGACTGATGAGGGGGTATCTGTGCGTTTTAATTAGCGTTCACACTGTTAGCAGTTAGAGCAGATCCTTTTGGACCTTGAGAGGTGCAGAACTCCCTGCTTCCCTTTATTCCTGCTTGAGTGTGGCTTTATGCTAACTCTTATTTCCCTATTTTAGAAGACATCTACTGAGGGTTTCGCTATAATGACACCTTCCTGCATTTTTAAATTCCCCTGAGGCCTTTTATTCCAAACGGCCCTTATTTTAGACATAGAGTCTAACAATTGATAAAATCATTTCTGAATCTTTAAATAGGTTTAGTATATTTAAAAAAAAAAAGGTTTAGCTGTCGCAAACCATCAGATTTACTGGATCTGAGGGTTTTCGACCTTTAAAGCATTTTGGACATGAGGTTCCATGTTCCAGATGTTTTCTAACTTTACAAACACAGTTCCCCTACTTTTTGTTAAAAACAACCGTTCCTGCTCAGTTAATGCTGACCTTATAGTGCACCTGGCTGAAAGGGAAGGGAGTGGGACTCTGTGCTGTGAAGCAAGAGGAGGGACAGGCAATCAAAGAAGAAACAAGCTTTCTCGCCAGGGTGCCTACTACCTGACAGAAATGTAAATGTGCGCAATTGATTAATCAGAAAATCTAAAGGTTCTAGAGGAGCCAGTAAATGGCATTAATTGAAGGAGACATTTGAAGCTTCTTAGTGGCAAAGGGTTATTTTTTTTGGCAGGTAATTTAAGGGTGCTTCCAGCTGAGCTCTGGAGTGCTTCCTTCTAATCGTAAGTTATAAACAAGTTTTGCACTCAGGGAAGCTTTGCTTTTCCCAGTCTCAGGCCCTTGGCCCACCCACACAAGTGAGGTATCATTTTACTCAGACTGAGGGGAACGCTGGGTGGTAGGTAATTTGTGCTGGCATGGTAATCCCAGACAGAAATGTGAGGAAAATTAGATTTTTTAGCTAAATTTGAGATTTGCAGGGGATTCTGGGTAAGAAAACATTGGGGGATCCACGCAAGCCACACCTCCCTGGACTCCCCTGGGTGTCTAGTTTTCAGAACTGTCTGGGATTGGTAGGTTTCCCTAGTAGGCTGCCGAACCCGGTACCTAAAACACAAGCGCCCCCTTGCAAAACCAGGTTGTTTTGTGATAGATAGCCAAATACAAGTATAAAGTGCAATAGTAAATTTGCACAAGAGTGCACATCCAAAGTGACCTTTGTGAATAAGGCCAAACTGTGTAACTCACAGTACACAGTATTCTTTAGTACTCCAATCACCACATCTCATCCCAGGGTTAGTTATGGTAGACCCACCCCCCAAGGCACCACTTGACCTAGCTAACAGTACCAACAATGCTCCTTTGCCCCAACTATCCCCCTAGGACCCAACTCAGCAGGATAGACCATAAAGAGGAGGCACAGCCACACCTGTCATCACCAAGCAGTGGTAATCAACATCTAAGAGCAAGAATGTGTAGGAAGAAACGTAAGAGGGAAGGGTAATCAGCACATTACCTCCTCAACCAATCCTGGTGCCAGAGCTTACTTATGTGAGGATATACCAAAGCAGTAAGCACCTCACCAGATCCCCAACCAAGCACATCAGGAGTTATGTAACACATGTAATTTATTAAATAACTCATCATTACAGCAGCAAGCTCAGTCATCAGCAGCAAGCACTCTGGTCCCACAGTCCAAGAACCACCTAGTTCCCACATCCAACCTATAATGGGAGTTGTCCAAGTAGCAGTGACACAGATTTCCTTGATGAGGGACCCACCCACTTCAGCTCAAGAGAGAGTCATACCACAAGTGGGTCAGCCCTAAGCAGCACCAGGCAAGAATGAACCTTGACACTCATATTCAATGCAAATCACGGACTACATTCAGTGACTCAGATGAAGCTGCAGCTTTGTAACTGTGCTAAAAGACACAGACATTGACAAACATGCTATCACAGAGCCTGTAGGCAAACTTGGAAAGGTAAACCAGCACCACTTAGCTCACACTCACTTATACCAGGTGACAGTAGAAATGGCATGCCCCCACAGAGCTCCATCAGTGAAAGAAACACAATGCTATATACAAAAGAGGAAAATGTTGTGAACTAGTTCAGCGTCTACTGCTTTTTCACCCAGTTTGCATAGTTCGCTTGTATATCCTTGGTAGCGTTACATTTTTTCAAGGCGATCTGCATATATCTAATATTTAACTGTCATAGGTATTCTTGGAACTCATCCCCCTGGAATGTGGCCCATTGCTTCAGACACACCAACTGCTGCTTTTTCAAATTTGAGGGTGTCATTTTCGAATTACATCACAGCTACAAATTCAATTGTGGGATTGTAGCTGTACATGACAGCCTGTTAATACCATCATCCTGAAGTTATAAATTAATTTTGGTTGTAATAGATTATACAATACACTACCCATAGGTCATTCCTTTGAGAGAAATAGGAGTTGCCCAAATTTCCAATGCATTGATTGAAGTATTTTTTAGTACAGGGTTTCCCAAAGAGATTGTGACAGTTCACCATTCCTCATTCGTCCAGAAATTAATTACACAAATTTGTGCAAATTTGGAAATACAAAATATTACGAACATCTGCATATCACCCCAATACTGATGATCTAGTAGGTATGTACCATCCTATCCTAACATTAACTCTTAAGTAAATGCTTGCTGCTGAAGGGAAAACTGGGATTGTATGCTTCGCCTCACATAATTTGCTATACATTGCAACCACATGCAACAACTTGGTTTTCAGCATTTTAATTATTTTTGGGAAGGACTCCTCACACTTTACGTGACATAGCTAAGGAGGTTTGAGAGGAGCAGCCGAATACAGCAAGCAACTACTTAAATATGTTTCACAATTGAAGGAACAAATAGAAGAGATACAAGAAATTTCAAAAGCAAATATAGAAAAGGCTCAAGCTCAGTAGCAACAATGTTGCATTCCAGGAGCCAAACTCAGAGATTTAGTCCCATATACTGGGTTCTACTTCTGTTGCTATCAAGTGAAAATAAAATGTTGACTACTTGGCAAGCCCCCTACAGAGTAGTAACGAAAATCTGGAAAGTGAAAGAAAAATGAAACTCAAATATGTCATATAAACCTCCTTAAAAATGTGAGGGGCCTCAACCTTTCCTGATGATAAAATTAGCTGAAAATGCCTCTGCTATAGCCGAGGATCTAATATTGCCACCAACATAGAGGATGCTCATAAGGACATTAAGATACAGCTATTTAGCTCTTTTCCAGGAGTGTTTTCAGCCAAACTGGGGAGAACCCATTTAGTGCAACCTCACTTTGTTATAGACCCAGGAAAGGTAGTCAAAGACCTTACAGGATACCAGAAGGTGTAGAATGGCCATAAAAAAAAGAAAACAAGATGCTTCAGCTCAGGGCGATACAGCCCTCACAAAGCAAATGAAACGCCGCAGTAGTTCTGGTGGAAAAAACAGATGGGGCAATACGCTTCTGTATTGACTTTAGAAAGATAAACAAAAAGACTTGACACCTATGCCTAACCAAGGATAGATGAGATGATTGAGCAAATAGGTGACACTTTTATTTTATAACAACTCTGGATCTGACAAAAGGCTACTGGCAGATTCCCCTAATACTATTAAACAAGGGAAAAATAGACTTTCAGTTTACTGTACTTCCTTTTGACTAATATGTTGACCCAGCCACATTTCAAAGGCTTATGAATTTTCAGTTAACATTCCATAAAAAGTACGCAGTTGCATATCTAAATGATATCATAATATACAGTAATACTTGGAAAGATCATCTTACCTGTTTAAAAGCTGTCTTTACTGCCTTTATAAAGTAGGTTTTCACATAAATCCCAAAAAGAGTAAGTTAGCTCCAATGCAAGTTAGGTATCTGACAATCTTTTCGGAATAGGGTCACATTTGACCTCAGGAAGACAAGATATTAGCTATCAAGTAGATACATTTTCCCCAAACAAAGAAAGATTTGAGAGACTAGTGGGATACTACACAACAATCACCCATTTTTCCTCAAATAGCCAACCCATTGACAGATTTATTGAGGAAAGTAAAGACCAATACACAACCTAAACCCCCAGAATGAAGTGCTATGCTAGCCTTCAGCCAGTTGAAAGAAATAATTTGTTCTAGCATCTTATTACAGTTTCCAGATCTCTGCCTTTATATTGCAGACAGATACTGATAGTGTTGGTTTATCTGCAATATTGTCACAAAAAGATATGCTAGGCAGGAAAGGCCCATACTGTATATCGGCCATAAGCTGTATCCCCACAAGAGAAACTATTTAACAGTAGAAAAAAGAGTGTCTCTCATAAAATGGCTTGCTGAGACTTTAAGGTATTACTTAGGTGGGAAGGAATTCATATTGTTTAAAGACCATGCCAGCTTAACTTGGCTTTCTCAGAATAAAAACAATATTCCTAAGCTTTTACAGTGGTTCCTAGCCTTAAAACCATTTACATATCAAGCTAAACATCGGGTATGAAAATCTCAAAGTATACTGATTTGCTATTGAGGATTCCAGCAAAGTTCCTTCCTGGATTGAAGAATTTAAGAGGAGTGGAGTGTCACGGGGTGGGTAAATCTTACTTACCTTGTGGCGGCAGCTACTAGGAAAGAAAACAGACTTAATTAGGGTGGAAGAAATTCTCAAGTGAGACAGTCTAGAAAGTGAGAAAAGACAATTGAAACAGACAGATAAACGTAAAAGGAAGGTGACAGGAAGAGGAGGAATTAGGTTCTATAAGGGAAGACAGTGGTAAAGGATATACTGTTTCTGATAGAGAAGTAAGAAAGAGCCAGAAGAGCGACCCGAATGCAGAGCTTAAGAGAAACCCTGGAGCAGATAGGACACCAACAGTTGTTGTCAAGACTCTTTGAACCAAACAAAGTGCCTGGGGGTGCACCAGATGGGAGAGATTGGATCTTTAGGGAGGGTTGTTTTGGGGAAACAACCTGTTACAGGAAGAATTGTCAGCCAAGACATTTAAGAAAGAAACAAAACGGTGAGATAAAAATAGTAAAAAGAAAGAGTAAAGTTGAAACTGAGTCCCTAAGTTTAAAACCCTTTAACTTTTGGCAGATAAAGAATGAAAGTTATGAACAGAGAAAAGGAACTCAGAATTCAAGTAATTTTGCGATAAACAGAAAAGCAAGATATGAAAGAGGAAGGGCTAGAGGTTTAGACAATCCAAAGTAAAAAGGGAATTAGTCTGATTTAAAAGAAAGGAGAAAATACGGTTTCGTTTTTTTCTCCCTTTTATTACTTCTTTTCACCAGATAGTTTTTCTTCTTTTTTTTTACCATTTCTTAACCTTACTTTTGTCTCACATATACTTATATATGCTTTCTTTTAGGGTATTTTCTGGTTCAGACGATGACAAGGCCATCCAGCTTACAGCATCATACTGAAAAGAAGAGAGAAAAGAACCTGTGAGAGTTTTGTTTTGTGTAAATTTCCTGTGTATGCAAAACTGTGTAACATCTTGAAACAATTTAAATAGAAATAAATTCCCACAGTAGCCCTTATAGTACAGTTTTTACAAATCTGCCTATTGTGGTATCACGTAACCCCACTCTTCTACAGTAGTTCCGGACCTGGTCCCATATGTAGTTGGGCAAGTGTGTCGTACCTGGGAGAGGATAGTCCAACGGGTGCTACGGCACGCTCCATATGCACTGGACTTGTGCATCTGGACACTGTGCCCCTTTGCGCAGATCATACGGACTATGTCTGTCGACTGGTGGGGTGCTGGGGGTTGTGACACCCTGCAAGATATCTATCCCAATGACAAATTTGTTACCCTGACTGATGCTGCGGCACCTTTTAACTTGAAATCGGGGCAATTTTTGCAGTTTGCTAAGACTATGGCATGAGTAATTCAGTCAACTTCTCCGAACACACACACACACACACACACACACACCAGGAGTCCCAGACTCTAGTGACACTGCTCAATATAGCTGGGGACAAAAGTTGGTTTGCGATGTTTACAGGGCACTGCAGGAAGACCTCCCTTTGTGCACCATAATGGTTCAGGCTAGGTGGCAGGAGATACTGGGTGTTCCACTTACAAATAAGTAATGGAAGGGCATACACGAGGGGATGAAGAAGACCTCCACCATCGCATGATTTAAATTAATACAATAGAATGTAGTACACAAGGTATATCTCACCCCAAACACATTGCATTCTATTTACCCTGGGAGGGAGTCCTCCTGTCCACGCTGTTATGCAGCTGGGGTGCATTTTCTGCACATGCTGTGGGGGTGCCCCGTTCTAGACACGTCCTGGCAGATTGTGGTTACTAGACTGAGTCGAGCTATGGGATGGACCATCTCCAGAGATGTTAAACAGTGTTTGCTAGGTATGATTCCGGTACGAAAGAAAAAAAAACCTTAATAGAAAATTCATATTGCTAGGGCTGGTGCTTGCGTAGGGGTGGCGATTCATTGGATCTCCCCTGGCCCTCTATTGGTGGACGACTGGATGAGAGACATGGCAGAGTGGGCGGTAACAGAAGAAAGCCACATGCGGAAATCTCGGAGAGGCAATAAGTTAGCGGGTGAATTACAGGCATGGGCAGCGATGCTCGCTGAGTTACTTAAGCTGCCTGGTGCTAGACCATCATGAAGAATACTTGGGATCATGCCTGAATGGTGCAGGGGTGTTACATGGAATGACTGCTAGGATGGGAATGTTTGGGAAGGGGAGATGGGACGGACAAAGTGGATTGTATTTGGGGCTCCATGAGCCTTTGGTGTGCACAGCTCGAATCTGCGTTCTTACCAGCTCTCCTTTAACAGCTTCAATGGTTGTCCTATATATTGTCCCATGCGGTTGTTAGTGTAGAGCACAACGGGTGGAAGTAGGTTAATGTGACATGAATGATGTTGTAATTTTGTGTTCCTGTTTATAACAAGTGGCAATAAAAATGTATACCATAAAAAAACCACTATCGTGTGGCCCCACCAGAAAGAATTGGGAGGATATTTGATCATAATTCTCATGCGCAAGGGCAAATCCATTTGGTTGAGGATGGGTGTATGAATTCTGAGAAATAGTTTCCGAAGGTTTCTGAAGGGCATTTAAAATCATAGTTGCATAGGATAAAGCTGAATAAGAGAGCAGTGCCGGTTGTCTCAAGGATGAGGAGGTTACCAGTCAATGTGCATGATGATGTAGATAAGCCATTGGTATAGCTATGTAAGTTAGGAATAATAGTATCTGTGGAGGGCACAGAATGGTTGGCCCCAAGAGTTGTTGTTGCCAAGATGCCTAGTGGGTAGATTTGGCTTTGTGTGGACTTAAGGGCACTAAACAGGGAAGTGGCGGCAGGCAAATACCCATTACTGAACTATGCTGAGAGACAAAATCGTCAACACTAAATTAGGCTACATGAAGAGTCACAGGAACTAACAGCATTTATAAACCCCATGGGAGCTTAACAATTTAGAAAGGTGCCATTTGGACTAATATCTGCAGCATCTCTGTTTCAAAGAGACATGACTTTACTCTTGTAAGATCTGGCAGGAATTAAGTACTTCCAAGATGAAATTAACACAATGAACATGTTAAGAAAGTCCTTGAGAACACAATGAACATAAGAAGGTCCTTGAGAGGTTCAAAGAGTATGGATTAACTTTAAGAGTGGACAAATACCAGTTTGGACAAAGAGCACATTGTTTTTTTCTTTTGCATATATGTATGTATATGTTATGTCTATCAAAAGACACACAATTGATGGACGGAATGCAGAACAAATCAAAACATTCACCCCCAGTCAAGAGATCTGGGTTAAATCCATCATTCTTTTGCTCACCATGCCACCCCAGTGCAGGGTAAAGACTGATTTGCATATGGCTGGGTCCAAACTGTAATGGCATGGTGAGCAAAAAACGATTGATTTAGGCCCAGATCTCTGTACTGGGGTGAATGTATGACATGTTTCTGCATTCTGTCCATCAATTGTTCTTTTGCATTTATGTTATGTCTATAGCACTAACATAGCCAAAAGACGGCAGAGAGCTGTATATAGTCAAAATCAAGCATAAAGTCAACAAGTAAGAGAAGCTGGAGCTCGGTGAACACTTTGTGATGTAGTGTTCTTTAAAGAGGGGAGTCTTCAATGCTTTCCTGAATTGGAGCCGGGCCTGATAGATACAGTGATGCCGTTTCAGATCCTGGGTGCATAGATAGAAAAGGCCTGCTGTCTTCTTTTTCTTTTTTATACTTCTCAGTCTGCATTCTGATGGTGTCCTGGCTGCAGATGTGCTGAGATCCACGAGAGATTGTGAAGTTGTCTGCAAGCTAAGAAGGGGTGCTGGTCATGATAGCTGTCATAATGATGCGATGGAGCGGGACACTAGGACCCTGTTCACACCAGACTGTAGGGGACTGGAAACCAGACACTGGTCAGGAAAGGGGCAAGGCAGGAACTAGATACAGAGGGTCGAACACGAGGCAGGGAAGAAGTGACTGCACAAGCTCCGAATAAAGAAACCCCATACACTCACCTGCCAGCCCTGCATTGTTGTTATTTCAGAACCTGGACAGTGGGACATGACATCCGGCGAAGGCGAAGTAGGTGATGAACTGGACCCAAATGACGACGCTTAGTGTGGTCCGTGACGTTCATCTGCATCTACATCTGCAAGTGGCACCAGCGCAACATCGAGTGCACTGCAACTGTTCAGCGCCTACAGCAACGTCAAGAGCCCACCCCGGTTGCGCTCCACAGACTACTACAAAGCGTGGCCTCAGGAGCCCGCCCTGAGCACGTTTGAGTGAGGCCAGTGCTGGGTCCACGCGGTAAGTGCAGCAGCGCTCCTTGCCTTGTGTTAAGCCTCCCGCACGGTGATCTCACTACATCACGAGATCTTGTGAGAGTGTGGCCTCCTCAGTGGCTATCTTGGAGTCAGGTGATTTGGCCTGTGAGCTTCGTAGGAGGCTATTTTAAAGTCAGGTACCACGATTAATGTTGAAGCTGAACTGCAACATTAGGAATAATAGGTTAAGTGGCACTGCATTTGCACTACTCTTAAGGCACACCAACAAGCACATCAGCAACAAGCACTTCACACTGCAGCACATGCTTGCGGACCACTTAAGACCAACATGGCTGACGAATGGAATGAGAATACAACACCGAGGTTTATCTTCAGGCACCCTCTGCCCTTTGATCTCTCTGATTTCTCAAACAAAGGGTGCTCGGTGGGAGAAATGGATCAGGCGATTCGAGCACTATCTGCGCACCACCTGCAAAAACTATACAGATGAACAGGCCAGGGATCTGTTCCTAGACCTTGTCTGGGACGAGGTGGAAGATCTGCTCGTAACCTTCCCGCCTGAGTCCATAACTACTTTCAAAGGTTCAATAAAGTGCCTTACAGACAGTTTCGACCCCCAGCGGAATGTCGACTTCGAACTGTACACGTTCAGTATGGCATGCCAAAGAGCAGATTAATCCCTTGATGATTTTGTGACCCGGCTGCATAAACTAGTGACTTACTGCGAGTTTGACAAATTTGACAATGAGGCAGCAATTAGAATGTCACTCAACTGAGTTTCGCACAAAAATACTAAAAGAAACATACAAGCTAGACAAAATACTAGCTATGGCCAGGACAGACACCAGGGCCATATCGTACGCTATCCACACCGAAAATAGGAGAACACGAACAATAGAACAAGCTCATCGCATCGCCGGGGGCAACGGCAGTTGTAACAAGTCAACTCCGCCTCCAAACCAAGCAGAGAATGCATACTACCGCTGCAGACTGGACTATTCGCGCGCCAGTGCCTGCGCCGATCATGGGACAGAAGTGCAGAAAATGCAATAGACAGAATCACTTTGCGAGTGTCTACAAGGGCGGACACGCCAAGTCGGAGAGAGGGTGTTCTGTCAAGCAAAATACGACGTTGACTCACTACGTAAGGCACATGGAAGCACGCAATAGCAGCCTCCGCTTCCACATGAAGGACCACCGAACGCCTATACCTAATGACGAATGCCCAGGCACCAGAGAGACCCTCAGAGCATGTTCAGCTAGTGGACGAATGTCAGATTAAGAAGATGAATCAATGTGGTTGCGCACACCTCTCTGGGAACCTGTACTCCAATATATAAAACAAACTTAACTCAAATGCGTGCACACCAGAAAGAGGTTGCCTGCCCCTTGAATTACACTGTGTATGCGAGTGACTCTTCACTCGATATCTGATTGCACAGCTTGGATTAAACTAATCACATTATCAAAGTCATACAAAAACGCACACAAAGGGTCACAATTTTTTAAAAACAATAGTTCAGTTGCTCATTTTTACATATTCTCAAGCCTTTATTTGGCTCTTCAAAAAAAATTTTTTTAATTAACCTGTACATGAATACTTTTGACAATCTTGTTACAAAACTGTATGTGGCATGAACTTGACAATATTCATGTTACAAAATTGTTGTTCAACATCCAAGAATTAGCATTGCCCAATGCATTTCGGGATCATCAAATCCCTTTTTCAGGGGCCTCTGTAAAAAATGCTAACGAAAAATTCTTAATGAAACTCAATGATATCACGCTATCAAATACAGGGATAGCTACCTGATCACCAAGGATGCATATAAACATGGCAACACTGAACCAAAGACTTATGTAGAGTGAGTGCTGGCCACCGAAAGTCAACCAAGTGCAACCTCTGCATGCCAATTAGTAACAAAAGCCTAAAATAGGAAGGTTGTAAAGCTGTGACCATGTAATGGCCTAAAGGCGCATAAACGCCTCCAAAAACAAAACGCCAGAATCAGTGACGTGACCAAAGAATACATGCCCATCACCAATATTACCAAACGACTGCTGGATAAGTGAAAAGAATGTAAGCTTACTGGATGATAGCCAATAACTAACGATCACGGAAGAGATGCTCTAGATTCTGAGTGTATTAGCTGCAAAATTGTTGGAAATATAAAAACTTAATGAGGGATGAATCCATGCTGTCACAAAATATTTTTTTACATAAAGACTGCACGCCGATCATCCATACCTTCCTTTGTGTAGAGACACTGAAGCTGCGTGGTTATTCACTCGACACCTTTAAAACTGCCAATGGAGCACCTTCGTCACAATTAACGCAGTCAAGAATTACTGGACAGCCTACCTGATTAAAAAGATAACCACTAGTAAATTCTTTGCTGTTATCGCATTGTAAGCTAAAAAAAACGTTGATGTATAAAGTTACCTGCTGCCTCGTAACACACACTCAGGCCAAGTGTAACACTCGTACCCAGTGGATTTCTAGTGGAAAAAACGACAAGATTCAGATATCACGAATTGTCTGCTTTCTCAGTATCAAAAACGCTAACCATCTACTGTCCTGTGCTTACCGGTCTCTACGATTTGCAAATCCTGTAGACAACAGCCTCCCTTTCGTCTCAACAAGCAACAAGAGCGTAGAAACACGCCAAAATGTAAACACGTGTACAACACAAAAAATGGACTAGCGATTCCACCGCAGTGTAGCCGCCATCTTTGCATGATCACTCAAGTGTCTCAATGACTCTAAATAAGCTACATGTCCGTAACCAAATGCTCCCTACGTGTCCACATGATTAAATTGTCTCTGCTCTAAGCGCCTAAGTTAGAAAAAGGGAGAACCCGATAAAACGGGTAAACACATACCACCAACGGTAATCCTCTTGAATAAGAAAAACCGGTTAGCTACTCCACCGCGGTGCGGCCGCCATCTTTAAATGATCCCTCTGCTGTCTGAATGTATCTTGTATCTGCTGTAGGTCTATGAACAAATCCTCCGTAAATGTTCACAGGGCTAAATTATCTCTACTCTGAGGACATGCTTCATGCCAATAATAAAGAGGATAAACAAAGGACCACGATAAAACTAACGGATAAGTACCTCATACGGGCACCATCTTTAATTAGAAAGACCTACTGCTTGAATACGAACATCAACCCCTCTGCTAACCAAAACCACGATCAGAGGAGTATGAGAATGATAACATACCAATACACACATAATGGCATCTAATCTCTGTTTTTTTTAAACGATTGGTTTGCTGAATTGTAGCAGACATCGGGTGTGTGGAGAATGTTCTAAAACAATTGAATCCAGATTAAGTTTAAAGAAGTGTTGAATCGGGATGGGCGTCGCCTGAGCAGCCCCATGGAGTGAAATTGATTCCCTGGCAGTGAGGCGCCAATTACTGACTACAGTCAAGCCGTCAGGACAACTTTGAAAAGTCTCTGTGGCAACTGGGATTTCTAACTAAAGATTTTTCGTTACATCGTATGGCAAATTGAACCGTCAGGCACTTAGAAGAGGTTTCAATTATTCCTCTACACACAGGGCGGACGCACATCGCGCCGCTTTTAAGATTTCAACCTTGTCCAAGTCCTGAGGAGAATCCGTGAATTGGGTGGATTCGAAACGCGTTGGCTCTTGTGAGCTCGGGGGATTGTGTATATATTTTGCCTTAAGGAATGTAGTAATAATTTTTTCCTCTTGTGTAGGCAACATTGGTTTGAAGACATAACCCCCGGCCTCTTGGCCTAGGCAGGACAATTAACAATGTCTAGTTAAGAATCTAACGTCCGCTTGGTGCCTTATGTAAAAACTAGGACTGGTGTTGTACTCTCAATGTTAATGTTATTTCACACGATTGTCTAAGTTTGTTTCACCTGTCATTTTTGTCTTTGAATTTTTTCGTTTTTAAGTGGAATATAACACGGTGTATAAATGTGTTTTTGTAAGTGTGGTGTTCTGTAAATGGAAGAGACATGAAAAAATATTTTATTTACAAATGGGGGTGCACGGCTCAAAAGAAAGTCCAATTCAGCAATTGTAGATTATAAATGACTTTTTTATTTAATTTCAGATATGAGTCATCTGACATCACAATTCCAGCCAACGCGTTTCATTCCCTGACTGGGAACTTCATCAGGGCTGAAAAAATCATAATAACAAAGATATAAATTCTACCTAAATAGTGACACACAGGACTGCACACAAAACAACATAATTTACGCATACTAAACATACATAAATATACATATATGAACCTAAATCTATAACACATAGAACATAGACAAATAACGTTATTGAAGATCAATAATCATACAAAGAACATATAGTATAAAAACATCATAAAAATTAACATAATGCAGCGTATTAGTTGGATTTACACCCAACAAAACAGATTGCCACGTTACGTAACTTACTCTAAAAATAAAAAATAAAAAGTAGAGAACAACATACTGATAATAGTATTGACAAACAGGGAAAGTGTTATGGAACCCGTTGGCTCCCTAACAATGAACCCATTGGAGTCTTTTAGTATGAATAGAATAACGACATCCTAAATTGAATAGACATAATCTCTACTAAATCTTTCCTAAATAACAATACAACTCTAACAAAAAAAGAGAAAGAAGGGGGCCGAGACCAGAAAGAGAGTGAAATATCTTACCAAAAAAATTCTCATGGAAAATGATTGCTGAATTGGACTTTCTTTTGAGCCGTGCACCCCCATTTGTAAATATAGTATTTGTTGATCTGGAGCACAGTTACACCAAGCAACGGCTGGTGTTGGGGTTGTCTGCACGGCGCTTTCATATATCGGAACGGGTGTGAGGTGCGGTTCAGAAGGTCCGCCGTTGGTTCTTCTTCATTTGTATGAAAAAATATTTATTTGCTTTGCTATTCTAAATAATTTAAAATAAGCTAAATAAAGCAATAAGAACCCTAGAATTGATGGTCTAGGGTATTCTTATTCTTTTTAAAGTATGCAAACTAGTCCTTCTGGACATACTCTTTTCTCTTGTATTTACAGTGGTCCAGTCCAGGAGGTTTTAGGACCCGAGCCTGCTTTGTTCTCGACTACATGTCACGGCACCCCCTGCCGCGTGCAACACAGACGTTCTCCATGGTGGAAGAAAACCTTAATTTTGTGCTGAAACAAAACACACCTGCTCCAATCACAATGGAGGAACTGGCACAAGAAACAAGGTCTGATGTCACGCTGAAAGCAGTCAAAAGAATTATACAGCAACATAGGTGGAGGCATGTGAACAATAACAGCCCGGTCAGTACAGGGGTCAAGAGAGAGGAGATACTTACATTCAAACAAGTGCAGGAAGAACTGTCTGAAACGGAGCAGGGGATACTTCTTCAAGGTACCAGGATAGTGATAACACAGACTTTTCAATGGTAACCGGTCAGCCTTGCACAGGGTAATGGTAGCAACAAAGAAAATGCTGAGGGAAAAAGTATGGTTCCCGGGCCTCAATCATCTGGTGGAGGACATGATCATGAACGGCCACCTCTGTCAGATCATAGGAAGACCATCCAACCTGGAGCAACTGCACTTGTCGGACCTCCCCGATGCTGTGTGGTCGACACTGGCTGCAGATTTTTATGGCCATTGGACACCTGCGGATACCTACTAGTCATCATGGATGAGTACTCTTGCCTCCACATAGTACGCCAAGTGCTGTCAACTTCGGCAGCCACCACACTACCAATTCTGGATTACATATTTGGAGCCTGGGGCGCCCCTTTTACGCTCAAAACAGATAATGGACTCCCTTTTTCAGGAGAAGAATTTCAAAAGTTCATGACATACCTGGAAATACATCATCGAAATATAATGCCCTTATGGCCACAAGCCAATGGCATAGTGGAATGTTTCATGGGCAACATAAAAAAAGCAGTACAACGAGCCAAGCGGATGCAGTGTTCAGTTGGCTAAGCCCTATGGCATATGCCAAGTAATTAGAGACTATTGCAGAACACCACACAGCTCCATGGGACGATGCCCGTCAGAACTGGTATGGGGAGAACAAGGACCCGTCTACCTCAGCTGGAACTCCAGACCCCACTAGAGCACAGCGACATCGCCGTGCGTGACCAAGAGGCCAAGCGAAAAATGAAAAGACAAGCTGACACACAACATCTTCTTAACTGAAGTCCGGTGATCAGGTCCTTGTGCGACAATATCAAACATGAAAGTCAGATAGCCTTTTCTTTAGCCAGCCACTGAGGATAACTAACATCAAAGGGCCAATGATAAAAGTATCAGCGGGATCTCACTCTATTACCAGGAACAGCTCTCATGTCAAAGAGTTCAGAGTGTCCGATGACGGAGATGGAAGTGCAGGTGTCCAACAGAGGTCTCTGAGCAACGCCACAGAAGAACTACAAGAGTCAGCTCCTCCAAGTTGTGATGGATCTCTCCATGCTAAGGATGCAGGAGAAGGGCGAGGCCATCAGCGGCCCTGTGGAAAAGAGAGCCCCGCCCCATAAGAGTGACTTCGAAGCCCAAACGATGAAGAGCTGTGATGCATGACCAATGGAAGAACAATGATGCATAACTATGAAGAACAGTTGCTTGTGATAACAGCTGTATGCCTATCTCGATCTCTCTCTCTGTCTCGTTATTGTTGGGGGGTACGTTCTTATTTTGTCAACAAAGGGGGAGATGTCGTAATGATGCAATGGAGCGGGACACTAGGACCCCGCTCACACCAGACTGCAGTGGACGGGACTGACACCGCCTCCAGTCAGGAAAGGGACAAGGCAGGAACTAGACACACAGAGGGTCAGACACGAGGCAGGGAAGAGGGACTGCACGAGCTCCAAATAAAGAAACTCCTACACTCACCTGCCAGCCTCACATTGGTGTTATTCCGGGATCTGGGCAGTGGGACACGACAATAGCTTTGTAATTGATGCAGCTGGTTTTGGAAATGGTGCGAGCTGGCAAGGGGAGCCAATGGAGTAGCATCAGGATGGAGGTGATGTGATCATATTTTTTCAGACCCTGGGGGAGGGTGCCAGTGTGGCATCTAGGAGGCCACAGAGTAGGGCATTACTACCATCCAGATGCAAGAGAATGAGGGGTTGAACGGCAGTTTTGAAGTTGCTTACTGGAAGAAATGGTTACATTTTCTTTAGAAGAAAGAGCCGGTACCAGGTAATCTTTGTGTTTTTTGCAATGTGTTCCTTGAGGCTGAGGTTGGTGTTCAGGGTGAATCCAAGTGACTTTGTGTTCGGTGAAAGTTGGGGCTTGAAGCCATCAACGTTCATATCATTGAGACAGATTTGTACAGTATCTTGTTTATTGGTCTTGGCAAAGAACAGGAATTCTGTCTTGGATGATGTGCAAGCAGTGTTTGAGGTGATGAATGTCTGAAGCAGAAGAGACTTTCAAGTTGAGTTGTGTGTCATCGGCTTATTAGTGAATCTTGATGCTGTTATCTGTGAGTGGAGATAATAGCATGGCTTGCTGCCTGAAAAAGAGCTGGAAGAGATGATAATAAATTGTAGGCACTCTGGAATAAAGCAGAATTACTGTTCAGGCCTTGCAAAATCATTAAAATGTTACCAGACCTTAAGTCTTAAGACCTAGTGACCTAACTGTAGTGCGATTGAGCCATAAACTAGTCTCAAATTGTGTTATCCTAGGCAAATATTTTTTTTCACCCATTTGCCTTTTTCTTCACTGGCACATATGAGAGCACCTTAAAATATGTCAGTTCAGCATGTCTGCTGTGCAAAAGCTCCTGTTTGATTTAATAGATTAATTTTTTGCTCTATGTATGTTACAAATCTAGCCCACATATAGGGCACACATGTCCTGCATTGTCTCTTTGTTCACTAATAGCATTGTTATCAGGGCGCAGGTAGGAATGTTTCTTAGTTTATGTTTAAAAACTCTCACTTTAAAAAAAATTAAATTACTAAAGTATGATGTTGTACAGACAGCAAGTTTCCATTGAAATACTCACAAACTCGCCCACTGACATGCAGTTTTACTGATGAAACTATATAGCGTGCAAACAATAATGTGTGGAAATCAGGTTTCAGCAAATATTTATCATTTGCACATCACCAAGTGAAGTGTTCTGAATTGTTTTGATCTGATTCAAATCATTTTTACCATAAAACTTTAGAATTACAAAAAAGGTGCTTTCTTACCTACTGAAATACATTTTGAAATATTTGTACAGTTCGTTTAGAAGCTATTAAAATTGTTAGAAAAAACTGACATCCTACAGCCTTTCATTTCACTGCCTACACCCAAGCACGATTGTCAGACAGTACACTTTACTTTTCTTTCTCTGACTGCATTGTGAGACGATTTTGTAAACAGCAATCTCCAGGATGAAGTATGCAGCATTTTGCAAGAAGACATAGGCTAATATTGGACCTCTGTCTTGAAAGGCACAGCAAATGTGACAAGATAAAAACAAGATTTAAAGGCTTCTTTATTGCTTAGTCACTTTCTGAATGAACAGAACGCCTGTTCTTTGCCAGCTAAGCTCTCACTAGATATGTCCAGTAGGCCCTAAAAATAGCTCACCCTGATAAAATCTGGCTTGCCATAGAGAGTGGGCAAGTTAATTTCTCGAGGTCTGCTGATATTCTTAGGTATGGTAAATTTCAACAGAAAATCTATTGAGATCCTTTTAGAAAAAACTAGCACAATAAGGTAGTTATTTAAAAAAGAACATTAAGTTCCATTGGTGTGCCAAGTATAATAAAGAGTTTAACACTGTAAAGAAGGACTTAAAATGGGCTCCAAGCTTTGGAACCTGGATGAGAGCCAGGGACGGCTTTAGCACTGATGGCACCCAGTGCGAGAATATTTTTTGGTGTTCCTCCCATGACCTCCTTCTCCACGGATTTCCTCACTACCAACCTCCAAGAGTGCCCCTCATCTCTCCATAGGTCATTTCTCACAAAATAAGAATGTATTCCTACACAAATGAACTTTTTAGCAGCATTAGGATAATGAAAGACTGGGGAAAAACATAACGTTCTAACCAATACCATGCAGTTTGCATGCAGCTCTTTGATGACAGTTCATAGGTCACTGTGCTATATTAGGAATGCAACTTATGAACTGCAAGTAACAAAAGGATCGATGACAACAGCAATAACCCACTGACCTACCCACATAACATACAGTTCTGTGATCTGCATGGTACACATTCTTTGCAGCAGACATATTAACCCTCTGTGCTACTTTATGATGAGTCAAAACTGCCAGTAGACAAAACTCTGATCTCTCTCCAGCAGGAACATTAATCACTAGAGTGTTTTTATTAATGCCTGAAAACTGCTGGACACACAAGGAACTCTGCAGCAGGTGCATTCAAACCCCAAAGTTACTTTTAAACACAGCACACCTCCCCCCCCCCCCCACCCCAGAGATCAGCACCAGGTGAGGCTGCTCTGGTTGCATTGCCCTAAAGCCAGCCCTGATAGTCCCAGGTGAGCTCGAAAGGTCTGGACCAGTACTAATGCAAAGACTGGAAGAGAAAATAACAGATTTTACCTCCTGGTCTTTCAGGACCCAGGAGGTATATACTCAGTAATTGAGAAGGAAGCTTAAGCTGTGAATTAGGTGATCAATACATTTCTGAATTTTCTGTGGGGAGGGATGTTCAGAGTGATCTGACCACAACCCCCTTTACAAATGAGGGCCTGGATTCTCATTTGGCAAAAATAAGGGAATGGGTGTTTAGCCTACAGGAGCATATCTTTAAGGTAGAGAACATTCCATGAATATGAAAGAATTAATCAGAGTGCTTATCAAGACTAGTCATTGATGAGGAAGAAGATGACTGGGTTATGAAGAGTGTATATGTAATTACCAATGTAGTGTTTCTGAAAGAGAATTTAGGGAAGAGGTGAGTAAATATATTTGTAGGAAATTTGCCCTTTCTGCATGGTCACCTCAGGATTTTTCGCCTTTTGCTGGACCCTATATTTTTGCTTGCTGTAGAACTCTGTGCATGTTACCCCTGCTAACAAGTGATAATGTGATTGTGCTCCCCCTTTCAACATGGTAAATTGGCATTCCCCTAATTGGCATATTTAACTTACCCATACGTTCCTAGTGTAAGGTACAAAGTGGACCCAGGGCCTGGCCGTTAAATGCCACTATAGGACAGAAGCACCCATTGTGTCACCAACCACAGTTTAAGTGCTGACATTACTGCAGACCTACTTTTTGTAGCCTGGCTGTTGCAGTTTTCAACTGCTAATTTGATCTGCCAAAATAACCCCTTTTAACAGGTCAAAATCCTCCTTTTATATATTTATAAGTCACCCTTAAATAGGCCTCTTTGCCCATAAGTCTGAGTGCATGGTATTTAAAAGTAGAACATGTAGGAATTTAATTTGAAACATGTCCTTACAGTGAAAAAGCCCCAAAAGATATTTTAACTGTAGCACGGCTGGGAGTTCCACAGGCAAACATGGAGTTACATTATTACATTTAATAATGCGAATTTTGGTAAGGAAGCAGCTTACCACTATTGAATAGTGACTTGGGTTTTATCCATGCTGCACTAAAACATGAAATATTTTATATTTGAAGGGAAGAAGGGCCCTTTTTTCAATATTTGAAAGCTCTGGATATGTTCGGAATTGGTCAGAATGAGGAGGCACCTCTCCCCAAGCTTCTTCCAAAAAACCTGATTAAAAATCTACTTATAAAGTGAGCCGGAACAGGGGAATTCTACTATGTGCTCAGTATGCTCGGAATGAAATTGTGGTCGAGAGCTATATCTGTAAAAAACTTCAACCGTATGTTTTATGTAGCCTTCCTCATGGTGTGCTTAGAACTATTGTATTACTAAGGTTTAATCTGCTTCCGCTACAAGTTGTTATGGGATCTTGGGATGGCATACTTAGGGATGAGAGACTCTGTGACCTTTGTTTGAACTATGTCCAAGATTTAAATCATGTGATATTTGTTTGTCCTTTTCTACATTCATTGTGACGTCAAATGTTAATACCATTGTTCATGAACTATAATAAATTGGGCAGCGGAATCTCGTCAGTGTCCCCTCTATCTGAAACAGATTGTACAAAAAAAATGTAATTCTGTAAAAACGTTTTAAATATTTTTTAAATGTGTTTGTATACCGTAATCTTAATATTGTATTTAGTTTTGCATCTGTGTTAAATAGGGTACCATCTTTTTTTTAAAGATCATGTAGTCTATAACAGAAGTATTGCATTAGTATTGCCTTGCAAAGCTGAATTGCTTTCTTTTCATTTGTTCAACTTTTTTCTTCCATTTTGCTCTATTTATCTGTTGTACTGTATTAAGAATGCATAGTTTCCTGCATTGTTCAAGAATTGCACTGTAATCCCTACCAGATTTCTTTGTGCATTTGCATTTTGTCTGCTTCTTGGGTTTTTAAAAGCTGAGCATGGGCATTTTATTGCTTTTCGCATATTATTGATTTAATTTATGTAGACCTTTTTTGAGTTCCAAATCATAATAAAATACTTGACTTGGCCAAATTGTCCTGTCTAAGGCATTCTCTGCATCAAGCGAGAGAAAAGCCATCGAAGTTCAGGATTTTTCTGCACTTTCCATCAGGGATACTGGCAATCTTATGTTATCTCTTGTGGGGTGGTCTTTGATGAATCAGACTTGTTGTGTGTATATCGGATCTGCCCATATCATGTGCAATCGTGACTACCAACAATGATGCAAATATATTCACGTCCGTGTTAAGAAGTGCGATTCGGCGATAAGCAAAACACTTTGGGGCCGATTCTGATGCGGGTTGGAAAAGCTTCCCGACCGAATCGGTTGGGAAATGGTGTCCGACCCACTCGGATCGGGAAAGTCCGACCGGCGGAGTAGGATGCATCCGGATGCTTCCAGATACGATTTGGTTGAACTCCCATTGACTTCAATGGGAACATTTGTTCCTAACCGTATCAGAATTGGGCCCTCGGTCGGGAAGACACGTTCCCGATCCGATTTGGAAGGAGCAAATGCCGTTAGGAGGCCTTCCTAACCGCATCAGAATCAGGCCCTCGGTCGGGAAGCTTTTCCAACCCGCATCAGAATCGGGCCCTTTGTCGGGTCTTCGTCGGGTTTCAACAGTAGCGTTACTTGGGATTCCAGCATTGTGCCTGTGACTGTCCCTTGGTGTAAGATATCGTTAAATACTGCTGTTGATGGTTCTGCTAAGATGTGGATGAAGGCATTGTAAAAGGATGCCGGTAGTCCATTTGGCCCCAGTGCCTTTCTGATGGGTATGTTGCGTATTGCTGCTCTGACCTCATCAATCGAGATTAGTTCATCTAAGGGAGCACAATCGGCCCACATCAATGGAGTCTGGAAGTCCACCTGGTAAGCCTCTTGTGCCTCCATCAATAGGTGCTCTTCAGTAAAAGGAGCTTGATAATAATTGGTAAAGTAATGAAGAATGCCCTCAGTCAGTCAGCCAGATGTTCATTGTAAAATTAATTAACATTATATAATACGTAGTCCTCTAAAACTTAATTATACAATACATAATTCTTGGCTAATACAAAATCATAAAAGTGCAACATATATCAGGTGACCAGGTCCTAAAATACAAAATACAGTAATAAGATATAAAAATATACAAAAGATATTACTACAACCAGTTTATTTTCTTGCAGATATAAAAATATGTAAGATTTATTACTAAAGCCCATCCCTCCACTTATCATATAAGTAGTTTTATAACATCTGTAATGTTTGTGAGAGGAAGCCTAGGAGTGTATCAGAGCCCTAAGTTTTCTGCTGATAATCCTATTCGCAGAGCCTCTTTAGACTTCAGGAGAGACAGAGCTTTCTCCATCAAATTTACCAAACAAGCCGCCTTTTGTAGATACTCTCCACTCAATGCAAATTTGAGTGCATCATTACCCGGTAGTATCCCTTTTTTACAAAGAGTGGTCTTAGCCATCTTCATCTCTGGGTATGAGCACAGGGGAGCAAATGCAAACAATTTGCGGCAATAGTTCTAGTTTAGATTTACACAGGTAACATTGATCTGAAAGGCCTTTATATGACGGCCATGCTTGTCTAAACTCCACTATGAGAGAAAATAGAAAACAAATATGAATAAATTGCAATCTCAATGGTTTGGCCAAAGGACAAGAGAGGTAATTGGCCATTTCTCCCCCAAGAGGCTCTCCGTCATGTAGCCTCCATGTATCCTGCTTGACAATGTCGCCATGTCCTTAACGATTGAGAGGGCTTTTACCTGTTTCCTAACTATTTGTTAGAAAAGTGGGGCAGAGAGTTCTCTGTCCCTTAACTCTGCTAATTGCAAGATGGAAAGCATCGTTTTTAGATCAAATTGCCAGGGTTGATATTGTATATTAGAGGCTATAAGGGCACGCCAAATGTAGTTTCTAAAGGTGCTATCTTTAGTGAGGAGTATCGCACGGCAAGAGATCAAAAATTGAGACACAGGTTTCAATGCAGGTCACTGGAGCTCAAATTCCAACCTCATTTTTGCTTGACAAATGGAGCTAAGAAGATGGAATATGTGTCTAAGCAGCGTGCAGTGTGTACAGTTTAGCCATGTGCCCAGATTCCTTGGGAACACCACTAGCTGATATGTCAGAGATGGAAGGATTTTTTCATTGGCCACCGCAAGAAATGATGTAATTGTTGATGCCTCCAGGTTATTGTATAGGCATCAGAGAGCAAATGAAAGTGAAGCAGACTTTGCTTTCAGATGTGCCCTCTGACCGAGACGTTTGTGTCGAACCATATCCTGAGATAGCAGTATTTCTGTTGCTTTTCAAATGTAGTGTTACCTATTCTTCAGCTATTTACTTTACAGCATTTACCGCTGAGTACTGAAACAGCTGATTAGCTAGCACTGACTGTTAATTTTTTGTCTTTATTAAATTTGTCAAGGGCTAATAAAGAATCCTGGTGGCCGTGGCAGTATTGTCCAGTATAGTCATATCGTCTGCATACTGCAATGATTGCATGCGAAGAGTATTTAGCCCTGGGGGGGTGAATTCCCTGAACCTAATTGCATCAGGTAGATCTGCAATGTACAAGTTAGAGAGCAGGGGAACTAATACACACCCCTGTTTTAAACATTGTTTTGCCATTATCTTCTTTATAACATAGTTATTGTGAGCAAATTTAACCTCTACCCAGGTGTTCCAGTTTAAAGATTGAATTCACCTGAGTAAATGTGCTGGAATACGCCATTTGGCAAGTTTTAACACATGCTTATTACAATCTATGCAGTCAAAGGCCATGCAGTAATCAATAAAACATTACAAGGTTACTTTTCTTTTAGCTTACAGTCTTGTGTTTAAGCATTGAGACCGCTAGGATATTGGCTATTGTATTGCTGTTCTCCCTGAACCCAGTCTGAGTTATTGGTATCAAATGTGTTGCTGCAGCCCAGTCTTCTGGATCTTTTAGTAATAATTTTGCGTAAAACTTAGCTTCTACATCCAATAGGGCAATCAGTCTGTAATTGGTGACCAGTCCTGGACCCCCTTTTTTATATATCGGACACAGAATGGAACCTAGCCATGATAAAGAGACAATTTGAGTTTCTAAAACACTGCTATAGAGAGTGAGAAGGGTAGGGTCCCACAAATCAATGTTAGATTTTGGAAGAACAGTAGGGATGCCATTGGGGCCTGGTGATCCGTCTGATCTTGAGGTTTTTAAAATATATTCAAGTGAGCCAAGGTTGAAAGATGATGCAGAATGAGTCCAGATATACGAGGAAGCCCAATCTCCTATCTAACCGCATATAGCATATTGATATGGGCAATCCAGCTTTCACCATTGAGTGAGTTACCAGCTTCTTTAAAATGCTGGCGATTAAGGTTATTCATAAATTACCAGAATTTCTTTTGGCATCCCTGGTGACATATTTCAGTTATGTCCAGTAAGTAAGCTTCCTTGTGTGTTCTCAAAGCCTCCCAGACTTGCTGGTTATATCTTTTCCTCAGATCTTGCTACGTGAATAGCACTTGCATTCGTTGAGGGCTTGCTTATTAGCCTTAGGGATCTGTTTAGCTCTCTTTTCTGCTGTTTTAATTTTTGCGTGTACCATATTTCATTGATAGGAGTTCTGCAAATAGATACATTACAAGATGTGTTGGTCTTTAGTGATAGCATGAACTTTGTAAGATCTGACCATATGGAGTAACAGGTTGCTTGAGAAAACCCCTCTTCTAGAAGATGCATAATGTACAACCCCCCACTTCCCGCAGTCAGTCATTTAGTGAGACTGCTAGAGATGGTAACTAACCATTTCACACATTTTAGTATGTTTTAATCTGTTGCTTTGCCAATTGTCCTAAGCATCTCATGTCTTAGACTGGAGCATCAGGTGTATTTTTGAGCCGCATGATCACTTTCTACGCAATCAATAATTTCAAATGAATCGACTATGCCGAAGAACTCTGCCGAGATGAAAGTGTAGTCCAACACCACATTTTGATGGATCAAACATCGTGTGTGTGTTTCATTGGCCTATCTGCAGGGAGTCTTCTATTCAGGAAATGTAAATCGAATGACTGTAATGACTTAAGAGGTCTAAGGCCCTTGGGATCATGCCTTTGATTTGCAGAAATTGCAGTGTGAATTCAACCAAAAATATCAGTGTGTGTGTAAAAGGGATCCTCTGTCAAGTTGTATGCTATGTATCGTTCTCTGCATGGTCCATTCTATTTCCTACTCAATGGATGGAGTGATATAATTCTGAAATCAATTTAGTGATGCCCTGGTGCCATGCCGCCATATCTTTGCAAAACTCCAGGAGGGGCGCCTGGATATCTATCTTTGTTACAGGCGTTTGTATGCTGGCATCCGAGGGGTCCACGGAGTCACCCAAGTGTGCTGGTGTGAGTGCATCCTGGCCTTTGGTCTTCTCCAGCTTTTGGCCTTGGAGCAGGTCTCTGATGGAGGAGGCTTTGGAGGCCTTAGGCTTTGGTGCGGCCATGATTGAGGCGCGGTCCTGAAGGTCATGCAGACCGTCCGACCCTGTGCGCAAAAGGGGGCCAGGCTCCGATGGTCTCCCGGCGAGACTGCGGCTGTGAGACTGGGGCCACTGACAACCTGGGCAGGATGTTACAGTCTCAGGGAAAATTGGTGCCCACTCACTTGCGAGCTACCCTGTGAGTACCGTTGAAGGAAAAATATTGTAATGCAATGTCCAAGCCACAAACCCACCAAATGCTCCAGTTCTCCTTAACGCAGATCAATACCGAGAACCTCCATATGAACTGAGTGTCAACAGTAGATCACTTGACTTCCAGACTTGGAACACTCTAAACTCACTAATCCATGCCCACACAAGAGGACAAACACTTTGTCACTCAGATCATGCTGCCTGGCATGGTGAGTGTTGCTAGGCTACTAATTGTCAAACATTTGTTCGTATTGAGTAAAAAAACAAATTAGGCCGACTCCCTGGGTCACATGGATCTGACGTCTTAGTGCATTGTTGTACAATGTTAAAGAAGGTGCTTTTTTTCGCAGTGCCCTGACAACTAATGATTGGCCCAGGGAATCTGTGTTTTTTTCCTGCTCCATTGTGCACACCGTACCGAGGTAAGGTCACCGTGCAAACATGTACTTTGTGTGGCACTGGCCTGCAGGTGGTGCTCACAGGCTTGACAGCGACCTCAGGATGTTTTTTTTCCTGACATAGCCAGACATTAAGACCACCCAAGGCCCCCAAGAGCAGCCTCCCTCGGCCTGCAGTCACTTTGATACAAGTAAGTCTGCACCTGGTGGCCCCAGCAACGCTCCAAATTATCTCTAGTTAAAAAGGGGAGACTGGAAGCACCAGCCAGGGAGAGCGGAGCACCAAACAGGTTTTCAGAGGGCAGGGACCCTTGATGCTAGTTTGACTACAGGGCCTACCCCCACCCCACCCTGATAAGTATAACTTACTTGATGCTGTGGTACTCCCATTATGTGGCAAGTACATCACTGTTATTCTGCATGCACAAGCTTACCTTATGCATGCTATGCATTTGTCTGTAAAATTTGCAGTAGTGCGCCACTGGGGGAATCACTTTCTCTGTGGTCGCCCTGAGGAATGCCGAGGACCTATGTTAGTCCAATATAGTAGGGCAGAAACATGTAGGCGTTTTTACATTAGGGTCATAGGACCACAATATCCTGGTTGCCCCACATAGTTACAGTTTTAATCTTTTCCATTCACCCCATGAATAAAGGAATACCTTGGGGTGGATGAGGAATTTTTTTATCTAATAGTATATAACCACCCAAAAAAGGAGCACTTCTTCTAAAAGCTCCCTGAATCTGGTCGAGCCCACCCTGACCTTTAGGAGTCAGGGTGAACCCCATGATGAAGCATGCCACTACTAGAGTGGATGAGGGTTGTATAAAAAGCTTTTTCCTTTTCCCACCACCGAGTGTGGTGCAGAATAGGTGTAGTTCTAATCTCCTTACCACATTGCCACCTAGGGAGGATACCAAATAGGTTATTGAGTCTAGGAGCACAGCATTAAAGGCAGTGTTGGCAGTGTCAGTGTGTGAGGTGCAGGAAGGGTCAATTTAAAGACATGACTAAAGAGGTAAGTGCTGCATATAATAACAGGGCACACACTTTAAAGAGAAAGACAAATGCAAGTTAGGCAATTAGTGAGTAATGTAATCTTTACAAAGCCTTGACTTTTAAGTACAACTATTGTTTCAATCTCATTGGCTGTGCTACATAACAGAACTAGAAGAAAGTTATTGTTATTGTCTATTCTCTATTTTGCTTGATGTATGGAATGCTATTACGTCATCAGGAATACTTTGGAGGGTTATGTGATTCAGGCGATGGCTGGCTGCAGAGCTGTCCTCTTCTTCAAATATTTCTCTGAACTTTCAACCAACATTTTTTTACGACTAATGAGGAGCCTCATATTGTTTGGAGGAGGAGACTTACTAAACAGCAACAAGTGGGCTAGATGGGGGCAGGCTATTAGTTAATACAATCAGTGCAGGGTGAATGTGTGTGTAATCAGAGAGAAACAGAATTGAATCCTAGTTGGTGCAATGGGCATCCCAACCCTTCCGATTCAGGCTGGAGACTAATGATTTCAAGGCTAGTCTCCAGTGGCTGCCGCCACAAACAAAAAGTGGTGAGGCGGGTGGAGAGGGAGCGGGGCGGAGCACGGGAGGGGAGCGTGGGGGGGTTTAATAATAATTTTTTTAAAAGAAGACTTACCTGAAGCTGCCGGCTGCCTCCCGCATCGTGCCTCTGTGTTCTTCCTGGTTGCATCACAGACTCCCTGTGCAATCCCGCGCTGCTCTCATGCTATGAGAGCTGCACGGGGATTGGCCTGAGCAGGCTGCTTTGACGCTCCACTCAGGACAGGGAGTCTGTGGTGCTTCTCCAACCTGGCTGCTTAATACATAAAGAAACCTAAGTGCGCGTGTGTGTTTGGCCGGCCGGAGACGGCCAGCCAAAACACACATGCGAACTTAGAAGTGCATGAACCAGTCCTCCTCCCACCTCCCATGGCCCCATCCCCGCCCCTTCCTTCGTACGCTGGCTCAGCCAGCAGGTGAAAAATAAATTGATGATAGAATATTGTTTTACTTTTCACCTGCTGGCTCTCAGCCAGTGGGGCGACGCTCCTCTGCCATTGTGGGGGAGCCGTCCCTGCTACTATCCTGCCTCCCGGTTCCTGCATGCAGAAACCCAATTCGGGGTTTTGTAAAACTGCCAAAATTAAAATGTTGATCCCTGTCAAGCACGCTCCAATCCCCCCTCCAAGAATTACCTTTTTTTTTAAAATTCTTTTTTAATGGCATTTAATGTATTAACATTACGAGACAACAGCCTTGAACAGTTAGCAACAGGAAGGTACAAGAATGGAAAGGGAAGGGGAGAAAGAGAAGGCACAGCCAGCATATAATGACATCACATTAGCTAATCATAGCAGGTTACATAGGATGAACTTCGCATTAACACTATCGCTCCAAAGTTCAGGTATGATATAAGCAGAGAGCAACTTCAGAGGGGTATGACTGAGCAATGCATTCAGTGCAGAACATGTCAATGTGGACGGGGGATAAACAGCGAAGCACTGGTCTGTGTACCCCGTACAAGGCCCCCTCCCCTACGTTGTTCAAAATGTAGACAAACATTAGTAGGTATAAGTGTGCATGCACTTGAGATGAGGGAAGTGTCTCACAGTCGCAGGTATGTTAAGAATGGCTCTCAGATGTCTTAAGGGCAGGAAGTCGGGGTATCAGTTCTCAGTAGGTGGCCAATTGTTCCTGGCAATATGTTGTGTCCTGCAGCCAGGATGTGACCCTGGGTACAGATTTCCTCCCCCAGTGCTTGGCTAGTTGGCGCTTAGCCAAGAGCAGGAGCATAGCAGTTAGGCATCGATGTGCAAGTGGTACGTCTTCAACATAGCTTAGTAAGCTAACCGTCTGCGTTTGTGGTGTGGGGTGACCAGTGATCTGTTTGGGAGTGTAATGTCCTGTATGCCAATAGTCTGCTATTCTAGGGCATTCCCAAGCCAAATGTAACAAGCATTGGCATAGCCAATAGGTCTCGCCTTTGGGACCTTATAAGTGTTTAGCTATGCAACAGTTGATGTTGTTGCACCAAGGATATTGTGCTGGTTAACTAAACACTTATAAGGTCCCAAAGGCGAGACCTATTGGCTATGCCAATGCTTGTTTATTTATGTTATAAAAACAAAAATAAAAGGCATTGTTATTTGCAATGTCAATAGGTCAAACTTGCGTAAATGTGAGACCTATTGCATGCAAATGCTTGTTTTGTAAGGAGTTCGATGAGGAAAGAAGGCTTAGCCAGCAAACAATGAGTGTGTCCTAATGGTGGTATTTTCAACTACGTGTTAACAATTGCCATATACGAGTGCATACAAAGCGCGCGCACAAAGAGGTGGTTACAGATACGAAACAACTAGATTTCCTAGTATTTTAATTGCGCTGTGTAAATCCATCTGAAAATGCCGACAAAAACCAAGAGGCTGCATCGCAAATAAATAAAAATAGAGAACTTAAAGTGCTTGTTACCAGCTGGAGAAGGAATTTGAGCTTCCACCTCGTTGTAGATTTTGTCCGTCAGTTTCTCTTTCCAGCTTGTGAAAGGAGTCCTTGGCAGGTATATTCTAAAGGAATGTTGACTCGAAAGGTGTATTACAGTCTTGAAAACTGACACTTTTTTCCAACTATATTCACTGTTGTTTCCTGAAAGTTGCCCTTGAGTGAGTGAATCAGCTAGGAGCGACCAGAGACATGCGGCCGGTAGGTGGCGCTGTTATATGCAACTTGAAATAGCCCACTAGGAATGCAACTTAAAACTTAGAAACAAAAACAAACAAAAAAACGCGACCGCAAAAGTGAAAGCCAAGCGACTGCGCTGTCATTAGTAACATGATCCAAGGAAAGAATGCAGCTAAGAAAAAATGTCGGGGGGGGCTAATTCTCCCAGCAATAGGCCGAATGGGGATGGAGGGGCTCTAGGAAGGCGTGAAAAACACAACAAAGCCTCATTAACAGGCAAATGGTCTTAAAGACCTGTGAAGTATTCGGGTGCGGCTGTGTGTGTGCCCGGGAAGCTGACTCAGCCCGGGCTGCCACACGACGGGAGGGGGGAGGGGGCGGCTGAAGCCCTTTGAGCCCAATGGGTGTTTACAAATAACCAGCGTACAAGCACACAAGATGTGTATGACGACAGAGTAAAGCAACACTTGCATAAGGCACCATTAGTCAAAAGCGTACTCAGAGGATAAAAGGTAACCTTAAGAGACAGGTAGTTTGAAATCGTCTAAGGGCACCGTGCACCACCAACAGTCGGGTGTGAGGCGAATAATTGGATAAATCAATACAACATATTCTTCACTATAGAAAGTATTGTGCAGGACCAGCATCCTGGTGGACGGTCACAGTTTAGCTCTCAAGAAACCAAGCCCCTTGGCCCGAGGCTTCGATCTCCCATGAAGATTAGCGCCACTGAACGTGTCCCTTCCAATTTCCCAGTACGACTTCGGGAAGGCGAAGCCAGGCCAGCCCCCTGATTCAGAGAGTCAATCAAAGTGATGAGGATTATGGGTAAGTAGACAGACAGCTCTGACAGTGGAAGCAGTGACTCAAGATCAATTAAAGTGACAAGCCTATCTTTAAACAGCATCGCTTAATGTTGATACCGTGGCATTCTCTATGGAAATAAGAGTCTTAGCATGAAGCATATTCCGAGCCTCTGAACAGTAATCTGAAGCCATCAAAGGCCCAGGACAGAAGCCTGTCCCCTTCTCAGATGTGACTATTCTGTCAGATTCAAGGATTTGAAAGATGACTAATGTCCCAGCTGTCACTTTAGGAAATCATAACGTGAGGGGCGTGGAGGCAAGTTTCTATCGAATCACTCGTCGCTCTTTTATGAAAATGTGCAATTATTTTACCTACAGTGTTTAATAAAGGTGCACACAGCACACACTTCAAATTATATGAAATGTAAATATTGAATAAAAAAAAAGTGAGTTTGTTGAGCTCGGTGGCTCTCAAGCCGTCGCCAAGCAGCCTTCCCTCCAGTGCATTAAATGCTGTGCATCATTAAACACAATGCTCAGCGTGTCGACTCAGTGAACAGAGAGATTGAAATGTCTCCAGCGTTTTGGGACAAGGTCAGTGTCACTGCTGGGAATGCAGCGTGGTATTGGAAGGCACTGGGAATCATGTTCTGGCTGCAAGTCCCTGGCGCAGCTTCCAGCTCCTAAAGTGCCTTTCGACGCTGCTACAAATGGGTGAGAGTAGTGGTAAGGAGTACGGACTCGAGTCAGTGGCAAAAAACGGGAAATGTATTTGGAGTGAAAAATCGATGAAACTGTATAATTTTCCTGCACGTGAGTTAAACACGTTTGCTCTTAAGCTTACATCTCAAAAAATATGAAATTAGAATTTCCCCCCACGTTGTTTAATGGAACCGGATATGAATATCATGTTTATGAATTTGAAAAACAGTATCTATTTGACTGGTTTATCGATTTGTGGAAGCGAAAGAACGTGAGTCATTAGAGAGAAGGAAAAGCTGTATGAGAGAAAGTGTATGAAAGAAAAAACAGAAATAAAGATAGAAAGAAGAATAAAGAAGCAAAAAGTTTAACAGGGAAAAGGAGAGAGTGGCATGCTGCAGTATAGAGGGGTGGAGGGGGGGGAGTGGAGGCCAGCAGAGTGACGCGATCTGTGGTGGGGGAGGGGGAGGGAATTGAAGCGCAAGCAAGCAAGGTGGAGAGAGGCACACAAGGCTTAATGAGCCTTGACAGAACCCCACATGGCGGCTGCGCGCACGCTCGCGTGAACGCAAGCTTGAGGCCAGGAAAAGCCTGTGGTAGCACTTTCAAAAGCCACTCACTAAATTTCTCGCAGAGCAGCGCATGCGCTGGCTCAGCGAGACCTAAAAACGAAGCCTGGGGTGCCAAGCACCTCTCACAGCGCACCTCCTCATTCAAGCCTCTGTGTTGAAGTTGTGTCTGTGTACGATATTAAGGATGGAGAAACTTAAAGTATATCAGTCGCAGTCTATAATTGGGTGAGAGAGCTGCAGTCTGTTTGCAGCAGTATGTCCACAGTTCAGTAGTTCGAGGTGGGTCTGTGTCCAATGCCCATTTAGCATGGGCTGTAGGGGTGCGGATTGGCGCTTTATTTTGCTTAACAGTGTAGAGGCGTGTGACCAGTTTGCGATGTGAGGCATGCATCAGCATGTGCTCCAGCACATGTAACATGGGCGGGGGCGCAGGGAAAGTGGCATGTAGTGCATGGCATGAGGCTCATATCTGATGGTATAGTAGGTCATCCAATATTGTACCCCAGGGGGTATCTGTCATTGTAAACGGGGGGAGGAACTGTTCGTCTGGCTACAAATCAGCGTAGGTAAACAGGTTTTGCCTATGTGCTCGCATCTTTACGCCTTCGTCTTGAAGCGCCAATAGCATTGGGTTGCGCACTATGGGAATAGAGGGGTGTAAATACACTGTAGGTTAGCACAATGATGCAGTCCATCCCATGCCCATCTAACACAGTCCACTGTGTCAGTCCCTGTGTGTGTGTGGACTTGTATGCTTGATATTGTGCTTGATATTGTGCGGTGGACAACGGGACCGGGGAAGCCAGGTTGCCCTCCACCCCCACGTGTGGCTGGAAATTGTTGGGGTATAACCAAAAATGTAGGTATTGGGCTTGGGCACACCATGCGTATAGCGCCATGTCTGGGGCGTTGAGACCTCCCTGGCATAAGGGGAGTGCAAGGATTTCCCAAGAAATCCTAGGCTGTTTTCCGGTCCATGCCAGCTAAATCAGGTTCAATCGCAGACGTTGGAAGAATTGTGTAGTAAGTGGCAGGGAGAGGTTAAAAAAAAGGTACAGGAATTTAGGTAATACCACCATTTTGGCTATCGCCAGGCACCCAGACAATGATAAGGGAAGTCGATTGTACATTGGGATTCTATCTTCTAGCCAGGACATTGCTCTGCGGTAATTAGCATGCCACAGCTCTTCTTTATCATGGCTCAGCCATATGCCAAGATATCACACTGGCTCCATTGCCCATTCCATCGGAAACTCAGAGTCAAACCGCGCCGTGTTGTCAGTTAGGAGGCATATAATCAATTTGGCCCAGTTGATATTTATGCCCAACAGACAGACATAGCGAATGAGTTCCAAATAATGTGGTTTTTTTTTAAAATATATAGTGCAATATTATCTGCATATGTATATATAAACAATCTTTATTCAGCAAAGCACACAGCCATAAAAGATACAATGTATTAAAACAATGTCATATTCATTAAAAAACATAATCTTAACACAACTCTAAAATGACATCACAATATACTCTCCTCTTGCAAGACCACTAACTCATATATGACTGTAAATACTAACTGATTTCCCAGAGAACCTATTTCAACATGTCGCTATTCATAAATACACCTCTCAGTCTTAGTCAAGTCTGGTTTTCCTAGATCTCACCATTGCTCTTAAACAGTGCGTAACCACGAATAAAGTGCGTTCATTCTGCAGAAGTTGCATGTGCAAAAGTGCAATTCGAGCCGGTCTAAAACCCATATCTTTTAAATAGGGTTTAAGATGGAGACGCCTGGGATACGTAAAATATTTGCATAAAAAGAAAAAATTTAAAATATCCTGTGGAGACCTATTGTCGCAGCCACAGGGCCCTCTATCCTCGGTTCGCGCTACGAAACCGAGAGGAGAGGCCACTAAATGATGAAACATGTTAAATCTAAAACTGGTAATTAAAAAACGATCATAAGCACTAGTTAAAATAGTGAGGTAATGCTCTATTCCCAGTACTGATTTAACTAGGACATGTGCTCTAACTCTCAGCTTAGCCAATTTCTTTCTTTCTCTCTCTGCGCTTACTTTCTTAGTGAATAGATCATTAATTCGTTTTTTATCCTCTTTCTTCACGGTTCTATAATTTGTAAAAATGTCTATTCTTCCTAGGCTACAGAGTGTTTCTTTAATAGATCTTAGCCAGGGTATTTTAAGGGCATGATCCAATGAGAGGCAGTCCAAAATTACAGCTTGGTTAAAGGAGGCCTCCTAATTGGACCAAATATTCCCCCAGCAAAGCAGAGGCTTGTCTGCGACTAAGTCTGACACATGTCTCACCCCAAGTTCTTCGTGAACTGAGTAAGCAGGGGTGCCCTGAGGAACTTTTAACAACCGTCTCAGATATTTGTTGTGCGTGGTCTGTAGTTCCACCACTGCCTTGTACCCCCAGATCTCACTCCCTTACACTGCCTTGGATATACAAATAGATTGATATAATTTTAAAATCACCACAGGCGACCATGTACCTATTCTGTGTGCAAAATTAGCTATGGCTCCCTTTGCTTTCTTCGTGTCCATCACCTTCTCTTCTTTCAGAGTGCTCCAGTTTAGTATCGAAAAAAAAACCAAGATATTTAAATGCTGGAACTTTGGCTATACTAAAAGATCCTGCCTTATAGGTTTTTGTACTATTCCCTCGACATCCCACTTCCATCACAAATGATTTGGCGTAGTTGCGGGATAAGTCCAACCCCTTCATAAAGGTAACAAACCCGTCAATCAAGGCTTGCAATGCTCTTGGGGTGCGTGCTATGAGCACCGCATCGTCTGCGTACAGCAGTACTGGGACTGGTCTGCTGCCTATTCTCGGGGTATTGACCTGCAATATATCAAGGCCGATTCCAACCCATTAATATACAGCGTAAATAAAAAAGGGGCCTGAATACAGCTTTGGCGCACCCCTCTTGAGCAGTTAAAACTGTCTGTGAGATCCCCCTCTTGTGTAAAGCGTACAGCAGCTGAGGTATTGGCATATAAAGACATCAGGGCATTTATTATTGAACGCTCTACTCCTAGTTCGTTTAACAGGGACCACAATTTACTGCGGTTCACCCTATCTAACGTTGCAGTAAGATCCATAAATCCTAAATAGATGGATCCCGCTTTGGCAATTGTGTATTTTGCTATCAGTAAATAGAGGTTCAAGCATTGGCCCACAGTGGATTTACCTGCTCGAAAGCCATATTGGACCGCCGAGATGATTTGATTTTTGACTGCCCACTCCACTAGCCTATTTAGTATGACCCGTCCCATAACCTTGACGGTCGAGTTTATCAACGATATGGGTTGGTAGCAATTGGGGTTATCCCTATCCCCCTTCTTATATATAGGGACAATAATAGCGGTAGACCAATACTGGGGCATGTCAGTTAATACTGCCGCATTCAGAACCCTGGTTAAAATTGGGGCCCACACCTCAATGTTGCTTCTAAACAGGTCGGGGGGATCCCGTCTGGGCCCGGCGCCTTATTATTGGTCAACCCCTCTATCCCTATTATTACCTCATCTAACTGGAAATTAATATAAGAATCACATGGGAGGGGCTCCCAGCCATTGTTACAGTGAACTCCCTCCCCATAATTGTAAACTGCCTGGAAGTGATTCTTCCATTGACCCTGTGTAATATGATGGCATATGGTTGGTTTGTCAGGTTCAGAGAAACAAGGTCTGTTAATGACTTTCCAGAATAGGGAACAATCTTTTAATGCGCTAGCCTCCACCAGTTCATCCCAAGCCTGTTTTTGTAATGTGGTCCTCTGGTTCTTTAATGCTTCTTTATAGTTAATGCGGCAACTAGCTACCATATATCTATTGCGTGGAGTCTCTTTCAGCGCCATTTTGAGTTTCCTCAATGCTTGAGAACACTCCCTGTCGAACCACCTTGGGTTATCCGGTTGGGCAGTGACCACTGGTACAATTAAAAGAGCTCTCACTGACTTTGCTATAACATCAAAGGATCAGAGTACCTCTTCCTCTGAATGTGAGGTCTCCAGGCACTTTAGAATCTCCTGTTGCCTCTCTTTGAAAAGGGATAAATAAAAAACGTTGCTATCCGCCTGTGACCACCGCAGGCGCCTCCCCTGGTCAGTTGACCTTAATGTCCCTCCCATCCTTCTGCTTTGAGCTAGCTGCGGCCCCTGAGCCCACATCCCCAGAGCTAAAGGGTTATGATCGCTGAAAGGGCTTTCTATAGTCCTAAAAAACAATATGCTATATGCCAGTGATGAGACAAAAAAAAAAATCAATGGTGGTCGCACAGCCCCTTCCTTTATAGGTGGGAGGATAGAGACTATCGGGAGGCATTCCTGCATTTTGTAAGGTGAACCTTAGGACATAGGTGTTTAAAAGAGCATTTAATTCGTGACCATCTACAGAGTGCTCCATGTGCCATTCTTCTAATGTCAAGCATGAGGAAGTAGCCCTAGTACTTTGTCCAATGACTGAACATAAATGGCAATTAAAATCCCCTAACAAAATAAGGTTGCCCAGTGATAAATCCTCCCCCTGTAACTGATCTAGGAGACCGGCTAGCTTCTTCAAACTTGTTGAGCCCGGATTCCTATTTTTGGCATTGTAAAAGTTAATTATTGTTGTCAGGGACTGTCCGGGACTATGTCGGGAACACAGTCAGGGACTTGAGCAAGGACTGGGTAGAAAACGTACAGTGCACAGAAAGAGTAGTACAGCGCTGCCCAGGATCACACAAGGAGTCAGGAGAAAAAGGGATCCAAAGGGGAAGCCTGTACAAGATGGCTAAGACTCAGAAAGGAAGGGCACTCACAAGGCAATTTAGCATTCAGACTAACTACACCCAGGACGGACGTGCAAGACATATATATAATACAACATTAACAATAAAGGGAATGTGGGGTAAAGCACTCAGAAGCTCCACACGGTAAGACTGAAGCTCAGTAAGTTCCTCACCCACAATTGCTGTTACACATACTGACTGAAAATACCCACAAATGGGATATGCATGCAAAGGCAGGGTCTGTGGAGCTTATACCTATGGTGATGTTATAACTGTAACTCAAAGACAATACTCACAGTGAACAAGAAACACCACCTAGGTAGTCAGCTGTGCCCAATGATCCTGGCGATCAAACAGGAACACGCAAGGCAGTAACAGCAAAGGGGTAGAACTAAACACAAGCACAATAGACAAGGAGCCAGCAAGGAGGAGTGCTTAACAGGAAAGGAAGGAAATCACAGGGCACACTTGGCAGAAAGCAGGTAACAAACATACAAGGTAACAGAAGCAAGACAGCAGAATAGAAAGACAGCAAGCTAGGAACTGGAACCAAGGAATAGGGAAGATAGGCAGGGACTCGAAAAGGATATACAGAAGGGGAGGCTACAAGAGTATACTAGAATAGTGCAGGTTCAGGAATCAAGAAAACAAAGTAGCATAGAAGGCAGTGCTGGGGCAGGAACAAGAATTGAGCAAAAGCTCAGGAGTCAAAGCAGCACTGCAGATAGTTCTAGTTCAGGAGAAGGGAAACTGCTGCAGGTCAGGAACAATGAATGATAAGGCTCAGGAGTCAAGGTAGCACTGCAGGCAGTGCTAGTTCAGGAACAAGGGAAACTGCTGCAGTTCAGAAACAAGGAATGCTAAGGCTCAGGAGTCAAGGTAGCACTGCAGGCAGTACTGGTTCAAGGAAACAGGAAATAGCTACAGCTCAGGAAACAAGGAGTCAAGAGAGCACTGCAAGCAGTACAAATCAGGAACAAGAAATAGCTGAAGCCCAGGAACAAAGAATAACTATAGCTCAGGAACTCAGGAAACAAGGTAGCACTGCAGGCAGTGCTAATTCAGGCACAAGGAATAGCTATAGCTCAGGAATCAAGGATTAACTATAGCTCAGGAATCAAGGAATATCAAAAGCTCAGGAAACACTGGAAACAAGGGTATCAAAAGCTCAGGAAACACTGGAAACAAGGGTATCAAAATCTCAGGAAATACTGGAAACAAGGGTATCAAAAGCTCAGGAAACACTGGAAACAAGGATCGGCCTCACCGGTATACAGCTACAATGACCAACCCTGAGCTGAAGGGAGCTGGGGCTTAAAAGAGCTCACAGTAATCACATGCATCAGGTGTGAGCAGGCTAGCAGCAGCCAGCCACAGGTGAACTGAATTCCTCCACCCATCCTTGGCCTGCAGGGGTGGAGACAAAGCAGTGAGCAGGGGATTATAGGTAATAGAGTTTCCAGCATGAGCAGACTGGCTTCCACAAGACCCGGCATGGATTGGGAATGGATGTCAATTCCTAAATGATGTCCGAATGCCTGGAAGTCAGGATATGCATACAGGGTAGTGTCTGGAAACATATTAGAATACTGGAAAGCCCCACAATTCGGCCCCCTGGTGGTGGGAACGAGAGCACAGGGAGTGAATCGTGACAATTGTGAGCCGTTTCATTCTACCTATCACCAGCCTTAAACCTAGTGCCACTGTAGAGTTCCAATTCAGTTGTTTCACTGACCCACACAGCTCGAGGGCAATAAATATAATTAAGCCACCTTTAGCTAGTCCATATATCGAACCTTTTGCTGGTACGAAGAACGACATATAGCTCTCCAAAAAGAATGTATTTTCCACCTCCCAGGTCTCCTGCAGGCAAATGATCTTATAGGGGGTTACGGATTGAATTAATCTATCATCGTCAAGTTTTGAGGCTAATCCTGCCACGTTCCAAGAGATCAAACTGACCTCACTCCCTCCCTGGGTACTGGGTAAAATGGCTGATATTGTCTTGTCACCTTGATGATCTATCCGATAGTTACAGTTAGAGTGATCTATGGTGTGGTCTACATTCTCTCTCTGCCGTTCCCCCCTAGGCATGGTGACCTGCCTCTGGAGGTCATTCCCTGTTGCCTGTGCTAGGCTGTGCTCAGTGCATGCCGCCTGTCAATCCAGGTCATTAAGATCCGACAAAGGGGCATAGGTATTCGATGCCAACTCCAATCCCTCCCACATGTGTGTACCCCCCTCCAACTCCCTGGCATTATTCGTTACTGTGGTGATAGTGCCCGGCCTATAGAAAAAACCTAGTGGGAGTGGTTTAATTTCTGAAGCATAAAAAGGAGACTCTTCCGCCTGTCTCAATATGTTGTGTGCTATTTCTGGGAATCTAAAGGTGACAATCACGGCATCACCCTTGAAGGATTTCTTGGATTTTCCAATCCAAGAGACCCTTCTTGCTATCAGAATGTGAGAGTAGTCCCTTTTGTTAAATCTTGTGTGTTTCCCTAACCAGTGAGACACTTTATTGAAAAGATTATCTGTGGCTTCCTCATTACCCACTCCCAGACTGTGCACCCCCACCAAGACTACAGTATAGGGGCAACATGCCGGGGGCAGATCAATTACTGGAAAATCTGATCTATAAATGTTCTTCGGACATGTCCCCCCCTTTCTCTTGCTCTCGCGAGGGGGAATGTCAGTCCTCTACGCCCCGGCCTCCTCTCTCCATACCACATGTTTGAGAATTGATCCTGTTACCCATCTCTTTCTCTTGGACCCCTAGTTCACTCAGGGGCCCATTCCCCAATGGCCTGTCAGAGTTTGGTAGTCGGTTTCCTGGCTCATATTGCCCTTGCAAACTGGGGCACGCTGCACTGTGAATGGGCCCTACTCGGGGGCGAAGCATTAGTAACATCAGAAACAGTTTTCAACATTTTCTCCACTTTCCCTAATGTCTCTCTAGAATCTGATAACCCTTTGTCCAATTTGTCCCAGAGCTTAGAGAACAAGTCGTTCAATAAGTTCGTGATGAATCCCCTCAAAGTGTTCCAAAAGTCCCCCATGTCTATCGGGCTGGACGGAGGTTTTGGTGCCTCCTCTCTCCTTGTGGGCTCATTTTTCTTCTTTGCTTTGTGCAGTCTCCTAGGTGCTGGTGACGCCTCTGTCTCCGTGCCCTTATTGTTAATACCTGAGGGTACCCATTGACCCTCCCCCATGGTGCCTGGCGATGAAACACTTGTACATGGCTTGCCTTTCTCTGACGCCACCGCCCCTATGATGGGAGCCTGTTCACTATCCGACATGCCGCCCGGAGGGCTCGTGATGGTTGCTTCTACTGAATCAGCCCACAAGAGTTCAGGCACTGGGGGACCGGGAAAGCCCATAGATAATCTCCTCTCCGCCTTATCAATCTCCTGGGAAATGGCCCCCACTGCTTTGGCTAGATAAGAGTCAATGGTAGCCCTTTTGTTGTTAGACAAATGGTCGGCATTAGTGGCTTTTCTCTTCCCCATGATCGATGCATGCTAACCGCCACAGTTGCTAGTTAGAACCTGGGACAACCACTATTAAATCGATAATACAATTGACACGTGTTTACCACACTGCTGTGCTTCCTCTGGCTTAACTCATGAGGGACCTGTCTCCAATGTAGGAAAATCTGGTCTACTGTGTCCTGTGGGCTGCATCTAAAACAAAAGTGACCAGCCAAGAGGGTAGGCCCAGCCTTGTTCGGCCGCGGACGAGCACAGACGGGCCCACCCTTGGCCCGGGCTTTGCCCGGGCGCGGCCGAGGCACGCCCGCGGCATCCCGCGCTGCGGGGCCCGACCGCAACTTTTATGCACCTCCGGGCGCAGAGTGAAGGCGGCGATGGCCGCAGGGACTGCTGGGGCATGTGGTCCTGGCTGCCCCCTCCACCAACAACAACAGACACGGGCTCCCACCCTGCGGGGCCCGGCCACAACTTTTATGCGCCTCCGGGCGCAGAGTGAAGGCGGCGACGGCCGCAGGGACTGCTGGGGCGTGTGGTCCTGGCTGCCCCCTCCACCAACAACAACAGACACGGACTCCCTGCATATGTGGAGATCAGTATCTTCCTCAGTTTAAAACTGAGCTTCCTATGAGCATGATGTTGGCGTAGCCGGGCTGCCAGTGGCTCCATAGCAAAAGCGAATAGGATCAGGGATAAGGGACAGCCTTGCAAGGTGCCCCATGAGATCAGGAACGGATCCAATATCATCCCATTTAAGCGCAGCCTAGCAGTTGGGGAAGTTTACAGCAATTTAATGAGGCTCACAAATCGAGGGCTTAAGCCCAGGCGATGAAGAAGGGCAGATAAGAAGATCCATTCTAAAGAATCAAAAGCCTTAGTGGCATCTAGGAGAGTAGCGATCACAGCCAGTCTGGGCTCCACGCTGTGCATGACGGCAAACAATGTGTGAAGATTGTGTGCCATGTAACGGTCATACACAAAGCCCGACTGATCGGGTCGATATATCTGGCAGGAGGGGCAGAAGGCGATAGGCGATAAGTTTGGACAATATTTTGTTGTCCACGTTTATCATAGATATTGGCCTGTAGGAGTCACACTGGTTTGCAGGTTTGCCAGGTTTAAGTATTGTGACAATAACAATATCTCGAAGCGACGGTGGTAGTTCAGTTGATTCCAGAGAAGCCTGGGACATAGATAGAAGGTGGGGGATCAGTAGGGTAGCATATTCTTTGTAGAAGGAAGTCCTTAGCCCGTCCAAACCAGGTGCTTTGATATTTGGTAGGCTATATATTACTTGTAAGACCTCCTCTTCAGTGAAGGGTGAGTCTAAATATAAGCAGCGTGCTTGATCAAGCCAGAGGAGTTGTACCGAATCTAAATAGTTTTCAAGTTCCTCGGCAGGCAGTGTGGATTTAGTCTGGTAGAGACGAGAGTAAAAGGATGTCATCATGGTGAGTATAGAAGTTGGAGTAGATTGGCGTTCTTCACAGTCATCCAGGAGCTCCACCGGGGTGTGAAGCCTATTAGCCAGTGTCCTACCGGGCCGATCGCCCTCGCCGTACCGGCGCACCGTGGCTTTGCGGGACAGAAAATTTAGTTCACGCCCTGCTTCCTCATCGAACTTTGTGGGTTTTTCACGAATAAATGTGATAGTGGCAGGAGCTTTGAAGGAATAATAGTTGAGTTCGAACTTCTGGAGTTCATTTTCTAGTTGAGCTAAATGCGTTCTTATCGCCTTGAGGACACCTGCTTGTTTTGCAATACATGCCCCTCTGATGACGATCTTGAACGCCTCCCAGAGGACTTGTGGGGAAGAGAGCGAGCCCTTGTTAGTCGTAAAATAGTCGATGGCAGTCCAGACTCGGGCCAAGTACTATGTTGAAGTCTCGTCCCCATATCACAGCGCCTGGTCCCAGACTTGCCATCTGTCACCATACTTCTGCAAAAAATTCCAGGCAGTCTGTATTTGGCCTGTACACAGAGGCAAATATGATGGTTGTTGATGTAGAGAACCAGCTAAAAGGACATATTGTCCCTCCATATCGTACTTGACGAGTGAGTTGCCATGGGAGGCCCCTGCGTATTAATATAGCAGTCCCACAGGCATAATTAGAGTAGAATGAAGAGTGTATTTCTGCACACCAGCGCCCTCGGAGGCGAGAGGAAGTGGAGGGGGTAAGGTGGACTTCTTGCAAAAAACAGATATCAATATGATGTATGGTAAGATAAGTGTGTACGAGATGAGCCTTGCGGGGATCATTTAATCCTCGTATAGTCCAAGTCAGACATTTAATAACTTATGTCACGGCACCTGGTCTGTGAGATCATTAAGTCTGAGGTCATAGTCAAAGTGCCGGGGTATGGAGCATATTGTAAGAAGGGGGCATGCCTTGCTCAGTCGAGCCGTGAAGAGAAAAAAAATGAAGTTCCAAGACCTTGCATGTTGGCTGTGTGAGTGGGCCGGAAGGGAGCGAGTCATCAGATCAGGGGCCTGCCATTAGGTGAAGACCATAACATACAAAGAGAACATGATAGAACAATACATCAGTAACCCACCCACACCAACCCCCGAACATGGTTGAGTATCCCAATCCCACCCCCTACCCCAATCCCATCCCCAAACAGATACTGCATATGTGGGACTCATCCGGGAGGGCAAAGGAGAGCCGAGCGAACTTCCCAGCCAGAAGTGGACTGGGTGGCGGAAATGGTGGAAACCACCTGTGTTGTTGTCCAACAGCCCGCATCCATGCTTAAATCAACATCTGGTGCGACAAACAAAACTTGAGCTCTGGCGTTCGTCAGGTCACATATGCGTCTCCAGTACAGAAAAGGCAGCAATATGATGACTATCACAAACATCAACTTGATTAATCATTGTCATCCAGATGTGCTTCCTCCCGGCCCCACGGGGATCTTTGGGGCAATCTCATTGAGATACTTTTGGCAAACTTGAGGGCAGCCTTCAAGTCGGTAAAGTGGTATGCTTTTCCTTCATACATGACACGTAGCTTGCATGGGCGGCTCCTCCATTAGGCGGAGGAGCGTCGCCCCACTGCTCTCGCAGTGCGAGAAGCAGAAACATAAAATGGTATTTTAAATACCATTTTATGTTTCTGCTTCTCACGCTGCGAGAAAGCAGAAGGGAATGCCTGGTTGGGGGCGGGCGGGTGGGCGGGTCAGGGAGGAGTGGCTTGCCCAATGCTGTTTGCCTTGACTCTTTGGTCGGCCCTCTGGGGCCGACCAAACCAGTCATGCACACTCTGGATTTTCTCTATGTAGGCTGCAGGTGGTGCGGGACCCGGAAGGTAAGTTTTTTTATTTTATTTTTAAACCCCCCCCACGCGAACCCCTTGCGCGAACCCCCCGTGCGACATCCCCCACCCGCGAGTCATGCCGCCCGCGACTGGTAGCTTGGCGGGATTGAGGAGAGCGTATTTGATCTCCGCTTTTTGGAGGATTTTTTTGGCTGGCAGGAATTCTCTACTGGCAGCCTGGACTGCAATAGTAAAGTCAGGGTAGAACGAGATCCCATTTCCTTGATAGTGTGTTTCGCCACGTTCTCTGGACAAATGCAAGACCACATCTCATTTAAGAGGCGCGCAATGATGGGGCAAGCTGGTGTACCTGGTGGCGGCTGTGGTGTGAGGGATTGGTGAGCGCGCTCAGCAATAAAGACCAGGGACAGGGCCTCTCTGAATAGGTCCCGTAGCATTGTTGCAACACAGTCTTCCATGTTGTTGAGGGCCGTAGATTCTGGGACCTCCATAACACGTAGGTTGTTGCACCTCGAGCACGCCTCTAAATCTTCATTCTTGGCCTTAATTAGTTCAAGGGCTTTGTCCATTCTGAGCAGGTGTTCACTGGTCGTGGCATGGGTATCATCTATGTCGGAGACACTAGCCTCAAGGTGATCCAAGCGATCATCATGGTTAGCAACTCATTCTTTCATTCTGTCCAGGCGACTTGCCATGAGATCTAGCTTGGCCTTAATTGCCCGCAGGCTTGTCTTTACATCAACAAGGATTTATTTAATATCATCGTCCCGGCTGACATCCTCTGCAGAAAGAGCAGAATGCATCTCCTGTAGCTGCTCCATATCTGTCTGGCGCGAGGATTTCTTACTCTTGAACGGGAGTCTGGATTGTCGTGTATCGTGTTTGCCCATCTTTCCTTCCAGGTCTTAAGGAGCACTCCGAATATGGTGGCAGTGAAGACAGCAGACCTACACAAACGTTCAATATGTAATAAATGTCTGAAGAGGCCCAAGTGCAGCGGCAATGTATCCAGGGGGGCCCTAGGGGAACTTTACATGTCAGAGCTCCGTCACTCCCCTCCAGCACACAGGGCTTGATTGGCAAAAACGCGTCCAAATTCTAAGCAGGTAAAATCTCGTACAGGGAGCCACTAAGTAATCACACCCAGCAGGTAGGGCCCTGGACGATGACATGGAGGGCTCTGGCCTCAAAAAGCGGGTCGGGCAGCACGATCCCAGGCCCTGCCATGCCCAGGATAGACAGCAGGTACCGGGGGCACGAGCAGGCCAAATCAGTCAACAGGAGTAGCCACAAAAATCGATGTATTCAGCTGCCACAGCCGCCAGTAAGGTGTGTCATCAATAAGGCAAACACGGGTAAGTAGATAGATGCCTGTGGAGCTCACCGGTCAAAGTAGGCCCACCCCAGGCAGCACCTCAGCAGATCTTCACTCAAGGGCCTGGGGGAGGGAGGGGGACCCAGCCCTTCAGCTGCCAGTTGTGCGCCGCGGGCCCTCCAGCTATCGCGGCATGAAGAAATAGAGCTTACTGCCAGCTGGGTCGGGGCTCCGTATTTGGCCAGATCTGCACATCAGGTTCGAGCTGATTCTCGCACACTGCACCACGTAGCAGCACGGGCGCAGCCCCAGACGTCGGCCAGCAGTCGAGGGTCTCCCGATGCAGGAGGGGTGGACAGCACCAAACACACTGTGGGAGGGATGGGCGGAAACAGGAGCGAGGAGGTCGGATAGTTGTAATATTGGGGTGCTTTATTGTCCAAACGGTTGATTAAAGCGTATACAGGTATGATATTCAAAATAAGGAAAAATAAAAATAAAATGTGACAATTTTTTTTTTACACAGAGTAGGGATTCTGTCCCAATGAAATTTCTATTTCTGTCCCAATGGTATTTCAATTCTGTTCTACTGAGTTTTCAATGAAAGTAGCAGTTTCTTCACTGAATCCTTTTCTTTCTTGCTTCTTTCAGGTATTCAGGTCTGTTGGAGGGGGTCCCAGGAGGCCTGCAGAGGCAGTAGGCAACAGAGGATAAAGATGCGTTAAGTATATTTGCGGTGGTTTTCTCGCTTTTACCCTTTTACCACACCCTGGTGGAAAAGTTGTGCACAGGCAAGGAAGGAGGGAAAAACCAGGTGGGGAAAAATAAACGTTTTGATAGGTGCTTGATATGATAGGTGCTTGATATGATAGGTGCTTGATATAGAAGCGTCAGGAGGTTTGTGATGCAGCAGAGTTAAGTAGTTACTCCCGTGCACCTGGAGATAGAGGAACTGTAGTGCCCAAGAACAATACTGAGGGAGGGAGAGCAAAAGTACAACAACCAACGAGCGAGACGTATATAATAGCTTAGCAGTAAGGGCTTCTTTTTCCCACTACCCAACCTCCGCTCTCTCCAACGTTTACGTACCACCTCTAGCCGCAACTCTCCAGAGTTGCCGCAGCTCTTGGGTGTCCTCCGGGGACTACCACTCCTCGCTCCACATGTCCGTGGCTTCTTCAGCTCGGTTTCCTCCCGAAATGCGTTCGCCTCTGCTACGTCTTCTCCGGTGGCGTCCCTTCTCCGAGCTTCTTCCGCTGTGGTCGATTTCCTCCCGTCTTCTTCTCCCCTCAAACTCCTCGTCGACTTCCTGTTTTTGGTCTTCCCTTCCTTTATGGCAGCAGATTGGTCCTCCGGTTGTACACCCCCGCTCCCTGATTGGTCCGTTCGGCATGACGCGGAGATCTCATTCTGCGGAGACGAAACACAGTCCGTTCTTAGTGTTTCCTTTCCCTAATGCCGTCAGCTGGACATGGGAAGAAAGGAGACCTCAGCGCTGGAACAGGAGGTAAGCCGGGTTTTGGGGTCTTGGGTGCTTTCTTACACACACCTAGACGCAGAGGTGGCACTCCTTCAAGTTCGGCTGCAGACAGGCAGGCCTCTGCAGCCAGCCGGCTCCCCACAGGGCAGCCAGCAGTGCGGCCAAGCCGCTACGCAAGCCTGGCTTCACACAGGTCAGTCCATGCCGCGGCCCTCGCCCCCACCGTCAGACTCCACTAATGCCCCAGGGGGCCGCACTCCACTCAGACGGAAGCCGCGCCATCAGTGATGAGCTGGGTTGCGATATGTCACAAATTGGACAGCTGATGGGGCAGGATTCCGTCGGATTATGCTTTCAGCCGGCAGAGCCTCTTTACCGAGTGGCCATCTTACTGCTCGGCTAGGCTCCTCCCAGTTCCGGATTACCAAATAGGCAAAGTAGGCGGTGGCCTATGGGCCTCACTCCTTTTAGGGGCCCGTGAAAACGGGTCACAATAATATTGATGTGATATTGAAAGAAAATTACAATCACGCTTTCTTAAATTGTTTCCAAAAGATAGGAAAAAAGTAATCAACTCAAAGAAACAACAACTTTACATTAAAGACTCTGTAGAGAAAATACTGTATTAATGTAATGTACCCTTTGAATATTAAACTTTTGTTGGCTTATTAAAATTAAAAAAATGTATTTTTTGTTTAATAACATTAATAATTGTTAATGTTTAGTTTTGTGTAATAAAATTGTTTTTTTTTAAATTGTAAAATTAAAAACATATTAAGAGATAATTTGCAAGGGGGCCCTGACATTTCAACTTCCTAGGGACCTCCACAGGGTTTAATCCGGCACTGGCTCCGCCCTCCCTTCAAGAATTACTTTTGACATCAAAGGTTAACGCTTTGTCCTTAATTCTTAGAGGGGTACATTAAAGCATGTGACAGGCCTCAACATTTTATTTTTTGCATTTCTATATAGCACAAACAAACACAGAGTTTAGACAGAAGGGGGATGGGAGCACACTGCTTCACCTACCAGCACAGTTCACCCCTTAGCATCCTTGTAAATGCAGTTCCGTTTAAATGCTTAGTTAACATTTTGCTGAAGTGTTTCACCTAAATTGGTGCAGGTTAGTGCTGCTAATCTCTAGACACATGTGTTTCTGGATATTATCCTTCATCAGTAGAGATAAAAACGAAATTCATCTGGGGTTGCTGGGAAAGCTGCCACAATCCTCTCAGGTCTCTGTACCTCTCCCTGGCGCACAGGTGCATCTCCAAGAGCTCATCAGCTCAGTGGCTCAAGTGAGGCTTTTTCAACAGAAGGGGGATAGGAGCACACTGCTTCACCTCCCAGCATAGTTTACCCCTTAGCATCCTGGTAAATGCAGTTCAGTTTAAATGTTTACTTGAAATTTTGCTGAAGTGTTTCACCAAAGTTGGTGCAGGTTAGTGCTGTTAATCTCTAGACACATGTGTTTCTGGATATTATCCTTCATCAGTAGAGATAAAAACGAAAATCATCTGGGGTTGCTGGGAAAGCTGCCACAATCCTCTCAGGTCTCTGTCCCTGGCGCACAGGTGTATCTCCAAGAGCTCGTCAGCTCAGAGGCTCAAGGGGGCCTTTTTAAACAGAAGGGGGATGGGAGCACACTGCTTCACCTCCCAGCAGAGTTCACCCCTTAGCATCCTGGTAAATGCAGTTCAGTTTAAATGCTTACTTGAAATTTTGCTGAAGTGTTTCACCAAAGTTGGTGCAGGTTAGTGCTGTTACACAGAGTTTAGAACACAGTTTTTGTTTGTGCTATGTTATTAAACTGCCAAAAATGAAATGCTGATTGTCTATCACCATAAACACCAATAGACCCAATTCAGGCAGATTGCCTCTGCTCCAATACAAGTCAGTGGGAAAATACATTCCCCCGACTATTTTGTTTTAAATCTACCACTTGTCTGCTCTAGCATGTTGGCATGTATGAGTGGGGAACGTGACTTGTATTTATAGTGGAGGTCCCTGCCTGTAACTGAAAGCACTATGAACATGCAAGTCAATATTGTAAAATGGGGCAGTAGGTTAGGTTAGGATTTTCTAGGAGTTTCAATTATGTTTTTAGACCTCATTGCTCAAAAGGGTGTGATTTCTCAAACGTATCTTTTTCCATGGACATAATTGCTTGCTTTTAATCATGAGAAGTGTCACTCAAAGTGTCACACAATTGGAAGTTGAATGGTACTCATAAGTGCATTGAAACCATGGAAATGTGGCACAGAAGCATACATGCCAATAGACCCGATTCAGGCAGGAGACTACCGATTTTTCAAGCCAAAAATGGCTTTATTTTAGCTGTCTCCCGCCTGAAATTGCATTTTCTACAATAAAAGTCAATAGGGAATTTTCATTCTCCCGATTTTTTATTTTAAATCTCCCACGTCCCTGTTCTAAAATGTTGGCATGTATGCATAAGCAATCGGAAAACTTGGCAGCTATTGTTTTTTTTTTTTAGGGTATTCTCAGTACCACTGCAAATTCGTTTACACTGTGCTGACTGTTCGGGGTGTGTTTTTTGTACCCGAGCGTTAGTGTAATAACTTACAACATGTTTAAAGACTACTCCAATTCCTAGGTTTCATTCACTGTTTGCTGATCTGTTGAGCCAAAGTAAAGAGACAGAAACTGGACTTCCGCCTCAGACTACATAAGAATAAAGCAGCCATCTTGAAAAGGACCTTCTTCAAACACATCACAAATGGAAAAAAGACTTTGAATTAAAATCGAACAAAAGCACAGTCCAATGGTATTCAAAATACGTCTCATTCTTGCTTTTATGCAAGATTATAAAACATTAATAAAGACTTTATCTATAAGTTTGTATAATATTCTGGGGGAAAAATAACGATGCACCGGTATTTAGTCTTAGCCTGCATTTGTCTGATAAAACGAGCGTTTCATTTCGATTTGGCCTTCGCATTTAAGAGAGCGCCGTTATACATAGAGATGTGACGTTGCATTTTACAGGAAGTAATCTCTAACGGAGCACTTGAAAATGTACCCCATGTCCCACGGATACAAAAGAAAAACATAATGGATGCTTTCCTGTCACGTGACTGTGACGAGCAGCTTCTGTGAGCCGTCTGATCCACGTGCAGCTGCGCCTGCGCGGCATGTTGCTTCCTGTCCATCCAGCAACATGGCAGGGATGGAGAGCTGGGTATGCAGCCTGGTGGAGGAGTTTGTGGTTGGGCAACAGGACAGCAAAGCTGCAGAGGTGGCAGCAGGTACGAGAGGCACAGGAGCATCGAGGCGCTGAATTGGCATTCAGTTGATTAGTGCATGCTTACTTGCAGGCAAGAGCAGACTGCACATGTTTCCCCAACCACAATGTGTAGATTCCTTTCTCAGGTGTGCATTTCATGTGTGGGCATAAAAGTATATGCTTTGTTTTCATGACCGATGCACGTCAACTGCTATTTGCCCGTAAGTTATTGGCACGGCTTATCATTTTAGATAAGGTTTGCTCTACAGCGGTTGCAGTTTAGTTGTATGTTGAGTACAACTTGTTCATAACCTATATAAACTTATATAATTGTTCCGCGCTGAGTAAACTATGTTTTTGGCGGATTGCTTGTTGAGTGCGTGTGAATAGGTTCACTCCATACCACTCGCCCTCTTAAGTGTCGAAGGAGCGTTCCCTTGGAGCCTGGACGACCCATTTCAATTCTAATTGATATGAATAATGTTTTGGTGGCAGTGGGAGTTTGTTAGTAGGGAGGCGCTATTTAGGCCCGAAGAGTATTTTGGTTTATTTGATGCTTGACGATGATCCCACGAAGGTTATATGATATGATGTCTGGTCTCCAGGGCAGTCTGTCTCAATGGCAGATTGTTGTGGCTGAACTTAGGTTGGTGTATGTCTCTGGAAGCTTTAAGTGTTAACATTGAATGTAAAGTGCATTGTGCCATGTTGGAGTCTGCATGTTGTATTCTCCATGCCAACGTTGGATTGGGATGAATGTTCTTTTCACGAGACCTCTTTGGTGGCCCTAGCATGGGTGTTGCCCTATTATTGTTGTTTGCAAAAAGAACAATTGATGGGCAGAATGCAGAACAATGTAATTCATTCACCCCAGTACAGAGATCTGGGCCTAAATCTATTGTTTTTTGCTGCCCATGCCATTCCAGTTGAACCCAGCCATATGCAAATCAGTCTTGACCCTGCGCCCAATGGGAACAGTCCAGCCTAAACTTTCAGGCCAGGTCCTCCCTGGACTGGAAACAAGCATCCTAGGACCAGTTTCAGGGTTTCACACCTCATCAGCCAGGATAGCTTGACTCCAGTGGCATGGAGAGCATGGGACCCAAGTCTGGGCATTCCCATCCCACTCGGGGTGACAAATGCAAAAAGAACAATTGATGGCCAGAATGCAGAACAATGTCATACATTCACCCCAGTACAGAGACCTGGGCCTAAATCCATCGTTTTTTTGCTCCCCATGCCATTCCAATTTGAGCACAGCCTTATGCAAATCAGTCTTGACCCTGCGCCCAATGGGAACAGTCCAGCCTAAACTTCCAGGCCAAGCCCTCCCTGGACTGGAAACAAGCATCCTAGGACCGGTTTCAGGGTTTCACACCTCATCAGCCAGGATAGCTTGACTCCAGTGGCATGGAGAGCATGGGACCCAAGTCTGGGCATACCTGTCCCACTCGAGGTGACAAATGCAAAAAGAACAATTGATGGATAGAATGCAGAACACTGTCATACATTCACCCCAGTACATAGATCTGGGCCTAAATCCTAGGACCGGTTTTTGGGGTTTCACCCCTCATCAGCCAGGATGCTTGTTTCCGGTCCAGGGAAAACCTGGCTTGGCAGTTTAGGCTGGACTGTTCTCGTGAGGCACAGGGTCAAGACTGATTTGCATATAGCTGGGTCTGAACTGGGGTGGCGAAGTGAGCTAAAGAATGATGATGGATTCACCCAGATCTGTGACTGGGGGGGTGAGTGTCTGAAAAGTTTCCGTGCTCCGTCCAACATCTCCTTGTGTTTGCTATTATTGTTGTTTGACATTTGTACACCACAAAGCATGATGGGTGCCCTGGTTTATAGCAGATGTTAGTGAGCGTTGCAGTTTTGGATTGACTTTTATTTTTATAGTTTATGCATTATGTTCATTACATATTGATTTGAGCTCTGCAATCTGGGGTTCTTTGAAACTGGCGAGGATGTTACACATTAGGTAATATATATCCATTGCAGCTTTTGATGGATGCTTTGTCTTTTTGGGATGGACTTTGTCCAGGGGCGTAGATATCAATAGGGCAGCAGGAGCAATGGCTCGAGGCCCAGGGACCAACTGCATCCTAATTATAGTTGTTTTGTAGCACCAAACCAGGGACTGGATAGGATGGGTGTCATTTTCCTAGTTTGTATCAGGGCCCATGACACTGCTAGAGCAGGGATGGTTTAAAAGAGAGTTTTGGTTTTCTATCATTGCTGAATCCCCGCTGTCTTATTGTTCTGTTCAGGTTGATGGATCTTTGCAGTTGTTTTAGAGAAGATCAGGAACTGTACATCACAATCGGTTATCACAATCTCTATCTATATCGGGCAATAAAGAAACTTTGTTATGAGTTAAAGGGTTTTATTATTTAACATTTTTAGTAAGTTAACTTTATTAATGTCACAAGTTAAGTTCATCAATCTTAAGCATTAGAATCTCATTAGAAGTAAATTAATCAAGAAGTACTCAATAAAATCCATTAAGCGTCTTCCATAAAGGAAAGAAATCCCTACTCTAAGAATGAGAAAGAAAAGGTGTCGGTCTCAGAGACCCATAAAAAGGTCTGATATCGAGAGAAATCATAAAGCTTCAGCATTAAAAGTCAGTTCAATAAATAAATCAATCAAAGCAGAGCTTCTCACATGAACATACCATTCTACAGCCAGCAAATTCTAAGACTGCAACTATGTCTTATCGCATAACTATTTTGTCTAAGTTCTCATGGTTTATACCCCCATTCAAGACTACATTTCCATGTGTGAAACTTAATTTCTAACCTTCTAAATAACAAGTTTATTCATTATTTAAGAATGGTCTTTTTGGAAGCTGGAACATCTATATAAGTAAAAAGAAAACATTTTTGCGCATCAACCATTCATTGGAAAAAAACAAGTCTGTTCGAAAAGTCAAGATCATGTTTAAATGCTGAATTTACGATTTCTTAGTTCTGTTAACCTTAATATGGCGGTGTCTGAGCGTATTAGGCCTAGCACTTTTAAGTATGATTGCCTAGTGCAATTTTACATTACATTTGTGTTTTAAGTCTCATTAGCTTTGCACGTTATTTAACATTATTTCTCAATATTTTAAAAACACTTCTTCAAATCCCTCTCTGATGGTTATAAAACCATCACATTTTCTTCACAAATTCCAGGTCCTTTCAGTCTCCTTTATTTTTAGTGTCTTCTAATTCTTTTATAAACTGTTTGCTTCTTTGTCCGTTCTTTCTCTCATTAAAATAATACCTGCAATCTTTATAAAAAGCAAATAAGGTCTGTTAGAAATGGCGGTCTCTAGTTGGCAGGTTTGTACCCTGTCCAAGTAGGGACCCTTCCTTCTAGTCAGTATAAGGGAGTTACACACCTGAAATAACCCCTGCTCACCCACTTGGTAGCTTGGCACGAGCAGTCAGGCTTATCTCAGAGGCAATGTGTAAAGCGTTTGCACATAACACACAGTAAGTAACACAGTGAAAACACTACAAACTGACACCACACCAGTTTTAGAAAAATAGCCAATATTTATCTGCGTAAAACAAGACTAAAACGTTAAAACTCAAACATACATAAATTAAGTTACACATTTTGTAAGAATCAGCTTGAAATACAGTTTCTCAAAGTCTATAGCTACGTCCTGGGCTATCGCAGAGTCGTGAACAATAAATCCAACAATTCACGCTGACCGCGAGGTTGCGGGACAGATACGGTGTGGGAAGAACCGCAAACAGTACCTTTGTCAATGTGGGGTATCGGGGACCTTGCGATGAGCTCCGAAGAGGCGGCTTTGCTGGTGTCGGTTCTGAAGGTCCAGTGCAGGAATCATCTGGTCCTTCAAGTCACAGTCATTGAGGATCAAACTCTGTGAAGTTGAAGTCATGAGTGTTGGCGTCGGGGCTGCGATGCGTAGCGGGTCGATGCGACGTGCAGTGCCCACGTCACGGTGCAGGCAGTTGCTCGGTGTCTGCAAGCGTCGTCGGTGAGACCAGGACTGCGGCGTGAAGCTGGGCTTTGTGACGTGCGGTGTCCACAGGTCACAGTGCATGCAGCTCCCTCGTTGCTGAAGTACTGTAGTCGGAAGACCGAAGGTTGCGATTCGAAGCAGGGTGATGCTTCATGCGGTGCCCACAGGTCGCGGTGTAAACAGCGGCATCGGTTGACGAGGCTGGAGTCGATGACGTCGGTGGACCAGGGCAGAGGTGTGAAGCGGGGCGATGCTTCGTGTTCTCCACGAGCGGTGTCCACCGGTCGTGTTGCAGGCAACGGCGTCGGTGACGAAGTTGCAGCATAATCAGTGATACCAGGGCAGCAGTGTGAAGCAATGCAAGGCACACAGGTCACGGTGCAAGCAGCAGCACGATGACTGTGTTGGTGGGACTAGGGTGGCATTGTAAAGCGGGGCGATGCTCCGGGCAGTGCCTTCAGGTCACGGAGCCGGCAGCAGTGACATTGGCGGCGGCATAGTAGTTTTTCTTCTGTTGCGGCACAAAACATGCAATTCCCAGTGCTGTTGGCAGATGCACCTGAAGTCTTTGATGATCCTGAGACTTCCAGCAGGAGGCAAGCTCTACTTCAAGCCCTTGGAAAAACTCAGGCAATAAGTTGCAGAAAGTTCAGTCCAGTCCTTTCACTGCCCAAGACAGAAGCGGCTACTACAGACCAACAGAGCAGAGTACACAGCAAAGTGGTATATCCTCCTGACAGCTTCTCCAGCTCTTCTTTTTGGAAGGTTCCTTAGTCCAAAAGAGTTCTAAAGGTCTGTGGTAGGGGCCCCAATGCTTATACTAGTTCTGGCCTTTTGAAGAGGCATACTTCAAAGACAGTCCTTCTTGCTCACAAGATCCAGTTCTTTCCTGCTCTGTCCCAGACACTCTCCAGGAGGTGGAGACTTCTTTGTCCAGGACAGATCCAGCCCTATTCATGTGTCAGTGGCAACTCCTCCCACTACTCTTAGCCCAGGAAAACCCATCAGCCTGGTGATGAGTCATGGGGATATGCAAGGCACACCTAAGCTCCCTTTTTCTGATGGTCTAGAGTGCATGCAGGAGGCCCCAGCTGCCTGCTATACATATGTGGATTCCACAGGCAGGCACTAAGTGGTTAAGCAAGAAAATGCCCACTTTCTAAAAGTGGCATTTTCAAACATGCAATTTAAAAAACATCTTCACTAAAAGATGTATTTTTAAAATGTGAGTTCAGAGATCCCAAACTCCAACTTTCTATTCTCTTCCAATGGAAATCTGCACATGAAAGATGTTCCAGGGCAGACCCCATGTTCACCTATGTAAGAGATAGTCTTTCAATAGTGAAAAACGAAATGCCCAGTATTTCACTATCGGGATGTGTGAAAACACATTACTGGTATAGAAAGGGGGGTCACTGTTCCTTAAGAGGAGAGTTCAAAGTGGAGAAAGGAAAAGGTGTCCTGTGCTACTCTGTGTGGGGACAGTGTGTCCTCATCATGATGCCCTCACACACCCCGAAGGATGTCATGCTTCATCATTGGGCTTTTTGCTCCTCGTCGGGCCAGCGCTGCAATGCCCTACGGGTCCCCCGAAGGGTCTCTTTTTCGGAGATCTTTTGATGAAACAAGCCGTTAGGTGCGTGCGTGTGAGTGGAAGTGAGGTCTCAACTAGTGTGTTAAAAAATGACTGGAGGGAGAGTGGCTATTATTTATTAAAGTGGTCCCTCTGTCATTAGTAAAAGGTGTGTGGTGCTGCTAGTGGGATATTATGTCCCTCAGTAGCTAGATATGAGTCCTTAGTGGGTGTCTCTAGTGGTCGACATGTTTCGCGCTATCTGTGGCCTCTGGAGAAGATCCAAAGCGCTTCTTCAGGACCAAGGTGAGTTTAAATAAAGTATCACTAGCGGCCTAAATTTTTCAGTGCCGCCAGGTTGATGGAAAGGAGTAGCGTCTCCCTTGTTTCTATAATTATGGCCTCATGAGATCAGTGAGGGTCGATGGGAAGGTTCTCCCATTCAGCTGTGCTGCTCCACCTGCATGCCTCTCTCTGTCTCCTTCTTTTCTCTAGTGCCATGATAAATGTTTTCTCTAAAGGTTTCATTAAACAAGTTACATTGGTTTCATATGCCCTAACAGTGTCTAGAGGCATAGATGGTCTGAAATAGTACCAAGCTGTGTCCATTTCATTTGCTTGTGGATGAAGGTTCATGCTCTTCTGTTACGGGACTTCTGAGAGAATCATGTCGTAATTTGAGTAATAATATTCAACGTGTTCTTGGCTATATAATAAACTAAGCAAGCTACTACATGTGATGCGTATGACCAGAGGTATGTGATGGTATGCCACCTGCTCTGCAGCTGAGGAAACTGTGTGCCCAGACATAACAATCCTTTGCATGTAGTACCTGTATGTATTCTTGAATTAACGTAGAATAAACATTGGTTGTGTAATTTTCCTTCATGTAGTTCACAAATGACCCCTTCAACTTTGTCTTATCTATTGTGTGTGCAAATGGTGTAGTTTCAGGTGTAGACATAGACTTTTCTAACTCTGGTATAAAATAAATCCCTATTAACATTGTTATGACTACTAACACTACTACAACAAATGTAATACCCTTAATGATCTTGCATCTATTCTTGGTTAGGAAACACATGTTTGTCTGTAGTCCGATCGTTAAACAAAAATATAGCAGCAATAAGTCAACAATCAGCCTTCACTTTATTCTTAAAGCAGTTTCTTGGATTTTCTTTTGCAATTTGTTCTTTCAGCCTTATTTACAATAATCTTCATATAGTCATCCCTAACCCTACCCCGTCTTCTTTTAAGCATGTTATCCCTATTCTTCTACTGCAGCCTTGGGCCTAGGGAAATGTTCTTAACTCTTTCTAAAATCAATTTCTATTTCAGTTTTTGCACTTTCTCATTCAATAGTGTCTCTCAAACTTTTGTTTTTTTTTCAGAAATCCTTTTCCAGTAACTTTATCAAAATATGTATTTAGTGTGACGTCATGGGGTCTCAAACAGTTCTGATCTCAGGCCAATCAAATCCTGCATTGATGCATTCAACACTTGATTTGTGTAGTAGGTATGCCCTTTCGGGTGCAGAACACCTGCGACGGGGCACTCTTGCTCTTTTTGACTTTCTTGGTGTCTGTTGATCTTCTGTGTCGCACCTTTTTACTCACTCTCCTCAACAATGGTCAGTGGTATTTGCTCGACTTGCACACTTGTTCTCAATTTGTTCGGAGCATAGTTTCATGGCCATTCAGCATCATGTGTAAGCCTTCTTGATCCTGCACTTGTTACTTCACCTGGATCATCTATTTGTTCCTGTGATGTCTCAACGACTGCTTTATGTTGAGCACTTGTTTCTTCTTATTCAGGAGCTTCCACTTCACTTTGTGATATGTCAGGAACTTGGACTGGTGCAATAACATGAGTTTCTTCGCCTTTCTCTGCTCCTTGCTGTGGTGTTGTTTGCGATGGTGCTGTCACAGGTGTCCTTTGTTCTGGTTCAGAGAACACAGTTTCTTCATAGGGACACCTTACCTTTTGTGTATGTGACGCATGCACCCAATTCGGTATTCCTTCACATTTAACATCCATGTTTGTAATTAGGATGGCCTGGAATAGGCCCTTCCATCTTGATCCCCGTCAGGATTTTTGCACATGCTTCTTTATCAACACCCAGTTATCGGAACTAGGGTTGTGTCACTGTCTCTGATGCGGGTTTGAGGTAGTAGCTTCAACCTGGTGAGAGACCGAACGCACAACAAAACTAAGAAGTAGTGAGAAGTCTTTATTGGGGTAGACCCTCAATTTTCTTAAACCCCGTCTCGTGCGGTTGTATGCGTGACTGCTCAAATATCCCAAGTGAATTAGTGGGTGACACCCAAGTAAATTGGTGCCCACGCCACATTTCTTGGATATGTTTGTTGGACCCTCAACCACAGGTACCACCTGTGGCTTGCATCATCATCATTGTACCCACACCCAACTCACTTAGTGTGAGTGAGTGGGCTCTGGGTGTTTGTAAGCGGATCTCTTAAAAGGTGAGATTGCAGGGGATTACGTGAGTGTGTTAAAATTGCCTCCTAGATCCTATGGTAGTGCTTTAATGAATAAGGTCTAGGGCAAGATTAAAAATGGTGAGTTGTTGTAAGGGTTTAATGGTCCTTGACATCAGAATGTCGACATGTTTCGGCCATATATCTGCCCACAAGGGTCAATCCGCTTACTTCAGGACCTAGATCAATCACTGTGTGGTATGGCTGGAAGTTCCAACCTACTATAATGCATTCAATTACTCTTTAAGAAGCATGCACGCAACATACAGACCATACCAATAGGACCTTTTCCTTCATATGGCCATGGATGACTTAACTCATAAGGCATCATAGGGTTTTGCAGGGGAGGACGGTCTCTGTAGTTGCACATCCGTCAAGGGAGCGCATCCATATTGTGACTTGTGTATGTCCCTGCAACCCTGAATGGACAGAACGTACCACATCAGCCAATTCTTTGCAGTAATCGAGTATCATGTCATCTGTGATGTTCAAGAATACTTTCGTAGGTACATCAGGCAGTCTCATTGCACAACCCATTAATATTTCGCATGGCGATAATGCTATCTTCCTGTCAGGAGTACTTCGGAGGATCAACAACACCAAAGGAAAAGCATTTGGCTATTTCAGTGATGTGAAGGCACAAACCATTGCCAACCGGGACTTTATGGTTCCATTGAGCTGTTTGAGGCTTCTGTACGATTACTACAGTGTAATCTCTGTTCCATCTGTAGAGCTACACAAAGCATTCTAAGGACCTCACTGTTGAAATGAGTCCTGCGATCTAACTCCAGAGAAACCGGTAATCCGAACCTGGGTATTAATTCTCACATCAGTAATTTAGCTACAGTGAAACTGTCATTTCTCCATATTGGGTAGGCTTCCACCCATCGAGAGAATATACACACTACAACCAGGATGTATCTCAGCCCGTTACAAACAGGCATCTCAATAAAGTGCATTTGCGTTCTGTTGAAGGGACCGCCTGATCTCCATATGTGAATTAATGTTACTGGTGTTCTTTTTCCTATTTTCGTCTGCTGACATGTCACACATCTGTGGCATAGTTCCTCTGCAGGCATCCTAAATCTAGGGTTAAACCAAATCTGCCTCAATAATCTCACCATTGCATCTCTTCCAAGATGTGTAGGACCATGGCAGTATTGTGCAATGGGGAACAGTAAACTGTCTGGTAACGCTGATCTTCCATCCTGTGAAATCCAGATGTCATCTGCATTTTTACCACATCCTGGTTGAATCCAACTTTGCTGTTCTGCTTTGGAAATCTCTTCCTGCAAATTTTGTAATTTTTCCCAAGTATCAGCCACTGACAACATTAAAAAAGCATTATCCTCTTCAGATTGATTTGTGTGAGCTCCATTAAAGGTACTTGCAACAAGGGCACAATATCATGCAACTTCATCAGAAAATCTGTTTCCTACTGTAACATAATCATTGCCACTCCTGCGAGCAGCACATTTGACTACAGCAACCTTTATAGGCATTTGTAAGGCATTAAGAGTCCTTTTTACATGTTCACCATTTTGTATGGGCGAGCCGGATGAGGTCATAAAACCTCTCTGTGACTGTAACTGTCCAAAGTCGTGGACCACGCCAAACCCATACTGACTATTTGTAAATATAGTCACTCTTAATTGTGCTGATAGGTTACAAGCTCTTGTCAAGACAGATCATTTTGCTTCTTGTTTTGAGGTAACTCCTCAAAGCCATGAAGTTTCCACAACGTCTTGAATTGTACAAACAGCGCAGGCTGCTCTCAGGGTACCTTCATTGTTTCTCAGACATGAGCCGTCCACAAAAATTGCATAATCGGGCTCTTCCAGAAGTTCATCTTTTATATCTGGGTTGGGCTTGGTGCATAAGTCTGTGACACCTAGACAATCATATTCAACTTCATCATCACTAGTAATTTCATTTACAGGCAACAATGTTGATGGATTCAGAATTTGGCATCGTCTGATATTCTCGACTGCAAGTATCTGTTGCTCGTATTTTGTAAGTCTGCTGTCTGTCATGTATTGGGGTTTTGTTTGGTAAGCAGTATCTCAACCGAGTGAGGGACCATAACAGTTAAAGGATTTCCCATCACTGTGTTTTCACATACCTCGATACTGACACTTACCGCGGCAACCGCTTTAAGGTAGCCGAGCATTCCAGCTGCTGCAGGGTCAAGGGTCAATGAAAAATATGGCACAGGTCTCTTGTGAATCTCTTTGCATTTGAGTAAGCACAGAGAGAGCTCGGCCCTCCCTCTCACAGCAAAACACTGTGAACATCTTACTGTAATCAGGCATTCCTAGTGCCGGGGCATGACAGAGACTTTCAGTTTTAGGGAAAGCTTTAAAGCAATTGTTGTCCCATGAAATCGGATCAGACACATTCTTGTGTGTCAGCCTGAGTAAAGGTTTGGCCACCAGGGTAAAATTTGATATCTACTGTCTACAATAGTCAACCATTCCCAAAAACTTTCTGACTTCTCTGTGTGTTCTTGGTGGATTACTCTTTTTTTTGATAATCAATTTTATTGACTTTGAATTAACACAGTTGCAACAAGAGCAAACCAGCTTTTCGCACAGTGGTCCGTACAACAGTGACAAAAAATGGGAAATAATACTCACACATGCATGAATCCAGCAAGGAATAGCAAGCAACACTGTCCACAACCCTGCCCATAGAGAAGCCTCGGGAATTTCAGTCTTCCACCACCCCGACCCATTTACCCCATACCCTTCGAAACTTTTTGGGACAGCCGCGGGCTGCATACATTGGTCGCTCCTGCGCCGCACACCAATCCACCCCCCTGCGCCATCGTGTCATGGAGGGGGTCGACGGGTCCAGCCAAAGGGCTGGATTACTCTTAAGGATAGTTTCCACTCTTTCTTGTGATACCTTTCTCGTTCCCTTCTCAATAATATGTCCCAAGTATTGAACTTCTTTTTGACAGTATTGCAGTTTGCTGGAATACTTATCAAAAAGGAAATTCCCTTCTGTGTCAAAAAATTCACTAGAATTTAATAGTTTGCACTGAACCAGAACCTGCACTCCATCATTAAGTGTCATAACACATCTATTTGAATAAAAGTTCTTTATTCCACACAATGCAAAAAAAGAACCTACTTTAGATTGCATTTAGTTTAAAATACATTTACAAATCGTCATAGTAATGTAAATAGTACAGTGTCTGTAGCCACGATTTTTCATAAACACTTTGCAAATATAAAATAGTCACATATATATTATACATTTACAATCAGACAACACAAAATATAACACTCCATCCAATATTTTTACTCAAATGGTATTGTGGTCCAAGAAACAGTAAACACGTCAATCCAATTCTTCATGAACTCATTTCCTGGTGTAGAATACTCATATGCACATAATACATGAAATAGACCAGTTAAAAACAGTATATCACTTCATTAGTCCATATGTCGACGCGTTTCGGTGTATCTCTTATTTCCTTAACACCTTCCTCAGGACTCGTATAACAATCATGACTTTTTCTAAAGATAAACAATAAAATACAATTAAAATCAATCTTTACTTGTGTGGACATAGAATAACTATTATGGTATCGAATACACCATATGTCCATTTTCAGCTAAGTGGTTCAGTATCCAACGCCACTAGCATTTCATCGAAATACTGCGCGAAAACTGATCTGAAAGGCATCTGCAGTGACTTGATTCATTTTCAAAATCTGATTGAAAGTTGATGGACTCTCTGTATACCCTTCTGGAACTCGGCACCATTCCAAAATTCTATCTCTGAACATGAATGAGAACAGGAATTGGCTGTCCTCATGCAATGGGATAGAAACGAAGGCCTGACAGAGATCCACAACGGTAAACCATTCTGCGGTGCATGGAATCTGAAAAAGTATTGTAGCTGGATTCGGTATCACAAGACAACATGGCCTCAACCATATGGGCATCAAAGGAGATGCCCTCAAGTGAATTGCCTCCTTTCTCACGGACAGAACTCAAAGCATCCACCTCCCTCCCTACGCCTCAGCTCCAAGGGACATAATCTGCGGATTTCCCCAGGGATCGTCACTCAGCCCCACCCTCTTCAACACATACATGACCCCCCCCCTTGCCACCCTGGTCAAAACCCACAGCATAAACATTATATTCTACGCTGATGCCACCCAACTCATCCTATCCTTCTCCTCCGACACAACCATCACAAAAGCCAATTTCTACAAGTGCATGATTAACGTCGCCAGCTGGATGCAGAGCAGGTACCTGAAACTGAACACCCACAAGACCAAAGTACTCATTTTTAGAAACTCCTCTTCCCCATGGAACCACACCTGGTGGCCCACCAAACATTCTGCTGTATATGTGTACTTGTATCTGTTCTCAACGCAAGAACAAACTGCGACACAAAAAACCTCGTTTCACTTTCCTCAGGATTTTCCTGTCCACTGTGCTGTTTAAACACCTGGTACCAGTTTCTCATCATTCTGCATGATCACACATGAAGCTTAATATGACAATATATATTTTTATTTTCTTTGGTTTACTCGTATCATTTTATAATAAAGAAATTTTGAGATGGATTTGTCATTTGTTACGCCATGAATTTTGACCTAACACAAAAGTTATACAAACTGCACTGAAAAACACAAAAAATTGTTAAATTAAATTACAAATCATACAACACCACAAAACGTTTTCGGACAAAACATTTAAACAGTACATTAACATACAATATTTAGTTCAAAGGTAAAAACAACTCTGATTCCGCAATTTTCAATCCAATTTCTCATTTGTGAAACAGGAAAAAATAAACAATGCCCTGTAGGTTGGCAGTATACCCCCTTACTTGAAATCTCCTTTTTCAGGGCAATAACAAACAGTGTACTATTGGGGCTCATAAACAACTTTGCAATTTAATCATTTGGCCTAATTCGCATCTTGAGCCACCTTGGTAGATACTTGTACAGAACACTGGTTTGGTGAAACACCAGTCGACGCGTTTCGGACCCTATTCAATTTCTTTTCAGGGTTCTCCTCAGGACTCAGAACACATTGTGAGCTGAAAAAATCAAGAAAAGGGGAACACACTCATATTAACACACATATCCAAACATATTAAGCTTCCACATATTCTGCACCATCCACACATAATTTGCCACTTTTCACACGTACCTTCTCATTTAAATTTCATATTCAGATGAAGCCCCAACTTCAAGATATGCTCAGACACTAAAAAGAAGCAGAAAGGAAAAGAACACGATCTAATTTCTATTCAATGTTCCAATTATCTTTAAAAGAGAACGCGAGACCTTGTCTTAACAAACACTCACTTTATCCGATAACAGTGTTTCCCATCCCTGGGATCTGAAGGCTATTCAAGGGTCGCATGTACCAAATGACTGCAGGCTTTTGCAACTGGAAGAAACAAAATGAATCGTCACTCAGCATTTTTTTTGGGCAGCCGCTCGAACTGATGCGCTCTTCGCGGACAAGGCACGGTTTATGTAACCAATCTTATACCAATTAACTGCAGTCATTTAGTGACTAGAAAAAACATCTGGAACACATGCTTGGCGATTTTAAACTAACGCTCCAAGTAGTGCGCTCTTCGCTGGCAAGGCACGACTAGTGAAATCCATCTTTTCATACCTTAATCTTACAACAACCTCATACAGGGCTTACATCTGGGCGGTTTGACGCGTTCCTCTGCCAGCGAGAAAGCCGATATATGGCCGGCGGTTCCTCAATGATTTGCTTCCGGTTTTGCACAACTGTAGCGCTTCCGGGTCTTGCGTACTCGTGTACAATGGTTAAGTACTTGCTCGCTAAGACTTATGGGAGATGTAGTTGAATGAACTCAAATCCTGTAAAACCATCTTAGAACACGGATGGACCATTGGTGATGTGTTTACTCGGGTTGGCCTGTAAACTTATTACAGGTTGTGTAATTCCGTCATTTCATTTAACCAATCATCCGCTGTATTAAATTTCACGATTAGCAATGCTTCTCTCTCGGTTAGTCAAGGTCACCTCCACTGGGATCTGCTTCAATTGCTGATATTACAGTCAACCGTAATTCACTCTCTGCATGGTTCTGACTAATCCAATGGTTAACCAGTGGAGCCGTGAGTACCTTTTTGCGAATCCTTGATTTGTGTTGTGTAATCCGCTGGCGTACTTCTTGATTTATTTTGGCAATATACAATTTAGGGCATGGGCATAATATCCCCTATACCACATTTTTTGTTTTACAGTTGGAAAAAGAATTGTTTCCAATTTATATTTGTGTGTGAGAACAAGGATCCTTCGATGGTTAGGTTGCAGCATGTGCATGTACTGCACCTATGGTGTACAACAATGGGTGGTAAATTGAACTGTTCTCGCAATGTGTTTTTGATTTATGTCTTTGGCAATGCTGCACGTACCACTTGGTTGCCAACACTTTTTTCTTTTTTGAGCGCAAAAAGAGGTTTGCTGAATGCCTCATCTAGATTTTGAATCAAATGCCAATTTTGATTGATTGACTTTTTTCAATTTGTTAGTTTTAGGGCAAAATGTTGTAACACAAACTAGGTGCTCTCTTCTAGGTTTTTCTCTTTTGTGTAACAGCTCTTCACGTGGTGTCCACCACGCTCTCTTCATGGCATGTTTTAAGAGTTTATTGGGATACCCTTGTGCTTTTAATTTAGCCATTAAGTTAGTAGCATGGAAAATGTAGTCCGTTTTCATACAAGCAATTCCTTTTAATCCTTAAAAATTGTCCGAATGGTAGATTGTCGCGGAGACTGTGCGGATGGTGACTGGTGTAAGCAAGGATTTATTCCTATCAGTTGGTTTCGTGTGAAGTGTAGTCATTAATACGCCTTCGGAGGCATAAATTTCAACATCCAGAAACGTCATTCTCCAAGAATTGTGGTGTAAGCTAAATTTGATGTCTGCCGTTCTGTCGTTTAGCCAACCATGAAATTCAATGAGATTTTCAATTTTGCCTGTACATACGAAGAATATATCATCTATGTACCGGAGCCAGCTTGAGATGTATTGATGGAAGAGATTGTTGTTATAGACGTACTTTTCTTCAAATTTGGCCATGTAAAGTACTGCTAGCTTCGGCGCAAAAGGACAACCCATAGCGGTCCCCTTGATTTGGAAATAAAAATCATCTCCAAATTTGAAGTAATTTTATTTTTTTGTCCTTTTGCGCCGGAGCTAGCAGTACTTTACATTCCAACAATACATCTCAAGCTTTGTCCGGTACATAGACGATATATTCTTCGTATGGACAGGCAAAATTGAAAATCTCATTGAATTCCATGGTTGGCTAAACGACCGAACGGCAGACATCAAATTTAGCTTACACCACAATTATTGGAGAATGACGTTTCTGGAAAAGAGAGACACTTGAAGGGGGAACATAGCGGCCTGCTAAAGCGCCGGCCGCGAGCTCCGATGCCTACGCTACACATGCCGCTTGCCTGAACGGAATCGCGAGCAGCCTCTCAGCCGCCGCCCGACACTGTGTTGCTCCGTTTTTGCGATCACCGCTTTTTCTCACCTGAGCCCCTCCTTGGCAACACTGCGGGGGAGAAGAAACGTCAGACACGGGTTCTCTGTGCCACCTTGCTCCTTCCGAGCTCCGAGGCGCGGCAGCCCGGTTTAGTTTCTAGGGCATTGGGGGAAGAGTCTGCACTTGTTCCCCAGCAGTGAATGCCCTTCTAGGAGCCCAGGAGGAAAAAGGGAGGTTACCTGATCTATCTATGACCCCCAAAAAAGGACAAAGCTCTCGTGCCAGCAGGAAAACAAAGTCTCTTACTTCCAAAAAAGGATTTGATCAGGTATTTAATTTATCCAAAAAAGGGGAGACGACAGTTGAGGCTAAGGGGTGTATACCTAATTCCTCTGTGCCTGTTACCTCCAATAGTGTAGGAAAAAATAGATATACCCTAAGGAATGCAAAATTTGGGGGGGGGGGAGCCGCAGGGTAGTGGAGTGACCCAGAATTTAGGTAGCACAATAATAGCCCCGGGGGTCAGTTCGGGAGGTACACAACCCAACTTCACACACAAACTAGTATTCGTAAGACCGCTAAAAGGGGTGCTAAACCTATAATACCATCCTCTAGCCACTCCGGAGAGAGAGTTAAAGTTACCCCTTCATTGAGATCATATTTCAAGATCAAGAACACAGAGGAGCTTCACTCTAACCAGATCGGGACCTGCATAATGGAGTCTCCCAATACCATCGAGGAAGTGGACTCCGTGCTACTCTCGGAGAACCGTTTTCCCCCCCTTCTGAGTAATGATTTGCTTAATAATCCCTCCGGGGACATCCCGGTCCCTGCATCCCAGATAGGTCCAGAATCAGGACATACTTTTATGAATGTTGAAACCTTAGGGGCGAAGGCAGGGGGGGGGTCAGAGCATAGAAGGTCTAAACGCATCTGGAAAGGGACAAGATACGCCGGGTATAGATGTTTCCCGAATCCTTCTCTCCCTATCAAACGATATCAAAGAAAAATTTGCTGTTTCAGAGCAGAACCAAGCAAAAATCCAAGCAGCTTGCGAGGGTTTGGAGGAGAGGCTGGTAGACATCATGGAAAGACTTCTTATTATGGAAACCTCTCTGGGGTCACTGCAAGAGGAAGTAAAATCTAACCAAAAGGAGATAGTAGCATTGAAGGCAGGAGAAAAGGAGCTGAGAGACAAACTTGAAGTGTTGAAAAATAATTCCTGAAGAAATAATCTAAGGGTTCTAGGCATTCCGGAAGGTATCGATGGAGGAAATTTAAAGAGTTTTTTTAGTAGACCTGTTGATAGAATTCTTCTCTGAAACAGCAAAATTAGATTTAGAGAATTTCATCCAGAGGGTACACCGTGATCCTTTCAGAAAACCCCCAGAAAAAGGAAAGCCTAGGAAAATCCTGATTAATTTCCGCACTTACACAACTAAAGAGCTAATTCTCTCAACCGCTCTCAGGGGCAAACAGTTTAAAAAACAAGATTGGTACTTCATGATTAGGTCAGACATCTCTAAGACTACTCAAACTCGTCAATGGGAATTAGGAAAACACATCCAAGACCTGAAGGCTCTAGGGGCAACTGCACAGCTGAAATTCCCGGCGACTCTCAAATTTATGTGGAACAACAGAATGTACAATATGAGAGAGGTGGCTGAGGTAGAGAGCTTAATTGTTAAGATCAAGGCTCATAAAGATTCTTAATTGCTTTAAGTTACTTTATAGGGCCGAGGCACGGAGCTCTAATAGGGTATGCTGGAATACCCAGATAGGATGCAGGGAGGATTCCCTAGGGTGGGTGGGGGGGATGGGACTCAGACATTTTCACGTTTTCTAGTTTACTTGAGCACAGGGTGGGGAGCAGATAGGGGAAAAAATAACTTCTTGAATGTGAATGGTTTAAGGGTGACCTCTAGGCGAAGGAGGATCCTGGAATTCATCAGGCTTTCCGATACTGACATTATCCTACTGCAGGAGACTCACTTACGCCGTGAAGAATGGCTAGAAATCTTAAAGAGGAATAGATGGATCTCTCACCTGGTGTGTACAAACCAGGCTTGTAATGTGAAGGGAGTGACAGTCCTACACAAAAAATGGTTCAGATCAGGGTAGAGGGCTCTAAGATTGATTCTAGGGGTAGATGGGCTATAAGCTATGTTAAGATTCATAACATAGGATATGCTTTTGTGGCCTATTATGGCCCAAATATTGACGATCCTACACCACTCAAGGAACTATACCAGCAGCTTCTTGAGACGAAATATCATATCGTATTCTGGGAGGAGATTTTAATATTTTGCTAGACCCAGTCCTGGATAAATCAACCTCCAGACCAGCAGTAAACTCTCCCAAAATGCGGGATTTTGCCGACATTTTGATAAAAATTCTAGCTTTGGTGGACATCTGGAGACTGAAAGCAGGGCAGGAGAGAGGGTACACCTTCCAAAACAAAAAGCTGGCCCATGCGTCCAGAATTGATTTTGTCCTGATAGATCGGAAACTTAACAATAATTTTCCCAAGATAACTCCTCACCCGTCACACTTATCTGACCATGCGGCGGTTAAGTTGGAGATTTTAGCTAGCCCCCCGCCTGTACAGACAAGGTGGACTCTAAATAGAACCCTACTAGGAGACCCAGAAGTAGTAAGATCCCTGAAAGAGGAAATGGTCTTCTTTTTTCAACAAAATGCAGGCTCGGCCCCCCCACAGATTGTATGGGATGCTTATAAAGCATGTCTCCGGCTGAAAGTAATTAATATAGCTGCCTATAAGAACAAGGCGGGAAGGAACAAAGTAAGGGAATATGAACAGGACATTGGAGAGATCCAGGGGAAATTAGCAGAAAGTGAGTCTACTCAAGCTTCAACAATAGAGGAGCTACAAAATAAGCTGATAGAAGCAAAGAGTATTTTATCCGATTACCTAGAGGGATTAGTGAAACAGAGATGGGAGGTTAGGAGGCTGGCGAATCATGAATATGGGGAAGGATGTGGAAAGATGTTAGCATGAAAGCAAGACAGGACCTGGCTAGGAACAAGATGGGGGAGGTAATTAATAAAGCAGGAACTAAGTGTACGGAAGAGTGTGCAATTGGAGAAGCTTTTGTGAGCTTCTTTCAGGAATTATATACTGACGACGTAGAAGGGACACAAGCAGAAATAAGTGAATGGTTAAAGCAGGATAAACTCCCCCACCTAGACATTACTAGGCAGACAGCACTTAACCAAGAAATCTCCACTGGAGAAATAGAGGAGATTATCAAGAATCTAAAGAATGGGAAGGCCTCGGGAACCGATAGCCTACCCAATGAAGTATACAAAATCCTGAAAGAGGAAATCACCCCCTTTTTGGTAGAGATGCTTAATTCGATATATATATACAGCAAACACCCCTCCCCGCTACTTGGAGTGAAGCAGTGATCACCCTAATTCTCAATCCAGACAAGGACCCAAAAAAATTTGAATCCTACAGGCCTATCTCTCTGCTGAACGCAGATTACAAAATCTATTCACAGGTTCTGGCTAAACGATTAGACAAGGTCTTAGGAGACATAATAGGTACAAATCAGAAGGGTTTCATGAAGGGGAGGTAGCTCTCAGACCTGACACAAGATCTGGTGTGTTCGATAGACGTAGCCTCTGTTATGGGGATTCCCTTAATGGTTATTATGGTTGATGCCGCCAAGGCTTTCGATGGAGTGAGTTGGCCCTATCTGTATGAAGTCTTAGAACAAAACGGGCTTGGTGGTAACTTCCTTCAGGCTATTCAAGGTATATATGCTTCCCCTACAGCGAAGATATTGATCAATGGTCATCTAACCCCTAGCCTCAGGATAAATAGGGGAACCCAACAAGGTTGCCCACTCTCGCCTCTAATATTTAATTTGTATTTGGAACCTCTGGCAAAGAGAATAAGAGTAGACCAAAGAATCCTCCCATTTCACTACGGGGAGTGGTATAAAAAAGAAGCTCTCTACGTGGATGATTTGGTAATCTATACAGCTAACTTGGAGACGGCTTTGCCAGTAATCATGGAGTTAGCGGGCAATTTTGGGCGAATCTCTGGTTACCTAATCAATGAAGACAAGACCGAGACTATGTCGTGAAACAATCCCATCCCCACGCACCTTAAACAGCTGGACAAGACAGAGTTTAGATACCTAGGAGTGCGAGTTACAAAAGATCTGGAGCAAATGGCATTGGTCAATTATACTCGACTTATGCAACTGACTGAAAAACTTTTGAAAAGCTGGGATTCCCTTCCGCTTTGCATTCGAGGAAGGGCTAATTTAGTCAAAATGACAATCCTCCCTAAATTCACATTTATTTTTAACACTCTCCCTTTGTTCTTCAGGCCTGCTTGGTTTAAAAAACTTCATGGGCAACTCAGTAGTTTTATATGGAGGAGTAAGAGCATGAGAATCTCTTGGAAAAAACTTAGGAAGAAAAAGCTGGAGGGGGGTATAGCGCTTCCAGATTTCCAATTGTATTATTGGGCCGCCTTCTTGAAAAACACCAGGCGACTGCTGATGACCCCCCAGGACATGCCAATGAGACATAGGGCTCTAATAAGTAACTTAGGAGAAGAAAGTAAAGGGTTCTTATTTAAATTTGGCCATGCTAATTTAAGACGTTTATTGCAGCCATCAAAATCTGGATCCAGGTCAAAAAAACTCTAGGGATCCCATACTATAGCTCCATGGCACCAATCTGGAACTCCCCAGGAACCCCACTATGTATGAAGGACAGTGTAGCCTAGCCTTTGGTAAATGCAGGTTTTCTAAGATGGGGCCAACTTGCTGAGGAAGGCACGATATTAACATGGGCTGAACTAAGCCCGAGGACGGATTTCAACTTATCCAGATTTAAACATTACCAGCTAGTTAGTTGGTCGCGATCCCAGTCAAAGCTTGGGCGGAGTCGGATGTCGAGAAGGATTTATTAAAAACACAAACCTATCGGAAGGAAGTTTCCAAGTGGTATTGGGCACTAATACAAGGAGACGATGGCGGTATGACCCTGGCCGAAGAAATCTGGAAGCTGGACAATGCAGGCTGCAATATCCACAATTTATGGCAAGTATCTGCTGCTACATTATGGGCTTCGGTGATTTCGGCTCCACTCAGTAGGAATCATTTGTTCACCATATACAGGGCCTGCTGGTCTCCGAAGAAACTCTCTAAGATGGGAGGTAGTAAAAGAAGATGCTGCCCGAAATGCCAACTGGAAAACGCAGATGATGTACATCTTTTTTGGCAGTGTCCAGCTATCCAGCTCTTCTGGCGAGACGTGGGTAAAGTATTAAAAAAAATCCTGGGTTGTGACTTCGAGGTAAGCCTTCCTCTGGTTATATTTGGAGTACGGGAGGTAGATAAAACATGCTGGGGGAAGAATACCATATCTCTGCTGTTTACTTTAATGACTATTGCGCGCAGGGAAATTTGTGTAAAATGGGTCTCTGAGCTCTCCCCTAAATGTGCGAGTTGGTTAAATTTCTCAAGGCAAATAGCCAGGCTAGACTGTCAGACGGGTTCGGCTAAGAAAGAAAAAATGTGGGCCCCTTTTATCTCACTTGGCTCTTGATATTCGCACGCACAGTATATTTTTCCAGCAGGGTCTGTAGCTACTTTTTGGTGGGTTGCTCTGTCGGCCTAGTCCAAGGATTAAGACAAGCTCAATGAGTTGACTAGATTAGTGGTGGTTGCCATTAGACCTCTCATCAACTGCGAGTTGGAAAAGGCTTGCTTTCGTTGGCTCAGATCTTGGAAGGTGCGTGGCGCTCAGATCCTTCAGACCTTCAGATGGATCTCGCTCTCGGCCTTTGTCAAATATGAGGACTAAGTTTATTTAAAAAAAAAAAAAAGAGAATGACGTTTCTGGATGTTGAAATTTATTCCTCCGAAGACGTATCAATGACTTCACTTCACACGAAACCAACTGATAGGAATAAAGCCTTGCATTACACCAGTCACCATCCGCGCAGTCTCCACGACAATCTACAATTCTGACAATCTTTAAGGATTAAAAGGAATTGTTCGTATAAAACTGACTACATTTTCCATGCTACTAACTTAATGGCTAAATAAAAAGCATGGGGGTATCCCAATAAACTCTTAAAACATGCCATGAATAGAGCGTGGTGGACACCACGTGAAGAGCTGTTACACAAAAGAGAAAATCCTAGAATAGAGCCCCTAGTTTGTGTTACAACATTTTGCCCTAAGACTAACCAACTGAAAAAGTCATACAATCAAAATTGGCATTTGATTCAAAATCTAGATGAGGAAGTCAACAAACCTCTTTTGCGCTCAAAAAAGAAAAAGTGTTGGCAACCAAGTGGTACGTGCAGCATTGCCAAAGACATAAATCAAAAACACATTGCGAGAACAGTTCAATTTACCACCCATTGTTGTACACCATAGGTGCAGTACATGCACATGCTGCAACCTAACCATCGAAGGATCCTTGTTCTCACACACAAATATAAATTGGAAACAATTCTTTTTCCAACTGTAAAACAAAAAATGTGGTATAGGGGATATTATGCCCATGCCCTAAATTGTATATTGGCAAAACAAATCAAGAAGTACTCCAGCGGATTACACAACACAAATCAAGGATTCACAAAAAGGTACTCCATGCTCCACTGATTAACTATTGGATTAGTCAGAACCATGCTGAGAGTGAATTACAGTGGACTGTAATATCAGCAATTGAAGCAGATCCCCGTGGGGGTGACCTGGAGAGACGACTAACCGAGAGAGAAGCATTGCTAATCGTGAAATTTAATACAGCAGATGATTGGTTAAATGAAATGATGGAATTACACAACCTGTAATAAGTTTACAGGCCAACCCGAGTAAACGCGTCACCAATGGTCCATCCGTGTTCTATGATGGTTTTTCAGGATTTGATTTCATTTAACTACATCTCCCATAAGTCTTAGCGTGTAAGTACTTTACCATTGTACATGAGTACGCAAGACCTGGAAGTGCTATAGTTGCGCAAAACCGGAAGTAAATCACTGAGGAACCACCGGCCGTATATTGGCTTTCTTGCTGGCAGAGGAACGCGTCAAACCGCCCAGATGTAAGCCCTGTACGAGGTTGTTGTAAGATTAAGGTATGAAGAGCGCACTACTTGGAGCGTTAGTTTAAAATTGCAGAGCATGTGTTCCGGATGTTTTTTCTAGTCACTAAATGCCTGCAGTTAATTGGTATAAGATTGGTTACATAAACCGTGCCTTGTCCGTGAAGAGCGCATCAGTTCGAGCGGCTGCCCGAAAAACCGCTGAGTGTTGATTCGTTTTGTTTCTTCCCATTGCAAAAGCCTGCAGTCATTTGGTACATGTGACCCTTAAATAGCCTTCAGATCCCAGGGATGGGACACACTGTTATCGGATAAAGTGAGTGTTTGTTAAGACACGGTCTCACGCTCTCTCTTTTTAAGATAATTGGAACATTGAATAGAAATAGATCGTGTTCTTTTCTGCTTCTTTTTAGTGTCTGGGCATATCTTGAAGTTGAGGCTTAATCTGAATATGAAGTTTAAATGAGAAGGTACCTGTGAAAAGAGGCAAATTATGTTTGGATGGTGCAGAATATGTGGAAGCTTAATATGTTTGGATATGTGTGTTCATATGAGTGTGTTCCCCTTTTCTTGATTTTTTTTTTTCAGCTCGAGTCCTGAGGAGAACCCTGAAAAGAAGTTGAATAGGGTCCTAAACGCGTCGACTGTTGTTTCACCAAACAAGTGTTCTGTACAAGTACCTACCATGGTGGCTCAAGATGCGAATTTGTCAAAATTATTAAATTGCAAAGTTATTTATGAGCCCCAATAGTACACTGTTTGGTATTGCCCTGAAAAAGTAGATTTCAAGTCAGGCGGTATACCGCCAACCTACAGGGCATTGTTTATTTTTTCCTGTTTCACAAATGAGAAATTGGATTGAGAATTGCAGAACCAGAGCTGTTTTTACCTTTGAACTAAATATTGTAGGTTATTGTACTGTTTAAATGTTTTGTCCGACAACGTTTTGTGGTGTTGTATGATTTGTAATTTAATTTAATAATTTGTTTGTTTTTCTGTGCAGTTTGTATAACTTTTGTGTAATGTAAAAATTCATGGTGTAACAGATGACAAATCCATCTCGAAATTTCTTTATTATAAAATGATACGAGTAAACCAAAGAAAATAAAAATACATGGTCATATTAAGCGTCATGTGTGATCATGCAGAATGATGAGAAACTGGTATCGGTATTGACACATATGTTGTTGTGTGATTGTTTAATAGGCCTAGCCTTACTGATTGTGGGCCAAACCCTTTCTAGTTGAAGAGTTTAAACACCTGGAGCAGTTGCTCATAATAAGCATGTTCTGACTCTTTTGCTTCTTGTGAAGTTCGATTTATCTTCAACTAATCAATATCTTTGGCTGGAACTTTACCCTTCCAGTAAGTAATCACCTCATCGTACTTTGTCATCACTGTAGTAGACTGTTCACAAGTATACCCATCTCTCGCAGGTTCTGAACTTGGCCATTGTATGGCTATTTTACACTTAGCCCACAAATCACTGGGTACCACAGTATCAAAAAAAGTTATTCAGATCAGTCCACAGTACTTTCGAGGTCTTCACTAATGTGTCAACCTGTGTGTATCACTACATGGGGTTTTCCCTCAGCTTAGGAAAATAGTAAATATTGCAAGATCTCCTCAACTCGATGGTATATGTACATACCCTTCACCTGGTATCTTTCTCATCGGGAAAGTTAAAGCTTCCTCTTCATCAGGGGGACCTGGCGGTGGCTTACTATTTGTTTCAGCCGCATATAATTGTCCTTTTCCTTTTTCTTTTCCCATTTGCTCTCAAATTCGCTCCAGTTGTGGATGCATTTCACTGACTCGGTAATGTGTAATCGCATTTGAAGAACTCATTGTTTCAATTCTGATAGCAGTTCTTATCCTCGAAATCCCAGATATGTCAAGGTACAGAGCTTGGTGGCGTGCATTAGCTCAAGTTGAGGCACGCTTCTTGCTACCTTGCTTGTGCCCTTCAATCACAAAGCTCTGTGCCTCTCTCTGTGCATTATGTTCGCCTCTGTGAGGATTTGGGTGTATTATATGATATGGATGTGGGGCCTTATCGTGGAATACACTCGCTAAAACTGTTTTGGATCCAGTCTGGCTCGCTTGCAAACCTTAAGCGCAACCCTGGGTAGCTGTGACTTTGAGCAGCAAGACTTAACAAAGGACTTAGTGTAAAGCATTTAACAGTAACAAACAGCGGAATAAGGTGGTCACACAACAAGAAAGAGACACAACGCCAATTTATAAAAATAGAGCGTATTTTTATGAATTTTTAGTGTCCTTGATCATCAGAATTCACTGGAGGGTTCCGGATACATGGATATTTAAAATATTAAAAAACTTTTACTCTGACTGCAAACAAGCAATGGTCGACAAAAACGTTGCAAACTTTTGGAAAGTTTGAAACAGTTCGGCAACTCCGGCCCGACTTGGGTGACCAAATCCGACAGGGCAGGAGTCTAGGTGTCCAGTAGGGTTACTTTGGAAAGTTACCTGGCCACCAGAGCCTTTTGCAGTCCAGTTCCAGCCTTTAGAAAACGACTGCCATAGGCTACAGTGGATTGGTCATGATGCTGGGGATGTAGGCAGCAAAGATGCTGAAAGATACATTTGGAGCTGTATGGTCGACGAGGGTGAGCTGCAGGTGATTTTTCAGTCCATGGGCAAGGTGGGACAACTTTGACCACTGCAATCTGGGTCCCACAATGTCCTCTTTGCGATAGTAGGCCAGCTGCGGCTGGGTTACTGATCTCTCAACTCAGTGGTCACAGCGACTGTCCTTGGTCGGGGCTAGTGTCCCTCTTAAGTGACAAATCCGCAGTCTCGGGTGCAGCTTTTGATTATCTCGGATTTGTCTCTAGGTGCGCCCGGTGGCAGTCAACAGAGATTCCTCAGAAGTGGCTCCTGCTTTGCCGGTTTGGGCTTCCTCAGCTTTGATGTCCCTGGTACTGTTGCAGGGGGCCATTCGATTGACCCTTGGAGTCACTGCTTCGATCTAGGGCTGGGGATCAACTTTTCTCTGAGCCAGGAGCCACAGGCACAGTCCAAACTTCACTAGCCCAAAGTGCAGCAGGTGCAGTCCTTCCCACAGTGCAGCCTGTCTTTGTGTTTTTCAAGGGAAGCAGGGCAGTCCTCCGGTTCTTTTTTCAGATCCAATGTGTAGTGAGGTTGTGTGCCAGGAGTGCCCATTTGTTCAGGGGAAAGTGCCCCGAGGTGACAACGTGGTCACTAACCAGTAGGTCCCCTCCTCTTTGGTGACAAAGTTCCGGTGATGTGTGGCATTTGGCAATCCTAGAGTGAAATATTCTTGCCACTCTTAAGATGTCTGAACTTTCACTCAACTTTGAGGAGCTTGGTAGCCCACCCCAGAGGTGTGGCTACCTAAGGGCTACATGCCCATGAGAAAACCAGTTTCAGGACGGGTTTTCCCTCTCTGGCCCTGTCTCCAACTTGTCTACATGAACAAAAGGCAGCCTGCTCGGAAGTGTTGTCACTTGCGGCCCTTCAAAGGCACCTTCCCCTGTGAAGTTCGCCTTTTGGGCTAATACACAAGTGGCCTTCCTAGGAGAGGAGGTCACACCTCACGCAATGTCAACTGCCTTTGTTCCTAAGCCTGGGAGTCGTTCACATGCCTCCCCAGTAGGGCAGAAAACTGTCTGTTGGCCAGAGCATGTGCAAAGCCACTGGACCAGCTGGGGCACAAAATGGCAACTTTCTAAAAGTTTCTTAACTTTAATAGTGACATTAATTTCGACTTGGGCATTAAGTCGGATTTAATGCCATGATAAATGTGATACCTTACAGTACCCAATTAGGTGGTTCCATTCAGAAGTAAGCTAGGCTGGGCTAACAAGAGTGCCAAGAGTGCTACTAACTTTTCCTCAGCAAAACGACAACTTTAAGGGTTTTCCTGCTAAGACATATATAAACCTATATGTCTTGCTTAATAATATACAACTCCCTGCCATAGGGCTCGATAAGCCTTCCTTAGGGGACTCTTACATATATTATTACAGAAAGTGGTGGCTTTGCCATTAATGGCAAAGTCGAACTAGCATTGTGAGCCCTGCCCTTCCAGTCTGCACTCGCAGGCTGGTATCTGTTGTGTCTTTTGTCATACTCAGGTGGCACAACCAGTGCTGCAGTCCTTGGTGGACACTCTGTCCTACATGCCCTTGGTACCCTGGGTACCATATATTAGGGACTTAAAAATAAGTCAGTGCTTGCCAATTGGGAACAGACAATTCAACATATCTTTTGTAATGGGTCAGAACACTGGCACAGGTGTCTGCTTAGCAGGCCTCTGTGCACTCTGAGTAAAAAAACCTGCAGCTAGTAGTCCAAATGGGGGCAAAAAGTGGGTGAAAATCTTCCAAAAGCCTGTTTCCTTACAGCTTTACTTACAGCAGCAGCCAGAATGGCAGAGTGCAGACTTGGCAAGACATCTCTTCTCACGGGACACTGCCCTGCCATTGGGCCACCTGTGCATCTCTCCTCCGGGGGACATGTGTGGGGACAGAGAAGGCGATGGTGTGAAGTGATTCAGATAGGCGGGCCTGGGACCCTCAAGGGATTCATTGGGGTGGATTATGCCCGAGCTGTGTGTCACATTTGTAATCACAATGTACACCCTCTGCGTGCAGTACATTGAGGAGATAAAATGTAGCAGTCGGAAGACAAAGTGCATGAGGCATCAGGTGGTAAAGAGAACACATTTTGACTGAGGTTCTGATCTTGGAAACGTTATATGAAGTGCATGGGTACGATAGATTGCTCTCCAGACACAGCCTTTGTGTAGTGATGCCCCTCACAGCAGGGTAGTCTCCAGCCTGGAGCACCCTCTTTAGAGGCACAAAGAGGTGTGAGGGCTCTGCACCGAAGTGTGATAAAGGCAGACAAAAGGCCTGGCCTTACCTAAAGGGCCCCCTCAACCTGCAGCTCCACCCTTCCTCACCCACAACAGCTACAAAGGGCAGTGCTTCAGGAAATGTACCCAGCAGCCAGGTGCTAAGATGGTATACATTGAATTTGTAAAGGGAGCCATTTCACCATCGCCACTCAGAGTGTCTGATTCTCCGCCCTCCAGCCACTGGAATGCAGGCAATGCACCTCCACTGTCTGCGAAGCTCTGAATATTCCTCACATTCAATCTTGTGTCAATTGAAACGGAGACATTCAAATGCATCCACTCTGCTTTGTAATTAATAGTGTTAGCCTAACCTGAGGATGAACATGAGGGTAGACATCCATTGCAGCATTTGTAGAATCTCTTTTAAAATGTGTACATTATTTCCCATATATTCTCACACTGCTATGATCTTGAAGTTAATGCTACCTCTGAGTGCAGATTAAAGCTCTTGATAATACTTGAAGTATGCGTCCAGACATATATTTTCACTTTTAACCCCTTAGCTGATTAACTGACTTGACTGGATCGGTGGTCTAACAGTAGCCTAGCAGTGGAGAGATGGTTTAACTAATTCTAGTACCTATCAAAATACCCAGTAAAGCACTATTCTAACAAGTAAATAATGTTTCTGTTTAACTTCTTGCGTCCTCAAACTGCATGCGGTCTCAAATATATTCTGTACATCGCTTAAATCCGACACGAAAAACTGACCTTTATTCAAAACTTCTGTTTGTCACCTCCTCCTTTTTTCATTTCTTTCAAATGTCCCTCTCCTTCCCTTCCATCCTCTCCCTCTCTGCATGCCTCCTCTCTGAGCATAACCTACTCTGAAACATGCATGCCTGTCTTATTTTCTAATATTATAGTCCTGCAAATTGCTGACAACTAATTTACATCATCACATTCTATCCTCGTTCCTCTGAAAGTCCTACCTATGCAACCCAACAATACTTAATCTCCTCTGACGCATCCATTAATCTCACCCAACTATGTGTATGACCTCACATATCCCCACTAATGACCACAACTATCCCATATTGTTAGTCCACTATAAAGAAACTTAATTCGCCAATTCAATTTTGCTTTAAAATTTAAAGAATCCCCATAGAAAATCCCCCATAGCTATAGGCAGACCAGTGATTGGATATCTTATGGAAAGTTTCTATCTCACACAGATAATACTTTGACCCTACACTCCAGTAGGATGTGTATCCTCTGGGAATCTGGTTGAGGCTGAAACACGATTACAGCCCTTCTCTTCTGAGAACTGAGTTTATCCTTGACTAGCGCCACACTTCAGACTCCAAACTCTGTATACTCCTTGAGCATTCTATAACTCTTCAGGCATAGAAGGAGCATATTTCACAGTGATTATAGCAAGGGTGCCAGAAACCCTGACACAAGCAAAGAAATGGGTCCCTTCATGATGCTTATGAAGAAAAAGCCAGTCTTAATTAGGGTGCAGTGGACCTTCGCATCCCTAGGCATTGATGCAACTTCACCTGCTGTACTTGATATGGCCCTGATATTTCTGTAAGCTCTGCCATGAGCGTGCCATTTACCGTTCACATTCTGCTTTTCTTTGGACATCTTTACAGGCTACATTTGGCAGAAATTAGGGGATTTTTTTTCTGCTCGTTTTTAGCAATTGGCAGGAAGCTCAGAGCTATGCATTTTTTACAGTTCGAATTTTAAAAGATTGTTCTCAGGGAGGACCAAAGATGATGTCTCCTTAAGGCTCCGAACTCCTAATCACACGCCAGCAATGCATGAGCGATCCTTTGAAGACTTGTTATATCTTGCTATTTATAATTTTGCTGCTCCACAGTTTTCATCCCAGTGTGTATTCCTGCAAAGTAATTTTCATATTCCTGCGCACTGGGATGCTCCTACACCATGCGACTCTTTCCCGTTAAGTGAATTCCGCAGCATCTTGTAGTCTCCACGGTATTGTCAAGGACGTCCTTGGAATAACTTTATATATTCGGAAGGTTGGTCGTTGACACCATTAAACAAGCATTGGCATAGCCAATAGGTCTCGCCTTTGGGACCTTGTAAGAGATTATTAAAGAGATGGCCTTGCCTGTACTTGGAGGTGTTGTTTAAGCGTTAACACATTTACTATACCATCCTTAATCTTAGTTCTTGACCTAATAACTAAATAATGAAGTAATACTATTACAAAGGGAGCCGCATTATGCTGCATAAAAACAAACACTGACTGAAGCAAGCTCAAATCATGCAGTCTTCTATACATTGAAAAATACTTACACAGCATGCGTTAACAAGTTCAAAACTGTCTAAACGTGGTACTGAACTAAACTCACGGTTGCTCTTCCACCACATATCACCAGCTTCTTTGCTGGTGGGATTCCTTCTTTACCCAGCCTTTACTTATAAACAAGCAAATGAAGATAGTAGACAGGCAGTCATTTTATCCTCATAGGCATCAAATCCTCTTCTGGCAGGTAGAAGTACTTCAGCGTATGTATGTTATTTGCTTGAGCATGTGCATTGAAACTGGTTCTATTCTACGTGAATATTTAGGTAATATTGTACCCAAAAAGTAAGGATTTGTGACTTGGCCTTTAATGTCAGCTGTTCAACTTAATGTTACAAGCAAGATGGACTATTTTCACCATTTAAGCGTTTTCTCGTCATATAAAGATTTTGTTTAAATGAATTTCATGAGCAAATCATTCATATAACCACTTAAAAGAGATACGGTGTTCAGCAAATAAACACAAAGGTGTATTTTATTCTAAATTGTGCCGATTCTTGCTCATTTGGCGCTTCATAAGCAGTATTTATTTTCTATTGAGGGCTAATAGTGCACTTACCATTTTTAACCATTAAACAACGTGTTAATAATTACCGATTTTATAGTATTTTTTATTACCTAACAATGGGAACTGACTAGGCCATGACAGTACTTGAAATCTTCACCTACGGATGTGAGTGGTTCGCACTTACCTCACTGAGCCATATAACTGGATATGTTTACGAGTATATCATCTGACAAGTTCACCAAAAACTGTCTCTTCCTTATGATCTAGACTTGTTTCGCATTCGAGGTTATACTAATGGTAATAAAATGCACGCCATATACATGTAGTATATCAAAATAACTCGAGATACTGAGGCAGCCTTTTATCAATCCATTTTACTGTAATCATGAATTCCATACCCATCAACAACAGAGTTCGGTGTAATTATTTTTATTACATTTTCCTCTTCATAGATACGTGTTTAAAACTGATAACGGATAACGGACTGGCTGAGAAGCAAATAAATATACTAAAACAGCACCCTCATTCCTATGACTTGCATGTACTTGCACTTATGGCATTTTAAGCACTGGTAAAACGGAACCGCGTTTGAGTATTATGAATTATTCTCGGGTGCCCACTGCCAGCACTGTGCCATGTGTGACCTTCGGACTGGAAGGGTTGCAGCCATTGAGAAGGTCCTAAGAGCCTGACTCGGGGGGGTGGGTTAGGGGGAGGGGTTGGGAAGGGGGCAGTGGTGGTCGGAGGTAGCGCTGAAAATGGGAGATGGAGACAGAAAGAGGGAGCGAGTTACAGTTGGATGGGGGGGGGGGGGTTAGTTTGATGGGTGAGAGTGTTCCAGCTCAGTGGTAGTGTACAGCAGCGGGACAGTGACTTGCAGCACACCACCTGACCTCCATTGGCACGTGCGTTGGTACAGTGAGGAGCTCTTGTGACACTGTTATGGAAATACACTGGCATCATGGGTAGGACATTCCAGAGCAGTCCTGGCTAACGAGTGCTGTACTTCTGGCATGGCACAATGGCGTGCAAGTTCACATGACCACAGGTTCCTTCCTCCTGGCTTGGCTACTGTTTTCATGTGAATTGACCCGTGTTACAACTTTGAGAAGCGGGAAGCTAGCATAGGAAATAGTGTTTTTAAAATGAGGACTGCCGATAGGATTGAGGTTTGATAGAACAAAAATAATTTCAAACTATTCTAAGCAAAAATAAAAGTTTGCTCAGAAGAGCGGGTGATTGGGGGGAATAATAAAGATGTTGTACCTTGAAGACTTGCTCTGTGTTTGCACATAGCGGCTGCGAAAACGAAAAATACAGAATCCGGGTAGAGTCCGCGCACAGTCCCCCTTGTGTTCCTTTAATCATGTGTTTTCCTCCTCTCGCACAAAAGAGCTGTATTCTCCTACCAGGGGTATTGATTGACACTTCATTGAGATAAGACCACTTGCAGGCAAGCCTCTGCTCCTGCTATTGGGCTCGGGCAGCACACGAAAGAGAACAAAAGATCCTTTTGAAGTCTCCAAAATCAAGGCGATAACATACTGGCGTCCATTGCTCCAAGGTCTCTCGGGTGACATTAAGTGCATATCTTTTTGTTGCAATCACAGTTCCCGTTTGCTGTAACCTAAACAAGCCCGTCCCTGCACTTTCTCACCTCTAGCTACCTGGTGCCGCTATGCTTGTTTTCCTGCACCATGCATGTCATACACTTCCGATTCAAAATACACCTTATAAGGAGGGGCCTGGCTTACGGTTGATTGAATATAGTTGTCTCTGCGTGCTCAATACAAAACGAGTTGGGCGACCCGCGTGCAACAAGACGCGCGGCCGCCATTATTTAATGTTGGAAAAAAAAAAGAGTTGGGCAAGCGCGCGATTGCGAGCAGCAGGCGTGACCACACGCTCGTGCACCATGGCCTTTTGCTTGCGGTTACCCGCACGGCCCCCGGGCGCGATAATTGAAACACATGGCGGCCGTGCGGGTAACCGCACGGTGTGAAAGGCAGCGAGTCTTCTAAGACCCTCAATGCTGCCCGGTGCAGGGTTCCACCTCTAATTCACTTTGGGTTCGCTATCAAAATAATGAGGCAAGCATCCCTCTCCCTGTCTCTTTACAATCGGTAGTATGGGACTGTTACAAACGTTGCTCACTACTTCCTCTACCACCCCTGCCTCTACCAAAGAGTGTATAATCTCTGTCAGTGCCTTCTCACCCCCTGGCGATATTTTGTACTGCGGTACTTTCGGTAGGGTTGCGTCCTGTCGTATTGTTACGTGTACTGGGTCAATCATCATTCGTCCTACGTCTGAATCAGCCCTAGCCCATAAGTGTGATGGCAAAGTGTCCAGTAGGGATGCGTCAGTCTCGGAGATGGGAAACATGTGCTGAGAAGGGTTCTCTCTATGGCGCTGGGGGTTGTCATACAGGACGACACGCACTCCGTCTGGTGAGCATCTGATAGTCGCATGGAAGTGTTTCAAAAGGTCGAGACCCATAATGGCATCTGGGGTGTTGGAAGAGAGGAGGAATGTCGTTTCGATGCTATTGTTGTCCAGGTTAAAAGGGATCGGTCGGGACAAAGGGTTGGTGGAGGGCGTACCGTCAAATCCTATTGAGGTCACATGTGAGCCTGACAAGGGTGCCCTTGGAATCAGTCGTTTGGATAGTGCACTACGTGTTGCTCCCGTGTCTACCAGAAATGGCGACTTTGTGCCCAGGACCTCAGCGGTAACATAAGGGCCTTGCTGATCAACATAGAGCTTGACTGGATCCCTCCCTTGCCCCTGGCTGTCCTATGCAAAGTCGTACGTATTGTCATAATCTGTCTGTTGGTACTGATTCTGTTTGGGATGGTCAAATGTGTTCACTCTTCCTGGCCTTTCCTCGCTTGCTTCACTCGCGTACCCTCTCCCACGTCCTCTTCCTCTCTGTCCACTTGCTATTTCCCTCGCCCTCTGCCCCTACCAGCTCCCAACAAAGCCGGGCATTGGGTTTTCCAGTGTCCATATTCTTTGCAAAATGCACATTGATCCTGTCCTAGGTCTTGGCGTCCTACATATGATGTCGATGAATTGTTTCTAGGTGGCTGTACTCTAGGGGTATTCTGCTGGTATCCTCCCCTATATTGCTCCCTTCCTGTATTCGCCCCCTGGAGTTGTGCTACCATTACCCTTTCCTTCAAGTCCTTCTTTTTCCTTTCTGTAGCCCTGTCATTTTCGTTTTTCTGATGCTCCTAGTACTGGGCCATTTGGAGAATGGCCGCCGGTTTAGATGCTGCCCAACCTACTTTCGCTGGCTTGTAATTTCTGGGATACATCTGGCAGTAGTCCTTTGACATAGTTCTGCACAAATAAGTGGTGTCCGGTTGCGGTGGACATGTCTTGTCCACTGTAATCGGAGAACACCGTTTCAAATCTGGAGAAATACTCTGACATCCTCTTGTGGTTTCTGGCGGCACGCGGTTACTATGGACCAGTCTATCTTTTTCTCTGGGATCAGCGTTTTCACTTTCTGCACTATTTTGTCAGGGAGGTCCAATATTGCTTTAACCGGTTTTTGACCAGGGTTCCGCTGTTTATCTAATGTGTTGAGTTGTTCCCAGGTATGACCAAGCAGTTCGGTATGGTCTATTTTCCTAATCTGTTTCCACACATCTGCTGGCAAACATAACCCGAAGAACAAGTCTATGTCGGCAAGTGTCATTATTGTTGATCCCAGAGCGGTACCTAGCTCGGTGTAAAAGGCGGTGGGGTTCTTTCGTAAATCCGGTAAAGATTTACGGAACGTCAAAATGTCCTGTCTGTCCCATGGTTGATACGCCCAATTGTAGACCACCCTTCCTCTAGCGTCTTGATGGTTCATATCGTCATGAGTCGCTTGTCCTCTAGGAGGTACCCAATAAGGGGCAGCTTCTTTTATCGGCATCATGCTATCTGGTTTTTCCACCGGGGGTCCTGCTATCTTAGATGTCCTGTCCTTGTTCCACGAGGTGACGGAATACCTCCAGTGTGGATGAAAAGAGTTCTGTAACATCGTTGTCGCCTTCATCTCCGGTGTCTACCTTCCTATAGAGAGCCACTAGCCGCTCGGGCCCTACATCTTGGTACTTCTCTTCATATGCAGTAAGAGTGTGGTAACAGAGACGTACAATAAAGTATCGTTTACGGTTTTCAACATAGGAGTTGCATATGTCAGTTACATACTCTTCTGTCTCCTTCCTATCTATGAGGGATTTAACTATTTTATCAATGCCTGCTCGCTCATTTTTACTTAATCGCGGGACCCTGGGCGCTCCTTTTTCTTTTGATCCTACCTCTACTATTGTATCCTTTGATGAGGCATTTGGTGTGGGTGACTCGGTGGGAGCAGAGGCGGTGGAGACTGAGGCGATCGTGCCATCTCCGGCTATACTTTGGTGGTCCTGGCGTTGTACTACGGGATGAGTAGGGGCGTAAGGGGGTGGCATGTATATGATTGGGGGACTTAACAATAAATCATCATCTACCCTTTGTTTTGCTGGTAACTTGGGGTAAAGAGTCGAGGGCGTTCTAACAGGGCATTGACCTGATATTTTTGATTCCTGTTCCTTTTTATCGATTTCCTTTTCTTTTAGTTTTTCTTCTAATCTTTTACAGGCTTGGTAAGCTGATTTTCGCGTTTCTTTATCTTGTCTAGCTTCGTCCCTTTTCTTTCTTTGAGCTGCCTCTTTTTGCCATAAACCAAAACTGTCAAACATGGCTGGTCTAGTTTTCTTTTGTGGAGAGCTAATTCTAACGTTTCTATTTTAGCGGAATCGAAAGATCCCGTCAGTGGCCACTGATTTACCCGGTCCTTCCTAGTGTATTTATGCCATAGTTTGCTATAAGCTACGGTGGCTAATCCATACTTTACGTACATGTCCTTGTTAGGGTGCCTTCCGGCGGTGCCGGCTGACTGACCTCTAACGAACGGTCGGGTCCAAAACAATTACAATCAAACAATCTAGAGAAAACAGGCATGACGTATTTATCGGTCAAAAATGAATATCTCAATCAATCAATTTAGACAAAAAGTCTGCACTACCTGTCCTTCGCTGCCTGCAAAGAGAGAGAATATTCCTATTCTTCGTTGTTTGCAAGCAGGGAAATGTCGCAAATAACTCTATCAAAAAAGGAATACTAGTATTTCAATCAAACTATTCAATCAATCAATTTAAGTCGTTTTTTCACGACCTTACCCGGACCGTATGGACAGTTCTTCGTCTTCCCCTTCCAGCGCCTGGTTGTCCTCTCACTCCAACAATCAATGCGGCGTTCCTCTAAGGTCCCAGTCAGGACCGCAGGTCACTCGAGAGAGAGGTCTGTTCGGAACCGGTGAAGTTCAGTCGATCGGCAGCCAGACAAGGGTCTTCTCAGGCAGGTATACCCCAATCGTTTAGTCGTTCACTCCGTCGTTAGGACCTCTCTACCGGACCCACGCGTCGCTGATGGGCCCCTACGTTTGGGCGCCAATTTGTGAAAGGCAGCGAGTCTTCTAAGACCCTCAATGCTGCCCGGTGCAGGGTTCCACCTCTAATTCACTTTGGGTTCGCTATCAAAATAATGAGGGAAGCGTTGGAAACTGGAAGACAAGAAAAAGGTTTATTTCTCATGAGGAGATCACGTCAACTGAGACACCGGGATGTCTGAGGGAGGTGCTCTGCTGATAACTCCTTTGGCTCTTCCTTTTATACAGGTTTGACACAATGCATTGGTTTAATCAACATGGTTACACAAGCTTGGGGTCCCCGCCCCGGGCAGGTTGTCACACAAGCCCAACAGTAATTCTCTTCCCACCCAGGTCAAACAGACAATCTTATCTTGCAGCTGGACCTTGCTTCAGGGTCTAAAACATGTGAGACCGGCCAGATCTAAGAGTCCGTTCTGTTGATAAAAACAGGTCCCATTGTTGGTAACAACAAGTCTTGCTGTTTGCAGTGCAATAAATCATGTTGCAAGAGTCTTTTTGGTGTTTGGAGCCTGTTTGTGTAACTAGGTGCAGTGAGGGGTAGAGTGTCCAAAGGTTTGCCTGAAAACAGAGATGAGAGGAAAAACGAGTTTGTGGCAGCAAGTGGCGCTGAGGTTTGTTGCGGCAAATAGAGTTTATAGCCCCCAGCACACGTACCAGGTCGGTCAGAGGGTCAGAGGGATGCTAGTAAGGGCAGGGTGAAACAAAGGTGACCAACAGAGTACAAAATGGCTGTGATAGATTAAAATGACTGCAACTTATGTGCACATAGAATTCCACCAGACAAGATGGCGCAGGTAATGTTCACGATTGTCGTTTTGCTTTTAACAACGGAAAAGGCCATGACGCACGCGTGTCTGGTCAGCTTTTTGAAGCCCCTACATAAAGTCTTCGCCAGTGCAGCCCTTGCGCGCTACTCTAGGCTCGACCTAAAAACGTCACAGAAAATGACTCGTTCCTTGGCAGGTCAGGCTCCGCAGCAATCAATTTTACAGGGAAGAGGTCTAGAGAGGCTCTGCTTCACTGTAATCTTGAGCAGACCTAAACAGTCTCTGCAAGCAGAGTATGCAAAGAGAGCAGCCTTGTAGTCTGCATAAAGAAGGACAAGAGCAGGAAGACTAGACTCAGCATTGCGAAGGACAAGAGCAGGAAGTCTAGACTCAGCATTGCAGTTGGTGTAAAGGTGAAATAGATGTGGGGAGCACTCGGCCAAACTACTTTTCACTGTATGACATTGATAGTTTCTTAAATTTCCTTCCAGTTTTTAATAGGTTTTCTTTGCATGTTTCACCGTGAAGGATCCCAAATTCCGCTAGCTGGCAGCAACATTCCTTGCCTTGCCACTTCCACTCTATTTGATTTTTCTGTGCCACGGTTTTCGTATATACCAGTCCTGATTTACTTTTAAGAATTATGCTTGGCAATCTACCTTAATAGTGATTTATTGTGCAGCTTATTTTGTATTTTTGTGATCTGTCAGATGTCCTAGTTAGGTGTACAATTAAAACCTTAAACCTTAGTATACCAATGCTATTAACATACATTCTTGTGGGACCCCTTGAAGGAGTCATCTAACCCACTACCTCCTCAGTGACCCACAACCACTCCCCTCACACTAAACTTTTCTGTCAGTCAGTAAAAAGTGTAAAACTAGAGCCTTGACTAACATGGCATCATCCTTTGACAGCTGACGGAAAGGTTACTTGTCCCCCCAACCTTTGTGTGAGCCACAGGCCTTCTTCGTAATTCAGCCTTTGATGCTAAGCAAGACTTTGCACCATTTTGTTTTCTATTAATTCCTAGGCAACCTTTTCTGAGAGCTCCAAATTCCCTGTACTGTTTGAGCTATATATATGATATATAATTGCCTAGTGGCAGGTGATCCGACAAGTGGGGTAATAACACCAAATTTGGCACGAATCTAGATTTTGGTCTAGAAAGCGTGTTTTTTGTAATATGATATGAATCCGTTCAGTAATTTTTTTTTTGAAATTAGGGTTAATAATATTTATATATCTGGATGGTTCGTTTTGCGAGACTGAGTCCCCGCAAGTAGAACATAAAAAAACAAAAAACAGAGGGCGCTTTATTTCCCTTCAGCCACCCCACTCTCATGGGAGTGAGAGTCCTGAAGGAAAGAGCTATCTGATAGGCCAGACGCAACATGAAAACGAATGCTGTCTCTACCCTGCCCCCAATAAGGGGGCAGGGTAGAGATACCCTGCCCGTACCACATTTTTTTTCTGCCATCCAGCAGTTCTCTCCCCGGGATCATGGTAAATTTTTTTTTTTAAAAAGACGCTGCACGCCCTTGTTTTTTTAATTAAAATGACACCCGGGATGGTCTAGGGCCTGGGGGTCAAAACATATATAATTATTTTCAATTTGGGGAAGGGGGGCATGTGTGGGGCCCCACTCCCGGAGCATATTTTAGCCACAGTACCCGCCATATTTTTCAAAAGGGAGGAGGCCACTCTACCCCTCTAACCAAGCCTCATAAGGCCTCATGGAACCCCATCCCGAGGCCTGCTATATTTTTCAAAGGGAAGAGGTGCGTGGTCCCCCTTCCATGAGCCTCATAAGCCCTCCGGGACCGATGTAACAGGGGAGGGGGCACGTAGGCTCCCTTCCCAAGCATTATAAGGCCCCATTGACCCATCCCCAAGGGCCAGCTACAAACGTGTCCTGGGGAGCCAGATCTCCGGGACACAGCTTCCCTGTCCACCAGAGCGAGGTATTGGCTTGGGGAGGGTGGTTGCGAACTGTGTGACATCCCCTTAACCTTTGTCTTTTTTCAGTGAAAAAAATAAATGTGTGTGTATATATGTGTGTATAATATATATATAATGCAAAAAGAGTTGCCTCTAGGTGTGATGCACTCCCAGGTGGAAATTACGCCAAAGCAAGGGCACACGCCATGAACAAAGTCCTTTTCTGGTTTCCTGCCAGACGCGTTTCGGGCCAACGCCCTCTTCACCAAGTCACCCAAGAGCCCAAAATGTTGTTCATTTTCTTGTTAAATGATTTTTTGGGGGGAATTTTGGAAATTTGCGGTGACCACCACCACATAAAAATTCATTCCAACTATTACAATACACACATTACTAACCACATCACTGCTTTAAAAACATATTTGTACACATATATTTGTAGTAACTTTAAAAAAAACTGTGTTTGAACTCTATTTTTCTTTTTTGCGATGATGCAGAGGGTTGCGATGACTTGGGTAACCGCGGCGATCGCGCCTTTTTTAGGGGGTGCAAAACACGTATATGCACACATTTTACAGTGTTTTAGACACTAGGGGTTTATTACTGCACTGATTAAAGTCATATTTTTTAGGGAGTTTGCATAAAAGCAACCAATGAAACCAGTTTTCGCGGTGACCCCGGGTGTCGCGATGAAATTGGTAGCCACGATCATCACGTATGCGTCGCTGAATGACAAAACAAATGCAGACATTCAATAGTCACCACCACACTCAAAACGTATAACTGCAAAATGAATTATAAACACATTACTATTTAAACGGCTGTATAATAGCATGTACAACTCCCTTAATATCTCTGTAACAGATTACATTACCTTTTCATTGTAATGTTTGACTGCATGCATCACTGTGTATCACTAAGTCTCTCATTCACTGTATAGGTATTTGAGGAGATCTGTGAGATGATGCATCAGTCTATCAATACTTCTCTAACGAAATGCGTGACTGCCTCAGTACATCTATGAGTGGGTGCATCAGTGCCACAATGGGTCTGTGATTGGTTGCGTAAGTCTCTCACTCAATCTGTGAGTGGGTGCATTAGTGCCTTTGTGCATTTGTAAGCAAGTATATGATTGGCTGACTGGATCTGTGAGTGGATACATGAGTATCTAAGTGGGTGTCTGAATGAGTGAGTGAGTGGGTGGGTGCATGAGTGTCTGAGTGGATGTGTGAGTAAGTGCATGAGTCTCAGTGGATCTATGACTGGCAGCGTGAGTGTCTGAGTGTTTCTGTCAGTGGGTGCGTGGGTCTGTGAATGCAACTGTGTGTGGGTAAATGAGTTTCTGAGTGTATAACTAACTGGGTGCGCAAGTCTCTGAGTGGGTCTATGAGTGGCTACTTGAGTGTTGTTTGGGTGTGTGAGTGGATGGATGAGTGTCTGAGTGGATCTGTGAGTGGGTGTTTGAGTGTCTCAATGGGTCTGTGAGTGGACGCATGAACCTTGACTGGGTGAGTGAGTGAGTGGGTTTCTGAGTGTTTGTGTGAGTTTCTGAGTGTATGAGTGACTGACTGAGTCCATAAGTCTCTGACACAGTCTGTGACAGTGTTGGAGTGACTGTATGGGTATGTGAGTGTCTCAGTGGATATGTGAGTGGGTGTATGAGTGTCTCTGTGAGAACATACATGAGTGGGTCTGTAAGTGGGTACATGAGTCTCTGAGTGGGTCTGTTCAATTGTGCGTCACTCTCCGAGTAAGGCTGTAAGTGTTTGCATAAGTACCTGAATGGGTACGTGAGTGAATACATGAGTATCTGAGTGGGTATGTGACTGGATATATATGTGTGGGAGTGGATATGTGAATGGGGGTATAAGTGGCTAAGTGAGTTTGTGAGTGCATACGTGAGTGTGTGACAGTGACCGGCGAGTTTTAACAAATATATATATATATATTTCTGTTTATATTTTCACCAATACTCGCAACGGTACACTGTGGCCGCGCTGGCGGTCGTGGCATCGTAGCGAATATCGTGCGTGATTGAAAAAAATCAATTTTGGATACATAACTTGTGTCACTAACACACCCATTTCTCAAACATGTGGTCAGAGTATCTCCACCCTTACCCCTTATGCTACCTTTCACAGAAATGTTCAGCCCCAGAACATTTCCCGGATGATAAAATGGCGGCCGCATCTTTCTGTTCAGGTTGCGTCCAGCCAATCAGAGCATTCCCACATTAATCGCGAAACCAGTGAAATATCCACGGCCAGAGCTATATCTATAATTATCGCCTTAAATTTCTCAAAAACTACTGGACAGATTTGCACCAAATAACAAAAAGCACAGTCTGCGTAACAACATCTACCTTTCTGCCAAATTTGGTGTAATTCCGTCCAGCGGTTCGGGCTGTAGGTTCGACAACGCGTTCCTATAGGAATTAACATTACAAACGCCCCCTTTTTTCGCGCCCCTATTTCTCGGTCCCCACTGTACAGATCACACCCAAATATATATATATATATATATATATTCACTGAAAAAACCATAGGTTTTAGGGACAGTTATAGTTAGTTGGACATTGCACTCGTACAAAACCCGTGAAATTCCCCGTTATAGTTAGTTCAGCTAACTATAACTCGCGCCCCCGCAATGCACTGCTGATGACGTCACATATTACATCACTCATGACATGGTCAGTGACATCACTGATGACATCATCCATGTGATAATTTCATGCATCTTCTCACACCCTAATATAACTTTTGATACACCCACTCTAAATTACAGACTGCCATTCGCAAAACCATACACACTCCAATACCAATAACTACATACCCACTCACTGATTCTTAGGTCTACACACACACATCTACTCACTCACCCGTCCAGTCACTCATACTTACAGTCACTCAGTACAGGACTATCATATGCACTCATACACCTATATAAACACTCACACACCGCCACTCATCCATAGAGGTACTCACACACCTAGTCAGTCATGCAAAAAATTAATCACACACCCATTTACTCACCTATACAGTTATACACACACCAGGTCACTTACTCATACAAATACTAGCACATTCTTACGCTCTTATACAATAACTGATACAAGCACACACGCATCCATACAGCCACTCTCACAATCACACACTCTCACAATCACACACTCTCACTTATAGCCTTTTAAATACTCTAACACACATATATACTGCCTTTTACATATGTAGTTATTCGCACATGTACCACTGAGATATACATTCACTCACTAACACACCCATACACACACTCACCCACCCAAGCAGTCCATCACAGACGCACTCTTCAAATCATGCACCCAGTGAATCACCCACTCACACATCTATGTACAGAGTCACACACACCCCACCCACACAAACACTCAGGCACCCATACAGATGCTCAGAGAACCAATCAATAACCCATATAGACACTCATGTAGCTATTCGCAAATCCATGCATCCACTTACACACCAACAGACAGACGGATACAGACATTCACACAGTTTAGTCACTAACCCATGCATTCAGTAAGATACGTTTAATCACTCACTTGTAGAGTCAGTCACGCACCTACTCAATCATCCATTCAGACACTTATACACCCACTCATTCTTCAATACGCCTTTGCCTATATATATATATTAAACATATTTAAACTTTACAGAAACACACAGTCACTGGATGATGTCATCAGTGATGTCATTGACCATGTCATGAGTGATGTAATATGTGACGTCATCAGCAGTGCATTGCGGGGGCGCGAGTTATAGTTAGCGGAACTAATTATAACGGGGGAATTTCACGAGTTTTGTACAAGTGCAATGTCCAACTAACTATAACTGTCCCTAAAACCTATGGTTTTTTCAGTGAATTTAAAGGGTTTTTTAAATGCTAATTTCTAACTATAACGTGTCTGAAACCTATGGTTTTTTCAGTGAATTTCAAAGGTTTTTTAAATGCTAATTTCTAACTATAACGTGCCTGAAACCTATGGTTTTTTCAGTGAATTTCAAAGGTTTTTTTAAATGCTAGTTTCCAACTATGCCTACAGAGGTAGGACATGTGAAGAAAGAAGAAAAAACACACAGAAAGAAGCAAAAGAAATGCAGAAAGAAGCAACAGAAGTCCACAAAGACGAAGAAAAATCCAGGAAGAAGCAAGACATGTGCAGAAAGAACCAACAGAGGAGCAGAAAGAGGCCTTGTTGCAAAATCATCCTGTGCCCACAACTTTTTCAGACGGGTACTGGTGGTAACTGGCTCTGACTAACCAGGCCTAGAGCCAGTGCTATGCTAAAAGACACTTAGAATACAGTGAAAACACCTACATACACTAGGAAACACTATGCGTTGGGGTACCCCTGTGATTAGCATGACCTCCTCTGTAAGTCCCTAGTACATAATAGGGCAGGGGGATTAAAACTAAGAAACTAACTTGTCACATCAGGCCCTTCCCCCTCTCTTCACCTCTGTGCAAACATGCCCCGTGGCGCATTTTAAGTTGGGAGATTAAGCCCCCTTGAATCCTGAGGGTCCCTGGGGTCCAACTAGCCCACCAGGTACTTCCAGTAAGCGCCACAGAGCTGCGTTGCAGAGAGGTGTAAAAAGGGGCGTGGCCTCTGAACACCTCTCTGCAACGCAGCTCCCTGGTGCATACTGGAGGTACCTGGTGGGCTAGTTGGCCCCCAGAGGCCCTCAGGTTTGAAGGAGAATTAATTCCCCAACTTAAAACGCGCCACGGGGCCTGTTTGCACACATGTCACCTTTAGCCCCGCCCTCTCCCTTCACCACTGTGTAAACGCGCCCCGTGGCACGTTTTAAGTTGGGGAATTAAGTCCCCTTGAATCCTGAGGGTCCCTGGGGTCCAACTAACCCACCAGGTACCTCCAGTAAGCGCCACAGAGCTGCGTTGCAGAGAGGTGTAAAAAGGGGCGTGGCCTGGACCACCTCTCTGCATCCCAGCCCTGTGGCGCTTACTGGAGGTACCTGGTGGGCTAGTTGGCCCCCAGGGAACCCCAGTATTGAAGGGGAATTCTTCCCCCAATTTAAAACGCACCACAGGGCGCGTTTGCAGAGTGGTTAAGGGAGGGGGCGGGGCCTGACGCTCGTTCGCTTTTTTTTTTCTTTTTGAAGGGGGGCCACACAGCCCCCCTTCAAAAAGAAAAAAAAAGAAAAAAAAAAAGCCCACTTTTTGGTGCCTTGGGGACCCCATCCCCCAGGGCCTGATCCTATTTAAAAAAAAAAAACAAAAAACAAAAAAACAGTACGGGAAGGGGGCCGCGTGGCCCCCCTCCCGTGGCCGATTCCGGCCCCGGGGACCCCATACCCCGGGGCATGGCCACTTTTATTTTAAATTTTTGAGGAGGGGGCTGCGTGGCCCCCTCCTAAGGTCCTCTATTGGCCCCGGGGACCCCATCCCCCGGGGCCGGCCTTTGCGCATTTTTTAAAAAATTGTTGGGGAGGGGGCTACGTGGCCCCCTCCCGGGCCACTAATGGCCCCGGGGACCCCATCCCCCGGGGCCTGGCCAATCCCCCCACGGTCCCGCAGGCTCCGCGTCCTGCGGGAGCCGGCATTGCTTTTCCATAAGGGGAGCTGCTGACATGCAGCTCCCCTTATGGAAAAGCAATGTGCTTGCTTCATTGAAGCGAGAGCAGGTTTCCCTGCCTCGCTTCAATGAAGCAAAGCAAGTTTGCAATGACAGGACGGGAGCCGCGCGGCTCCCGTCCTGTCATTGCAAACAGCAGTGTCCCGGGGGTAGGCACCCCGGGACACTGCAGGAGCCGGCCCTGGGGGGTGGTGGTCCCCAGGGCCACCACAGGCTCCAGGAGGGGGGCCGCGCGGCCCCCCTCCCAACATCTACAAAGCCCCGGGGAGTGTGAAAGGCAGCGAGTCTTCTAAGACCCTCAATGCTGCCCGGTGCAGGGTTCCACCTCTAATTCACTTTGGGTTCGCTATCAAAATAATGAGGCAAGCGCTGGAAACTGGAAGACAAGAAAAAGGTTTATTTCTCATGAGGAGATCACGTCAACTGAGACACCGGGATGTCTGAGGGAGGTGTTCTGCCGATAACTCCTTTGGCTCTTCCTTTTATACAGGTTTGACACAATGCATTTGTTTCATCAACATGGTTACACAAGCTTGGGGTCCCCGCCCCGGGCAGGTTGTCACACAAGCCCAACAGAAATTCTCTTCCCACCCAAGTCAAACAGACAATCTTATCTTGCAGCTGGACCTTGCTTCAGGGTCTAAAACATGTGAGACCGGCCAGATCTAAGAGTCCGTTCTGTTGATAAAAACAGGTCCCATTGTTGGTAACAACAAGTCTTGCTGTTTGCAGTGCAATAAATCATGTTGCAAGAGTCTTTTTGGTGTTTGGAACCTGTTTGTGTAACTAGGTGCAGTGAGGGGTAGAGTGTCCAAAGGTTTGCCTGAAAACAGAGATGAGAGGAAAACGAGTTTGTGGCAGCAAGTGGCGCTGAGGTTTGTTGTGGCAATAGAGTTTATAGCCCCCAGCACACATACCAGGTCGGTCAGAGGGATGCTAGTAAGGGCAGGGTGAAACAAAGGTGACCAACAGAGTACAAAATGGCTGTGATAGATTAAAATGACTGTAACTTATGTGCACATAGAATTCCACCAGACAAGATGGCGCAGGTAATGTTCATGATTATCGTTTTGCTTTTAACCCCTTGACCGCGATCGGAATTCCGCTTGTGTGCTGGACATTCCGATCGCGGGTGTAGTCGTGACGAGCTCAGCTCGTCATGCGCACAGCGCTACCGCGCAGCATCGAAGGGGTTAACAGTGGCCCCTTTGAACATAACTAGCCAGCTTGTCAGTCTATTTCGATCTCCATAATGTCCCGTATCTCTTGATCATACATTACTCTAATTTTTGTTAGCTGAGTGTCCATAGTCTTAGGGTGCAAGGTAGTTATGCAAAGAGAACACAAAGGTGGTATACAGTGTATACCCAAACAACAACCACATATTGTCAATACTGGGACCAAGAGAATCATTGATATTTTCCAACTCCACTCCTTCAAGATGCCCCAAAGCCAACTTCCAATTGTCCAAGTCTCTGATCCTTGATGAATTTCTGAACTGTGATGAGGCAGAGTCTGCTTGATCAATGTCTTTAGAACGCTTTTCTCGATGATGCTCTGCAGGGGCTGTGTAGGTTGGTGGCAAAACAAAGGCGATGTAGCACGTGCCCCCCCAGTTTCTTGGGAGCCAGGTGCAGGCTTTGGTTCCACAAACAAAGTACATATTGGGTGATGCAACAAGCGCTGGGGGGTTGGCAGTGTTCAAAGTCCTTACAATGCTACAGGTGCTGTGACCCACATTCTTAGTCCCACGGCCTTCAATGCATACAAGGCCAGAGACGTTCACCACAGATAGGGCCACAGTCAGTGTTGCAGCAGTTCTTTTCTTCAGGTAGGAAAATGTGGCTCTGTTAGGATTATTGAACACTTGCATTTCCACTCGTTCTTTGGAGGGGACATTAATCTGGAATGTCGCATTGAAGGCGTGAGGGCAGAAGGGGGCGGCTGTCCTTCCTGTTTTGTTTCGCCAGAACTCGTTGTAGAGCTGGGCGATTGTTCCGTCGGAAGTGGCATTGTCTTTGTAACTTTCTTGTAGGAGCATCATCCAGGCAAGGCAAGATCCGTGAATAGAAAAGGGCGAAGGGATGGAATGTTCAGTGGCATGTGGTAACAGCCCACATACCCAACAGTTGGTAGCATTGGTGGCAAGATTGTGCTGGTGCAACATCTGCACGAAAGAATTATTCCAGAATTCTTTGCGTCGTTCTCGGAGATGTGGCGGTAGTGATACCAGGTAGTGTTCTTTCTTGGTGGTTGGTTGCATGGTGGGTGACAATGTTCTGTATGCAGGTGCATTCTCTTCAATGATCCAGAGTGCGACCATTAGCAGGAGACAGGTGAGAAATGCGGCTACAAGTGCAATTGTCTTTGTGCTGTGCAGGTTAGCAGTCTTGGTGTCTTTGCGGTGGTTTTGCAGGTGTTCAGTTTCTTCCATCATCTTCGAGGAGCTCAACAACTGTTAGGTCCACAGACTTTTGTCTGGCGCTTTCCTGGTATCGTTGTTTGACTGTGCTACCGATCTGAGACCTTGACTTAGTTAGTGGCCTGGTCGTTGGAGCTCCCTCCTTTCGTCGATCTTAGGTTGTACCCTTTCCTGGATGGCACCGTGGGGTCGGGAAATTCTGATAGTTCGAGGGTGTCTTCTTGTGGGTAGCAACTCAGAGCTGGTCGGTCTCTCGCGAGTACTTCCTCTTGCACCTCCACCCCTTCACAGGTTGCCAGGGTTGGAGGGACTCGTTTGCAGTGATGGGCATGCAGCCAGTTTCGTTTTCCTTCCACTCGGAGGGCAGTTCGGGTGGTGATCAGGACTTGCCAGGGGCCCGTCCACCTAGCCTCCAGATTCTTCGTTCTTTGGAAGTTGCGAAACAATACATGGTCGCCTGGCTTTATTTCATGTCCCGGGCCCCTGGATACGTCAGGCAAGGCTTGCTGCACCTGTTGGTGGATAATTGTTAGCTCGTTTGTCAATTTATGCAAGTAATCCGACATTAATATGTTCGGGACATCGTTAATGGAGGTGGGTCTTGGTGCCGCCCAAATGCTCAAAGGGGTGGTCGGGGACTCCAAACCCTCCCCGTGGTACTACTGTCCCCTTCCCTGGGTTGTGTTGTAGGCAGACTATACATTGTTGTACTAGGCGTTTTGCAGATTCTGCTATCTTGACGTTATGCCATACTCTGGTGATTAGTTCAATCATGGGGGTGGAGCCTATGTGTGCTGGTAAATGTGCCATGGTCAATATGGGGATGAGGTAGGCATTGGGTAACAGCCATTTATTTCCGTCTTTAGTTCTCCAGCAATCTTCCTCGTCTTTTAGTCCCACCTTTTCCCACTCGGTCAATTCGTCTTGTGTGCCTGTAGTCTGTATGTCCCTTACAGTGGTCCTAGCGTCAGTCCATCGTTCAGCTTGTGACCTGGTCACATACATTCGTGTCGTAGTTCTGTCTCCTGCCGTGGCTCGGGCAGTAACGTCTGCTAGTGCATTTCCCTGTCCAATGAGATCAGTCACTTTCCTATGTGCTTGGCATTTTATCACTGCTAACTTCTTGGGGAGGAGGACTGCTTGCGTCAAGGCGGAGACTAAATCTCCATGCAGGATGGGTGTACCGTGTGAAGTCAGGAACCCTCTTTCTTTCCATAAGATCCCAAAATGATGAACCACCCCGAAGGCATATTGGCTGTCGGTGTATATGTTAACTGTCGTGTCAGTCGCTAAGATACATGCTCGTGTGAGGGCAATGAGTTCTGCAGCCTGGGCTGAACGTTGGGGAATATGGGCTGTTTCCAGAACGGTTCGGGCTGTGGTGACAGCATATGCAGCTGAGGTGGTGCCGTCGGGGAGTTTGATGCACGAACCATCCACCCATAGTTCTCCATCTGGTTCTAGAAAGGCGGTGTCTCTGAGATCTATTCTACTCTTTGTTTGTTCATCGGTTAGTGTCACACAGTCGTGTAGTGGAGTCACGCTAGGATCATTTTCGGGTAGGGGTAACAGTGTGGCTGGATTGAGGGTGGTGCATCGCTTTAGGGTAATGTGCGGTGCTAGCAGGGTCAACTCATATCCTGTCAGTCGGGCGCTAGTCAAGTGTTGGGTTTTGGTCTGGTTTAGTAGTGTGTCGACTGCATGGGGTACTAAAACAGTGACTGGATTGGAGAGTACTATTCCTTCGCTCTGGCGTATGGATACTGCTGCAGCTGCCACAGCGCGCAGGCACGCTGGCAGCGCTCTGGCTACTGGATCGAGGGTGGCAGAGAAATATGCACAAGGGCGTTGTTTGTGACCAATTGATTGTGTTAGGACAGACAATGCACATCCTTCCCTCTCGTGCGTGTAGAGGAAGAATGGTTTGGAGTAATCCGGGGTTCCTAGGACAGGCGCTGAACAAAGGGCATTGCGTAGTTCTTTAAAGGCTGACTGGCATTCGGGGGTCCAGGGGAGAGGTGAGGGGATGTCTTTAGCTAGGAGGGAGAGAAGGGGTTTGACAATGAGGAACTTGTTGTAACTTCTGGTGTAATACTGAGGTTTCAGATGTCACATATAGAATGCAAGTTGATCTAGAAGCCAGAAGAAAGCTCCGACCATATATGAGCTGTCCTGTTATTTCAGACCAGATGTGCTCACTTGTGTTTCACTAACACCAAGCGAAGTCCACATATATGCAGATTGTTCCCCTGGGCTTAAGGGCTGTACTTGACTTTTTCGGGCCGACGTGCCACATAAGGAGAGGTTTTAATCAGCTCATTTCCGATGATAACGATAAAGGTTTTTTATTTATTTTTAAATGTATTTAGATGATGCGCTTTTTGTTTTTATTTTGTATGTTTTTGTGAAGCGGCGGCTTCGTACCATGATTGCGTTGACCATCAACCCATAGGCAGATTTGATAATTTACTCGTATTTCATTGAAGTGGGCCGAAATCGCACTCTGTGGAAAGCCATATGTTAGCGTGTTGCCCTTTTCCTGGCCGTTTAATAGGTTTTAAACGTAGTGTTTTTTAGAGATCAGACAGGTTGATTGATGTAACAGAAATTACCGCCTTGCTTTTGGGAATGCGTGATTCTTTGGAGCAGGGCGCTCCACATACCAGAATGACCTCACCGGGAGCCGCGCCGCGGGCCACCCAGCCTCTGCCTTCGCAGGAGGGCAGCAGACGCCATCCGCCCGCCTGTTTGGGCGGCCCCTGGGAATGCCGCCCGTCTGCTTGAAGAGGGAGTGCACGAAACCAGCAGTTAATCTCCACTGCCGTATGCATATCAAGCAAGCGCCGTACGTATCTCTCGCGCACATTGCACAGTGAGGAGAAAGACCCCTTGTCGTTGCCTCTGGTATGCGATTTCTACATGAGGTACTACACGCAGAGGGTTTTTCCTCTCAGAGGAATTGCAGTCCTGCCGGCCGCCGATTCCTGGCATTGAATGGCCTGAAAGACCCTGGTTTGCTTCTAGCCTGAGTAGCCTTCCTGAGTGAAAGGTTCACAGACCGTTCCAACCCCGCTCTTACGGTCAGAGCGCCTAGAAAGAGTATTATTGACGCACATAATTAGAACCTAGAAGATAGCGTCTGCGCGCCTCCAAAGGCTTCAAAAATAGCTTGACGAATGGCACCAGCACATTTTTAGTCTGCCTTTTTTCAAAGAGCGACAGAAATGTTACCTATTTATATTTAACAAAGCTGCATCTATGCTGTTTTACTCTGCGCTCTTTCTAGCCCCAATTACTTAGTTTTTCCCCATGAGCTATGAAAATATTCACTGTGAAATATTCCTTTTGAACTTAGTTTTTGTACTTTAACGTAATGAAACCCTTGACTTGTGTCTTGTGCGGGTCGTGATGTCTCTCTCCTCCCTCAACAATTGTAATAAACAGCATGTCTCATTTATGCCTAGATTTTTATTCCGGTGCTGAAGTCACACCGGAGAGCAGGGGCTGTATCCGAGGGTTGAGATAAAGTGTCGTTAAGTGCGTCTTTCTGCAGAGACTGTAACATAAATAACAAGGAAGGAGTGAGAGGGCAGGCGCGGTTTCTTAACCCGGCTCTACTCCAGTAATAACATGCAATTTGACCTTTGAACTGTAATCATAAATGTTTGGACGCTGGTTTATTTCTACACTTTCTCAAAATAACCTGTTTTATTGGGCGACAAGTACTGTACAAACTCTCACCACTACCTTTTCTTTTCATGAGGCCTCCTGTGGGCCCCCCCCCACTCCCGTCCTTGGTGAGAGGAATGTGATATTATAACGCCACTGGTGTGTGGAGCGCTTGCCTTTGTGTTAGTCAGCTGCAATTAAAGGGAGAAGGTGTTGGCTTCCCCTCAGTCACACCCCCAGGGCACTTTTGGAGGCCCTGTGATAAAAGTGACAGCACTTTCAAAGGAGCACTTTAGCAGGCTGGTGGGACTTCTTCCTAATTCATTTGCCCCCACCCTTCCCCCGCCCCCTTAATTGCTAATCATCCTCTAAAGCTTCGTCGCTTCCTTACTGGGGGAGGTTGGTAATGCTGATCTCAGAGTTCCCAGCTGGGAATCCAATCTTTGTTTGTGGAAGGAAGCGCCGCCTGCGCTTATCTGATGCTTCAAGGCCCTGCTGTCTGTCGTGGCGGCTGATAGGGATCTCCGAGCCCCTTCGGAGGTGTTGCTGGCAACATTGGAGTTTTAAGAAGCAAAGGGAAGACACGCAATCCTTCCCTAAACACCGGCCCAGCCCCCACTCCCTCCCTCCCTGCCGTTTCACTGTTGGTCATGTTTCCTCCTCTCTCACTATTCTGTAGAAAATCTTTACTTTCAAATGCAAGAAGATATCCCGTCCCAGGCAAGCTGCAGATGTACCGAATAAAGGAACCTCGCTGAAAGCGAAGAAAGACCCTTCAATAGAAAGCAGCGTTCTGTATTAATTGCGCTTTCCAGTTGCTCAAAGCTGGGTAAGAATTATCGACTGTATCTGCACGAGTAAGATCAGAAACAGAAGGCAAGCACACCATGTCCACTGAAGGCAAAGCAGATGGTTTTACTTTAGAAAATCACAAAATGGAGGGCGGAGGAATCCTTGCGGTGCAGGCCTCGTTTGTGTGGAATCTGCTTATCGAAGAGAAAAAACGATTGCCCAAATTTATCCTTAATGATTCCGGATGTGTCCCCTCAGAATCAGCAAAAGAAATGCTGCAGTTTTTCCTCTCTCACATAGAAGTCTTTTGAGGCGTTTCTGAAGTGTCGAGGAAAAGCCACCTCACCTCTGGTTGTGAAACTGTCTCTGAAAGTCGTCCAACAGATGTGTCTGTTTCTGTCTCTCCTGTCCACATGTTTTAATTGCAATTAGCTAAGAACTCTTTGCCAGAGAGATCTGAGGCTGTGGAGTGAGCGGTGGGAGCAGAGGTGGTGGAGACTGAGGCGATCGTGCCATCTCCGGTTATACTTTGGTGGTCCTGGCGTTATACTACGGGATGAGTAGGGGCGTAAGGGGGTGGCATGTATATGATTGGGAGACCTAACAATAAATCATCATCTACCCTTTGTTTTGCTGGTAACTTGGGGTAAAGAGTCGAGGGCGTTCTAACAGGGCATTGACCTGATATTTTTGATTCCTGTTCCTTTTTATCGATTTCCTTTTCTTTTAGTTTTTCTTCTAATCTTTTACAGGCTTGGTAAGCTGATTTTCGCGTTTCTTTATCTTGTCTAGCTTCGTCCCTTTTCTTTCTTTGAGCTGCCTCTTTTCGCCATAAACCAAAACTGTCAAACATGGCTGGTCTAGTTTTCTTTTTGTGGAGAGCTAATTCTAACGTTTCTATTTTAGCGGGATCGAAAGATCCCGTCAGTGGCCACTGATTTACCCGGTCCTTCCTAGTGTATTTATGCCATAGTTTGCTATAAGCTACGGTGGCTAATCCATACTTTACGTACATGTCCTTGTTAGGGGTGCCTTCCGGCGGTGCCGGCTGACTGACCTCTAACGAACTGTCTGGTCCAAAACAATTACAATCCAACAATCTAGAGAAAACAGGCATGACGTATTTATCGGTCAAAAATGAATATCTCAATCAATCAATTTAGACAAAAAGTCTGCACTACCTGTCCTTCGCTGCCTGCAAAGAGAGAGAATATTCCTATTCTTCGTTGTTTGCAAGCAGGGAAATGTCGCAAATAACTCAATAAAAAAAGGAATACTAGTATTTCAATCAAACTATTCAATCAATTTAAGTCGTTTTTTTCACGACCTTACCCGGACCGTATGGACAGTTCTTCGTCTTCCCCTTCCAGCGCCTGGTTGTCCTCTCACTCCAACAATCAATGCGGCGTTCCTCTAAGGTCCCAGTCAGGACCGCAGGTCACTCGAGAGAGGTCCGTTCGGAACCGGTGAAGTTCAGTCGATCGGCAGCCAGACAAGGGTCTTCTCAGGCAGGTATACCCCAATCGTTTAGTCGTTCACTCCGTCGTTAGGACCTCTCTACCGGACCCACGTGTCGCTGATGGGCCCCTACGTTTGGGCGCCAATTTGTGAAAGGCAGCAAGTCTTCTAAGAACCTCAATGCTGCCCGGTGCAGGGTTCCACCTCGAATTCACTTTGGGTTCGCTATCAAAATAATGAGGCAAGTGCTGGAAACTGGAAGACAAGAAAAAGGTTTATTTCTCATGAGGAGATCACGTCAACTGCAGACACCGGGATGTCTGAGGGAGGTGTTCTGCCGATAACTCCTTTGGCTCTTCCTTTTTATACAGGTTTGACACAATGCATTTGTTTCATCAACATGGTTACACAAGCCTGGGGTCCCCGCCCCGGGCAGGTTGTCACACAAGCCCAACAGTAATTCTCTTCCCACCCAGGTCAAACAGACAATCTTATCTTGCAGCTGGACCTTGCTTCAGGGTCTAAAACATGTGAGACCGGCCAGATCTAAGAGTCCGTTCTGTTGATAAAAACAGGTCCCATTGTTGGTAACAACAAGTCTTGCTGTTTGCAGTGCAATAAATCATGTTGCAAGAGTCTTTTTGGTGTTTGGAACCTGTTTGTGTAACTAGGTGCAGTGAGGGGTAGAGTGTCCAAAGGTTTGCCTGAAAACAGAGATGAGAGGAAAAACGAGTTTGTGGCAGCAAGTGGCGCTGAGGTTTGTTGTGGCAATAGAGTTTATAGCCCCCAGCACACATACCAGGTCGGTCAGAGGGTCAGAGGGATGCTAGTAAGGGCAGGGTGAAACAAAGGTGACCAACATAGTACAAAATGGCTGTGATAGATTAAAATGACTGCAACTTATGTGCACATAGAATTCCACCAGACAAGATGGCGCAGGTAATGTTCATGATTATCGTTTTGCTTTTAACAGGAGGTGGTGGTCCCCGGGGCTTCGGGGGTCCGAAACGGACCCCCAAAATTCTTTAATTAGTGCCCCGTGGAGGTGGCGGTCCCCGGGGCGTGTGGGGGGGCTGAAGCCCCCCACACAGGTAATTTTTAAATTAAAAAAAGAAGCACCGGGGGGTGGCGGTCCCCGGGACTGCGTGGGTGCCGTGAGCCCCCCTGCCATCATTATAATTTGAAAGCCCCGGGGGGTGGCGGTCCCCGGGGCAATTAACATTTAAACCCACCCCCGCATGCCCCCGGGACTTGGCCCACCGGGGGCAAAATACCCTCGAAGCGCGGGAGCCCGCGCTTCGGGTTTTTTTTTTCCACGACGGGATCCGCGCACCCTAAGCGCATCCCGCCGATTTAAAAAAAAAAAAAAAAAAAAAAAAATGCTTTTTTTGGCCCTGGGGGTCCTTGTGGGACCCCCTAAGCAGGCCTAGGGGGTCAGGGTGTTTCTACCCTGCCCCCTTTTTGCGTTTTGCGCACTTGTTTCTTGTGCCTCGGTTCTACCGAGGAACAAGATGGCTGCCAAAACTTCCTGGTTTGGAGTGTTGACAGCCAATTAGCATACAGCTCGTGATCGGGGAGGGTGCGCTCAGGGTGCGCGGACCCTAGATATATATGTGGTTTTACTTTTGATTTTCTCAGCAACTACTGAACGGATTTACACCATTTAACAAAAAGGGTTCTTTCTGAACCAAGAACTACCTCTTTGCCAAATTTGGTGTAATTCCGTTCAGCAGTTCGAACTGTAGCCTTGCATAAAGTTTCCTATGGGAAATTGATTTTTGACTCTTATTTTTTGAATTTCTCCGCAACTACTGAACGGATTTACACCATTTAAAAAAGGTCGCTTTCTGAACCAAGCGCTACCTTTTTGCCAAATTTGGTGTAATTCCGTTCAGCAGTTCAGGCTGTAGCCGTGTCTAAAATTTCCTATGGGAATTAACATGGAGAAAACACGTTTTGGGAACCCCCTTTTTTCTCGGCCCCCGCTTGCCGAATCACCCCTAAATACCGTGGCCAAAAAAAATAAAAAAGGATGGCCATGCCCCGGGGGATGGGGTCCCCGGGGCCGGAATTGGCCACGGGAGGGGGGCCCAGGCGGCCCCCCTCCCATTAACATTTAAAAAAAAAAAAAAAAGAGGAGCAGGCCCTGGGGGATGGGGTCCTCAGGGCACAAAAAAAGGCAAGAGAAGGGGGGCCACACAGCCCCCCTTCTTTAAAAAAAAAAAAAAAAAAAGCCGGCATCGCGGCTAGGCCCCGCCTTCTCCCTGCAACACTCAGCAAACGCGCCCCCTGGCACGTTTAAAGTTGGGGAACTAATTCCCCTTGAATACTGGGGGTCCCTGGGGACCAACTAGCCCACCAGGTACCTCCAATATGCGCCAGGGAGCTGCGTTGCAGAGAGGTGTTCAGAGGCCACGCCCCTTTTTACACTTCTCTGCAACGCAGCTCTGTGGCGCTTACTGGAGGTACCTGGTGGGCTAGTTGGACCCCAGGGACCCTCGGGATTCAAGGGGACTTTATCCCTCAACTTAAAACGCGCCACAGGGCGCGTTTGCACAGTGGTGAAGGGAGGGGGCGGGGTCTGAGGTGACCTGTGTGCAAACACGCCCTGTGGCGCGTTTTAAGTTGGGGAATTAATGCCTCTTCAATCCTGAGGGTCCCTGGGGTCCAATTAGCCCACCACGTACCTCCAGTAAGCGCCACAGAGCTGCGTTGCAGAGTGGTGTAAAAAGGGGCGTGGCCTGGGCCACCTCTCTGCAACGCAGCCCTGTGGCGCTTACTGGAGGTACGTGGTGGGCTTTTATTGTCCTCAAATTACGCGTTTCGGGCAACACTTGCCCCTGATCACATCAATATATATATATATTCACTGAAAAAACCATAGGTTTCAGGCACGTTATAGTTAGAAATTAGCATTTAAAAAACCATAGAAATTCACTGAAAAAACCATAGGTTTCAGGAACGCTATAGTTAGTTGGACATTTCACTCGTACAAAACCATAGAAATTCCGGCGTTATAGTTAGTTCAGCTAACTATAACTCGCGCCACCGCAATGCACTGCTGATGACGTCACATATTATATCATTCATGACATGGTCAGTGACATCACTGATGACATCACTGATGACATCATCCAGTGACTGTGTTTCTGTAAAGTTTAAATTTGTTTTATATATATGCCAAGCTGTATTGAAGAATGAGTGGGTGTATAAGTGTCTGTATGGAGGATTTAGTAGGTACGTGACTGACTGTACAAGTGAGTGATTAAATGTGTCTTACTGAATGCATGGGTTAGTGACTAAACTGTGTGAAAGTCTGTATCAGTCTGTCTGTTGTTGTATAAGCTGCTGCATGGGTTGGTGAGTAGCTGCATGAGTGTCTATATGGGTTATTGATTGCTTGCCTGAGTATTTGTATGGCTGCCTGAGTGTGTGGGTGGGTGGGTGGGAGGTGTGTGACTCTGTGCATAGATGTGTGTGTTTGATTCACTGGGTGTATGGGTTCAAGAGTGCATGTGGAAACAGCTGTATGGGTGGGTGAGTGTGTGTATGGGTGTGTTGGCGAGTGAATGGATGTCTCAGTGGTACATGTGAAGTAACTACATATGTAAAAGGCAGTATATGTGAGTGACGGTGTATATAAATAACTATATGTGAGAGTCAGTAATTGTGAGTGGCTGCATGAATGAGTGTGTATTTGTATCAGTGATTCTATAAGAGTAATTATGTGTTAGTATCTGTATGAATAAGTGAGGTGGTGTCTGTATAACTGTATAGGTGAGTAAATGGAAGTATGATTGATTCTTTGCATGACTGACTAGGTGTGTGAGTAACTCTGGATATGTGGCAGTGTGTGAGTGTCTGTATAGGTGTATGAGTGCATATGATAGTGTTGTATTGATGAGTGACTGTATGGGAAGCATTGCTTCAGGTGGTTCACCTGAGCATAATTATTATGGGGATTTACTGGTGGTTGCCGCATGCCGGCACGTCACATGGTCTGCCACTGAAGAGGGCGTTGGCCCGAAACGCGTCTGGCAGGTAAACCAGAAAAGGACTTTGTTGATGGCGTGTGCCCTTGCTTTGGCGTAATTTCCACCTGGGAGTGCATCCCACCTAGAGGCAACTGTTTTTGTATTTTGTACAGCGGCCTGCCTGGTCGCGGGATTGCACCACCGCGAAACACTTGCGGGTCCGCGGCTGCTTTATTGGAGCAGCTAACTGTGGAACAGGAGGTGCCTGGTATATGCAGGGGTGCCGGCGCAAACATCGGCAATCCTTTAAAGACATTTTTGAATGTGAGTGCCGGCGGCGACCCACTTGGGTTTTACTGAACCACCAGTCCCAGGAAGCATTGCTTCAGGTGGTTCACCTAAGCATAATTATTATGGGGATTTACTGGTGGTTGCCGCATGCCGGCACGTCACATGGTCTGCCACTGAAGAGGGCGTTGGCCCGAAACGCGTCTGGCAGGTAAACCAGAAAAGGACTTTGTTGATGGCGTGTGCCCTTGCTTTGGCGTAATTTCCACCTGGGAGTGCATCCCACCTAGAGGCAACTCTTTTTGTGTGTATATATATATATCTCCAGTAATTCTAGTTAGGATCAAAGTTTCCATAGGAAAAGTGTTTTTTGTTTTGCCAATAACTTTGGCGCCGCTTGATGAATCTCCATGTAATTATTACAAAACATTCCCTTTTTGTTTCAGCTGCTGTGTTGAAAGTTTCGCGTGATCCGTCACGCTGTGGCCGAGAAAAAAGGGGGGTCCCAAAATGCGTTTTGTCCATGTTAAGTCTATGGGGATTTTTCATTTTTTGAACAGGACTACAGCCAGTACTGCTGAACGGAATTACACCAAAGTTGGCAGAAAGCTATATGTTGGTCAAGAAAGCGTGCTTTTTGTGATTTGGTGTAAATCCGTTCAGTAGTTTTTCAGATATGTAACTTAAAAAAAAATATATATCTGGGGACGCGAGTCCTTGCAGTGGACTTGCTGATCCTGCTAAAATTTGATTGGCTGCCAACACTTCAACCAGGAAGTTTTGGCAGCCCTCTTGGGACTCTGCTTGTAGCCGAGTCCCAAAAACAAAGTAAAGAAAAGGGGGCAGGGTATGAACAGTGACGGCTCCTCCGCTAAGGCGGAGGAGCGTCGCCTCACTGCTGTTAAGCAGTGTAAATAAACAAAACATAAAAGGGTAACTCAAAGTTATCATTTTATGATTCCGTGCTGCTTTGCGGGCGGGGCTGCTCTGCTCTCAGGGCAGGGGAGGAGTGGTTTGCCCATTCCAAATGCCCTCAGTAATGGGCACTTCGCATTTTCTCCATACAGGCTGTATTACAGCCTGTGTGGAGAACATGCCCAGGCCCCCAGGCCCCGTCTGTGCGCCGAACCACGACGCTCAGCCCAATCACAATGCTGCATTGCAGCGTTGTGATTGGTCAGAGGAGCCTGGGTGCTTCCTGGTTCCTGTTCGGCAGAGTCCTGACGCGGAGGAGAGACGCAGTGGCGATAAAGTAAGTTATTTATTTATTTTTACATTCCCTGCCCCCGCCGCGCCACCTCTGATCAGTGCCGGCCGCCACTGGGTATGAATACCCTGACCCCCCCAGATATGGTGGGAGGGTCCCTCAGGGACCCCGTGGGGGATAAAAAGAATTTTGTTTTAAAAAGCCCCGGGGACCGCCACCTCCCCGGGACACATTGCTTTTTTAGGTAAATGCGCGGACGGCTCTAAGGCCTCCCCCGCTCCTCTGGGGACTGCCACCTCCCCGGGGTACATAGTTTATTTTTTAAAAATGAAAGCAGGGAAGGCCTTATGGCCTCCCCCGCAGCCCCTACACCTGCCACCTCCCCGGGGCACAAATGGAATAATTAAGGGGGTCTGTTGCGGACCTCCCACCCGAGGGCCACCACTTCCCCGGGGCAAATTTGAAGAAAGCCCTAGATGGCCCTTGGGACCGCCACCTCCCAGGGCCGGCTCCAGCAATGTCCCAGGGTGCCCACCCCCAGGACATTGCAGTTTGCTATGGCATGGCAGGAGCCATAGCAGACCTGCTCTGCTGTCATCAGTGATGTCAGTGACCATGTCATGATTGATGTATTATGTGAGGTCATAAGCAGGGCATTGCAGGGGCGTAAGGTATAGTTACCTCAGGTAACTATAACTGCCGAATTTCTATGGTTTTGTACGAGTGAATTCTGACCCTAACTAGAACATAGAGAGAGATCGAGAGAGAGATCGAGAGAGATAAGAATACACACATATACATATTCCCACAGCCACTCCATAATTGTTGCAAGTAAATGCGTTAGTTTAATGTCTGGCAGACAAACTATAATGCGTTTCAACTCCTCCGAGTCTTGGTCAGATGATATATTGAGAGTATGTTCTGTTCATCACTTTAGAAAAAAAGCCTGTTTTTGCATGATCAACTCCATTTGTAAAAGCTACTTTTATGAAATTTGCTTTTCCCTGCCTAAAGTCTCTAAAAGCATTAGCTTCCAACAGTTACCCATGAGCTGAAAAGCCCCCTTGATGAGGTGTAAACTTACTCCCAGAGTCAAAACAAAGGCCTCAGATGTGGGGTCGTGTTCTCTTCCTTTGGCAGAGGTAGATGTAGTTAACATCTGTGCCTGCACCCTCCTTTGTCCCTGTAATCAGCTAGTAACCAATCCCAGTGTGAGAGAAACTGTCCCCAGAACTGGTTTTGGGTGACAACATAGTAAGGGGTAGCTCATTTCTCTGACCATACTTCTAAGGTGGGACCAGGAGCTCTGGATGGGGAAGAAATGTTCTGCCATCTTGGTTTTATGTAGAAAGGGCACTGTGGGATTGTTTGCAATAGGGCACACAGGAAGTACTACAAAAGTGGTTAGGGTTACCCCTGGCCATCCTGCCAAGTACCACGCATCAGGCGTTAGACTAACGCATTTCAGTGCAGTGATCCGCATCACGGCACTGAAATGCACTGTCACGCATTTGCATAGTGTCTCTGCATCAGTTAAGCACTGCCTAAAACTGTAACATCATGGAGTGTGGCAGCTGGCAGTGCACCGCCCACGGCGTATGCGCGCTGCTCCTGCTGGCTTGGTGCTCGTAGCTGAGCTAAGGCTACTGGCAAGGCAGCTGACTGCAACAATGCATCGTGATTATGTCCCACGGCTCTCAAACAGCCTTATTTCATGGTAGTGCGCAATAGCTACTACCGTCACAGCTGGGGCGGGGTCCAGTCAGATTAAGCCATACCTGGCACCACGGGGGTGACGTCACATCCTGCTGCCGAAGGCAGGCAGATTGTTTTGGAAGAAAGCAGCAAGGGGCTGGCGCCGCAATCATGGCGCTCACAGCACAACCTTCTGCTCGCCCCGGGCTGTCAAAAATCGCCAATGTGGAATTCAGTCATTGCCAAGCCTCGCATCACGGAGCCAGTGACCGGCGTTTGCAGCGGCCGCCCAGGACAAACTTCTGTCACTGGACAGACTCACTGAGGACAGGCATATGGCTCCCAGCAGCTGGAGCCTTCTTGAGATGTTTTCAGTTCCAGCGATGAAGGAGGCAGGCTAGCTTAGGCCTCCCACGCTCTGCTTCAAATGAGCATGTTTCCTAAGGCTAGAGAACGTTCTCTCTTACAAGAGGATCCTTCCTGGCACCCACAATGAACCTCTTGTTTTCTTTTTCCCCTTCCCAAATAGACCAGAGTGACTCCTTGGTCAGGAATCCGCGACCGTTGAACGGTTTTGTCTCAGTGAGGCTCAGTAGTTGCAGATCCCCCGCGCCTACTCCTACATGAGAGAGGCCAAGATGTGCTTGGAGAAGACGACAGCTGCAAGACCCACTGATCAATGGGTTGGGCGCCACGGTGGCTCACGACCTGAGTCTGCCTCACAGAGTCCCCTGCAGGGTCATGGTTCCTCGTTGCCTCAATATACAAAACCTCTGCACCTCACAGTGCCATTAACTGTCTTTAGCCCCTTGTCATGGTCAAAACTGCTGTAGGTCCCAAGCTAGTGTCTCCATTCACCACTCTGCATTTTAGGTAGGGATGGCACCTCTGCAGGCACAGTGTCTTGGGCCACATAATGAATTTATAGGCTGTTGGATGACACACCAGAAGCAGATGTGGGAGAGCTCAAACATCCAGCACAGAGGTATGTTTGTATGTCCTAAACCAAGGTAGCACCCTTTTCATTTGACACACAAATGGCTTGGCAGTTCTGAGCAGCTGCAGTGCCTGCCTGCCCTCTGTTACTGAGGACTGCAGTCACGTAGTCTGTCTCCGGTTACTGCCCTTCCATTTCTGGTGCTTTGCAGCAGGTTTAAAATATTAGAGTTTCTTGTTGCTCAAGTGGGTGTAACTTCTGATATTTAAATGTTTCCCTCATCTTCATTGCTTGATTTTACTTGCGAGAAAGTGTCACTCTTAGTTATTGAAATGTCACTCATGATTACAATGAAATTATGAAAATGTCACACATAGCAATGTAAAAACTTGGCAGCTATGCCCTGGGATTTTTTTTATTGGTTAGGGCAGAGCTAGGAGTTGCACCCAGTCACAGGCTAGTGCCAGGCATACATGTGGCACCCCTGGAGCCCCTCTTCAGAACACAACTGTACAGAAGGACTGCACCTGTTGTTGGGTCCTGCAAGGAGAGCTGAAAGACTTGACCTGCTCCCACTTGTACCCAGGACAAAGAAGTAGCAGGGGTGTGGAATTCCTATAGCCCGTCTCCCAGGACATATTGTTTGGGGTCAAGGACAATAAGTTTTCCTGTTTAATTTGTCCTTAGGACAAGTAGGCCCAACCCCCTGCAGCACAAACCCTTTGGCTACCAGTTTACAGTACCATATTATGGATCAGGGAAGGGCATTATCTGCAGTTAAGGTAATATTTGTGTTCTTACGTTAATGCTGTTCGTACTTGCATTTGTTATTCATTAGTACAAAGCCTTTCTTTTTAGGGTGAATGCTCTAAGGAAATGCTGTAAGCTCTGACTACACTACTGACAGTGGTTCCAGTGTAAAAATGTGTTCACCCGTTTGCAAAGTTTAACAATATGAGGCGTCATACAATGCTCCCAGAGTGCTTTCTAATTAGATGCAAATATCGGCAGAAGCTTGAAAGCAAGATTGATGATCCTTTACTTTCAAAATAAAATGTTCCCAAAAAATGCAACTAGGAAAGAAAAAACGTTTTGGTAAACTATGGAAATTGTAGGTCAGGTTTCTTTGAAGCATCATTTAATAAAATGTGTTGATGCATGCTAGTATTTCCCAAAAATATTCATAATGGAAAATCAATGCAACCAATTTCAGCAAGATAATAGGAAGCATGGAAATAAACAAGCATTGGCAAAGCTAATAGGCCTACTATTGGTGGTCAGCCTTTTGGTTTTGTCAATCTGTGTCTTGTTTTGATATAGGTTTTGTAACAATTTATGGGAGCTGCCAAGCCTACACCATTATAACAAAAATTGGCAAAAAGCAATAGTATTTTTGGGTCTCAAAAAGCAGACATTGCCACAATGATCCCTGGCACTGAACAAAACTACTTTGTGTGCCGATATGCTCCTTGTGAAAGGGTGGAAGCCCATTGGATGGATGGATGGATAGAGAGACAGAGAGAGAGCAGGAGACAATTTTAATAAAAAACAAAAGGTGCTGTTTAACTCTAGACCTAATTAGGGGCTCCAGTTCTTAAAGAAAGTCACAAAATTGCATTCATAGTATATGTCCTTGCATTAGTGCAGATTTACGACTTTTATGGATTCACAAGAATTTACAGAAGTAGGCCAGGAAATCCTAGAAAAGTTTTGGGAACTGCTTTTTAGCACAAACAAATATGCAGGTGGAGATTTTATCATGCGAAAATCTGTTGATCGCTTACAAGTTCGCTTTCCCTCCAATCACTTTTTTCCCAAACCTGGAAGATGTTTTACTTCTGCCATGTTAGGAGTAAATTTCCAGCCTTTCTCAGTATGGGAAATGATTAGAGAAGAGCTGGCGAAAACCCCTAAACAGTCAATTTAGTAGGTTTGCCAGACTCGAGCATTCCAGCCCTGGAACTATTGCTTAACTGTATCTCCAGCCTCAGTATGTTGATCTGCTGAAAGGTGGCAAAATAAGGATATTGCTAGTATTCAAACCCTACTATAGCATGGTGCCTGGCTTAACCAGAAAGGCTAATATCAGAGTATTTATATAATGAGATTGCATCATAATTTGCAGGCCTCAAAAAATCTACTCGCCCACTCTTGATTGCGTGTAAAATGTAATCAGGTCGAGCTATTTTTAGCACCTACTAGTCCCATCTGGTAAGTGAATTTAAGCTGGAAAGGAACAGGTGTTCTGTTCATTCAGAAAGTGAATGAGCAATAAAGATGCCATTAAATCTTGTTTTTATCTTGACAAAATTTGCTGTCTGTTCAAGGGAAAATGTCAAATGTCACTTTCTCTTTTTAGGTCTCGCCTGGCGTTAGCAGTGCGCAAGCGCTGCTCTCGCCATGCGAGAGCTTCTTGGAATCAATACGGTTCCAGAAGTTCGCTTTGTGCTCCGCCCGTGTTTCCCATTGGTGCGCGTCATTTTGCGTCACCTATTATGCTAAACGGGGTGTTATAATTGGCCCGGAGGCTTTTTTGTCCCTCCTGGTTACCAGCTTGTCCACTTTTTTCATCGCCTACCCGGACTGGATCGTTTACTTGCGGCTTCACACACTCTCCTTTAAAAGGCCGTAAGCACTCTTATTTTCATTTTGAGCCCGGTCCTCTTTGGCTGTGTTAGTTTCTTTAAGCGGGGTCCGCTTTGGCTGGGCATGTTTTCACTGCCTCTCTCACGTCTCGTTAGCCCCCTCCTCACATTCCGTCCATTACCCCCTTAGCAGCCCCCGATTATTCTACTACAAAACACGCTCACCGTACACCAGTGCCTGTGACTAATTACGCAGTGGCTGTGAGCCATGCTCCCCCAACCGAGACTGGCGTGCTGAAAATAAAATGCTTCCCCCCTCGCTATGCTTTCTAGCCGCGCTGCATGTACAAAGTTCATTAGGGGCGCACTCACCATACACCAGTGCCTGTGACTAATTACATGGTGGCTGTGAGCTGCGCTCCCGCAACCAGCACCATGCTAAAAATAAAATGCCTCCACCTCGCTATGCTTTCTAGCCGCTGCATGTACATAGTTCATTAGGGGCGCGCTCACCATAAACCAGCGCCATGTGACTAATTACATGGTGGCTGTGAGCCGCGCTCCCGCAACCAACACTGCCATGCTGAAAATTAAATGCCTCCCCCTAATTGTGCTTTTAAGCCGGGCTGCCTCCACACAGTTCATTAGGGGCCGCTCATGGGGACGAGTGACCCGACAACCTTCTCCCCCCCGGAGAAAGTGTTAGGTTCTGTTTCGCTTACTAGAGTACTCGCTAACGCTGCTGCAATAACGGCCCGCCCTTCACTATCACGTGAAATTTGCTGCAAGTAAAATGTAAACTCTGGCTCAGAGGCTCTTCAGGGGCCCGCTGCATATCGAAATACCTCAGCAGTTATCTTCCACCTCATGTATAAAACTGTCAGGTTATTTCAGAATTTATTGCTATTTAACGCATAAGAGTTTAGGGAAGGTTTGCCGAGGCTTTCAGCTGTGGGTCATGAATCGGAACTAACTCTAGGTTTGCCAACCTTGGGAGGCTGCGTGTGTCTTGCCGAGAGTGGAGCTAATAATACACCAATCTCAGCAGTGAATGTTTAACTCCTTCTGAGCGAGGCTACATTGCAGTAATATGCAATAATGTGCTGCGTTGCTAAATACTTATAAGGTCCCAAAGGCGAGACCGATTGCATGCTTTTTATAGGTCTCGCCTAAAAATGCTCCCAAACACTGCAAGACTGAGACTCTGCCCTCTCCCCCCTCCACCCTCAACCTCCACAGACGTCGACCTGCGCCAGAGCAAATGCATTGCAAAAATGCTTTGAAAGGGATTAGAGAGTTGGAAATGGAGTGTGTAGACACATTGGTTAATTTGTTTCTGGCGGGGAAGAGGGACAGCTACCAGCAGGAGGGAGGGGTAGCAGAAGGAAGAGGGCGGAATAGTTTCTAGTTTTTTTTTTTTTTTTTACTTTAATGAGCGCGGCGCCGTCTTCACGGACACCGCGCTATGCAATGCAATATGTGTTGCTTTTGGTATTGTAAATAACAATGGCTTTTAATTTTTTTAAAGGCATTGCCATTTACAATGCCAATAGCTCCAAAATTCGCAGTTGCGAGACCTATTGCATTGTAAATGCTTGTTACTTATTGCTGCTTGGAAAATTGAGGTTTTTTTCCTCTTACTACAGTTAGAGGTTTTTGTCAAGTGAGCTGTCTGAAGATATCAGTTTTTTTCCTCTAACACTTAACATATAAATAAATACCCTGTGAATTATTATTACAAATATTTCAAAATATATCGGGAATTACGAAAGCACATTTGTTTTGTAATTAAGAAGTGTGATGCAAAGAGTTAAATAGGAGCAAAACAAATCAGAAAACTTTACTTGGTGATGTGCAAATGACACATATTTGCAGAAACTCTGTATTCAAACATTGTTTGTACACTATATAGTTTTATCAGTAAAACTGCATGTCAGTGGGAAATTGTGAGGCTGTTTCAATTCAATTCTGCTGATTGCAAATGACAGTGTGCTACCACTTCATGCTTTAGATAAGTATTTATTAAAAGTGATAGTTTTTAAACATGATTTGAGAAACCCTCCTGCCCCTGCCCTGATGACAATGCTGTTAATAAACTAAGAGGCAATTCAGGGGTCATGTGTATCCTAAATGTGGCTAGATTTGTATTATATATGGAGCAAAAGTTTAGTCTATTAGTTCAAACGAGTTTTTTTGTACAGCAGACATGCTAAACTCACATATTTGAAGATACTCTCATATGTGATAATGAAGAAAATGGGGGTTCAATAAATTAAAATATTTGCCCACGATCACATCATTTGAAACCAGTTTGTGGGTCAAGAGTATTACAGTTAGGTCGAGTAGATTTTTAAGGCACTAGCCCTGCAGGTCTAGTAACATTTTTATGATTTTTCGAGGCCTGATTTGTCACTGCTCTACGTGGCACCTACGGGACAAGTGGATTTTTTTACTGGACAAGTAGATTTTTTTACTGGACAAGTAGATTTATGAAGCAGCCTGTCCCATGAACAAGTAGATATTTTATTAAATCCCACACCTCTGATGGACTACAAGGGACAGTTGACTGATCTCCTGTTAAGCTACACAGATCCAACAAGCTTCTAGAAACACTTTTACTAAAGAGCCCAGCTGACCAGTTCAACCGGATCTGCCGTGGACCATGCTGTTGGCTTTTGCTGGAGTGAGTTTTGACCCCCAGAGTGCTGTCCCTAAAGTCCTGGGACCCTTGACTGTGTCAAAGTGTACTTCTCCTAATATCCTGAAAAACGTGGGACCTTGAAACGTTTTGGCGCCAAAGACCTCTGGAAGACGAGGACAAACCTGCCAAATCGATCAGACCAAGGTGCGTTGCTGCTGTGCCAAAGAATCAGGTTGCTTCCACGCAGAACTTTTCTGTAGCAGCAAATCCGTTTCAGAGGTACGTCGCATAGAAGGTATCCGCTTCTTGGAGCCCTGTTTAGCTACCGTGTTGAGCTTTGCCCCACTGGAGAAATCCGAGATCAAAAAAAGTGACTAAGTCCAAACATAAAAAAACTTCACCAGTGCAAAGGTGCAGAAAGTATCGAGCTGGTGAGAGCCCTGAATTTTTTATTTCACCCCCTCAAAGCTTTCCCACCAAAAGTCAATCGCTTCACTGGGATCTCGTCCCAAGATTATCTCTTGGGGCCCTTCTTGGCCACAGTCTGCTTGCTGCCTTGCCCCCACTAAGGATGTTTGACCTCCATTTGAGAGACTAAGTCAGAAAGTAAAACTGGACCGGGACGAGCCTGATTTTTGTATCCGACTTGTGCTCACGTTTTCCCTTAAATTGCACCTAGGTTCCAGTCACGCGCAAACAAATGACATTAGTTTGGGCCTAATGCTTTTTTGTGCAATTTTAAGTTAAAACAGTGCAAATTTATATCTCAGTGTACCCATACAATATTTTTGTCGATTTGATCTCCTTGTAATTAAACTATTCTCTGTTTTTATAAGTTGAAGTAGGGTTTTTATTGTGTTTTTTTACATTTTAACTGTTTAGGTACTTATAAATGCTTTATATATTTTGTTAAGTTAAGTCTGTCTGCTCTGTGCCATCACTTCCAGGGGTTGAGCTCAGGATTAAATTACTGAAACCTTTAATGGACGTAATGAGAAGAGTGACATTATTACTTGTGGTTGACTGCCATCCATTCCAACTAATCATCCATTTTCTCACAAAGACTTCTCTATCCCCCAGCATCTTGTATATGTTTGATGTCCTTGTTTTGCTTGGGTACTTCATCCAACATGGCAACCGCCCCTGCGATTATCAAAGCTCAATATTACCCTGCCCTCTCCAACAACAATTGGCAATCAAGTCACTTGAACTTCTTATCTGTCACTTTTACATTATACAACCTTGACAGTCACATTCCCAACTCATATAAAGGCGTTCAAAGGCCAGTTGAAACACAACTGCGAAATCTCCAGCCTCTTCACCACAGCTTAAATCCACCATTTAGACAATTTCTTTTACAGTGACTTCAATCTTGAAGGAAGCAACACAATCAAGACATTAAAAGAAGATCGTCTTGACCTTCTGAGCGGTCTTCAAGACCATCAAGTAATGCACTGACCCCCACATCAAAGGCGCTTCCCACTTCACCCATAGACTCCTTCATGAACAAACAGGTTCAGCGAGTTCATCAAGGAGATGATTGACAAGATCAGCAAACACATCTTGTCACCGAACTGAACTGTCATCCTGCTGATACCAGCATGGACTGCACCACGACTTTGCAGGCCTCCTTCACGTCCAAAATACCACATAATGTGAGTTGACCTTGTCCCATCATGAATAGTAAAGTACTATAACGGGTGAAGCTATATCAGCCAAGAAAGGATTAATTCTTCCGTTGCCAAAGAAAACCAGTATTGATACAAATGACCTTAACAACTATCACCCAATTACCACCCTTCTCTTTCTGCCCAGCATCATTAAGAAGGCCGTTGATCACCAGCTGCATAAGTGGTTTAAGGGAAGTGTCCTCCTGTTAAGCACCATTTAGGATTCATACTACAGTACAGCATAAAGATAACCACTTTCCAAGTGGTTGATGACCACCTGGATGTCCTTATCAACAATAGTGGCAAATCCAGCCATATCATCCTTTTTGAACTTTCTGCAGGATTTAATAGAGAAAACTATCAAGTCCTGCGCAATACCCTTGCCTCCCAAATTTGCTTTGATGACATTAGCCCACATAAAAAAGCATAGGCAGAGCCTGTCCCTGTAACCTGCTGTGTACCCCAGGGATCCCTTGTGTCCTTGGTAATCGCGTGGAATTACTTTGAGCATTCCTGGTTAACAGTAATTTAAAGGTTCATTCATCAATTCTTAAAGGCTGCACGGCTCTACTTGAAGACCTCATCTGATTGCACCATCAGCCTAGTAAATGACTGCTTTTAATCTATTTAAGTCCCAATGTTAAAGGCTTACTGGAATTTGACTTCTATAAAAATTAGTTCTTCCTGGTGTCCAACAAAAGCAGGGAAACACAAGTACAAATATGGCCTAGTTCATTCAACCTTCATTTTTCACCCCTCCAGTGTCAGACAGCCCTGTCACTCAGATACCGCATTGACAGCTGTCTCAGTTTCAAAACACACATCACCTCGAATGTTCAGATGGCTTGTAAGAAGGTCTACCCTATCCACACAGTCGAACCAGACTTCAGAATGGCTGTCCACCCATTGGTTCTCTCTCACATGTATGGAGACAATAGTCTCTTTGCTGGCATACACACACCTGCCACTTTTGAAAAGCATTTTTGAGGCCTCTCCGTTACTTGGCAAAGGACAGAGAACGTACTCATGCACTTAAAGAACTCTATTGGCTCTCCCTACTGCCCAAATCACTGAAATTGTGCATCATCAAAGCAGCGAGCTAGGAGCACTGCCTCTGGTGACCAATACAACACTCGCTGCAAATAATACATTTTTCAGTATTGATTTAACGTCTGATTTCTTGTCTTGTGAGTATAAGAAATCATGCCTGCAAGAAGGGACCAGTAAATTATTGTTAGAAGGTTCATCATGTCTTCACGATGGCTTTACCGTTTCTGACTGGGCCATATAAAGATTATATCTTGATTGTGAGCACAACGACATAGAAAATGTAGTTGGGTTTTATTTTATAATAGTTTAAATTAATGACTTAACATTAATGTCCTGCGGCATAATCTAGAGCATAAGCTGGAGTTTCTTTTCTGCAACACATGTTCATGTAATTCGCAATGTGTATTTTTTTTTAACTAAATAAATCACATTTGAACTCGAATACTAAAGGTGCTATTTCCCAGTTACAGTAAGGCCATGTGTATGGCTGTAGCTTCTAGTGCTGACATGTTTCTTTACCTGCTGTGTCTAAATTACTTCTTGTGTTTTCAATAGGTGTCAAACAAGGAAACTGTACAGTTTTGCAAGTGGTGGAAGCTCTTGGGTAAGAAAAGTCTTGAATTACAATTCTTTTTATGTTAAATGTCTCATCTGATCTCATTGAAAATGTATACCCTAAAGGGCCTCCTCGCCTTTTATTTCAGTTGTAAATTTACATTTACATTTCTCCTTTTCATCTGTTATGAGGATTACCTTCCTGTTGTTTGTTATTGTGCTGTTAATGCCTTGAAATATTGGATTGTGTTCGTTCTGCTAAGCTGCAAGTACAAAACCATGATTTGGTTTCTTGAATAAACAAAAAAGGTTTGATGGATTATTTTTGAGGTGGGGGACTATTTAGCTACTTCAGGGGAGTTTGTAAGGGCTTTGCTGCAGTACTCATAAGAGTAAAATTCCGCAGAACGAAAATGAGTCATGAATAAACTGGTAACGGTATACAATTTGATAATGAAGATAGCAAGAATGAGCCACAGGCTGTCAGGCCATGGTTGCCTAATACTGTATACAAGGGGAAACGGTGGGTTGACAGGGTTAACGGGGCATAGCAATGGATACAGCCTGTAAAGCTAACAGAAGAAACAAGTTGTCAATACTAGTTGGATGTAAATTCAAAACCAGCTCTGTTTGTTGTGATGAACCAGGCATACTCGGAGCCATTTGGTTGATAAATTGATTTATTGTTTAAAATGCAACTTGATTCTGGAGTAAAATGGGTTTAAAATGTTGTTTCTTACCATCATGTAAACAAATGTCTACGAAACATTGAGTCTCTTTTTATCTTGTCCACATGGATATTCCAGGATTTTAGACTGGATCGTTCCAACAACCTCAAAGTACTAGCATGATGTTATGAAGTAGGGCAGTTTGCTTCTTGTGGTTGCTAATTTTGCAGATAAATAGCCTTCTGTTTTGTTATAGCCTCCTTGCGACAAATACGACACCTTTTGTGATGTCTTTAATTTCTTTTCATGTTGTTTGTCATTGTCCAATATTTTTGTTTCCGCAGGGCATGTTTGGCAAACCCTGAGCCTAGGACACGAGGGAGAGGGGTTCAACTTTTGTCCCAGGTGTTGCTGCAATGTTACTTCATGTTGAAGGAGAAAGAAGGTAATGTACCTGTGGAGATGAAGGTGTCTTGAAGTATTTAAAGCTCTTTGTAATTGAGCTTTAAGTTTATTGGGTCAAAATGGTGATGTAGCTGATCTATTTAAGGCATTTGCATGTTCTAAATATATATTTCTGTAATCGGAACTGTTGCTGAGCTTTCCAAATAATGTTTGTAGGGAATGTGTTTCGCATGAAGATAAAAGGGTTATAACCCTTGGACTGTTTACATGGTTTCACATAAGACCTGCTCTGTTGTTAATGTAGTAGAGCAGATGTTAACAACACTTTTCTCTCAAAGTAGTTTCTGTGGATTTACTTCAGGTAAATTATTCCTTCCAATTCCAGCATCCTATAACTAATTAAGCTGAAAAGATGGGTGATCAACCTATGCTCCTAGTCATCCATCAATACAATGTCGAAATGCCGCCCTGTGTTGGAGGTTATCAGCCATCAATATCTACCAGATTAAGACCCGCAGCTCTCGCATACTAAAAGGAATGTTGGCTGTTAATCTGAAACTATGCCCTACCAGAACACATTTTTAGGTCTCGCCTACGCAGCGCGCATGCGCTGCATAGGCAAAAAGACCTTTTGCAATCAAGTCGGCTTTTCAGCCAAAAACGTGCACGCATTCCATTGCCTTCAATGGCAACGCGTGCACGTTTGGCGATTCACTTGCGGGAGCGAGCAGCTGGCGCCATATGGTAGCAATTATTGCTCCTGGCGCCGCTCGCTCCCGTAAGGGAATCGCACTCCCCCCCACCCCTCCCACTTCTTTAACCCGGGTCTGTTTCACTTTAGCGGCCGCGGCGCGGGGCTGCACTTGTGTTTCAGTGCTTGCGCGCGGCCGTGTCAGTTTCACGGCCGCGGCCAATGCTTGTTTAAATAGTTTTCGGAAGGACGATTGGTTGTCCACAGTCCGCGAGGTCTGGGGAAGAGAGTTCCAGAGTTTGGCTGCGTTGAAGCCAAAGGATCGCCCTCCACTGCTTGCCCTTATAATAGTGGGGACACGAGCCCCTGGCGCGTTGTAGGATCTGAGGGCTCTCTCGGGGGGTGTACGGGGCAAGAAGCTGCCGAAGCAAATATTTCAGGCATTTGTTTAGTGAACGCGTTTCTACTCCTTTATTTACACACGCTCTTGCAGAGCAGGCGCGCCAGGGGAGGACGGCGATGCATTTCTGACAAGTGCTCTGAATATTTGGTGGTAGTGGTTCACAGCTCTGACACTGGTGCAGACAAGCATGACGTCGAACTCACTGTCAGAATAAACACAGACGCGGGACTTCGTTACGATGAAAGTTCACACTGGGGCCTACGTTACAGTAACCATAATGCTAAAATACACGAGTTAAGAAGGTAGGACCTGCAAACTAGGCGCACCATAGGAGCTGGAAGTATATAGGGCCTGCCCAATATGTACACTGCGGCAAGGTATTATTTTGGATTCAAAATGTTCTTAAGCTCCGCGGTGGGGGCTATGTTTGCTAGACACGGCATCTTGTACAAGCTACTCGTGATTAAACGATGCTTGTGCTGGACACTCGCTATACAAAAGCCTGCTATTCCTGTGGGGTGGAAACACCTTTGCACTGTTTCCCAGGTCGGCACCCTCCAGTCCAAAAGAGCAAGAGAGCCGGTGGTCTGGGCCGCCATGCCACCCTCTCAGGTGTTCTTACCCTCAGCTGCAGGCCTGGGGCCACGTTGCAGGAGCGCGAGTCGAGTGAGCTACAGAGGGTGATGTTCAATGTGTGTATTATTTTACCAGCCAGCTCATAATATAATGCTAAAAAAACTAGTGTGCAACCTTCACTCTAAGAATATAACAGCACTGTGCCGCATACTCCTGAACAAACCACTTTTGGAGCTCCACAGTTTCTTATACAGCAGACAGCGCTTCATTTATGCTGGTAGTTGCAGTTGGCAGGCATCAGCACCCATTTTGTAGCCAGCAGGACTTATTTTTTTTAACCAGCAAACTTCGAACCATTGTAACACAGCGAAAGGCAGAAAAGAGAGAGAGGAGGAGGACGAGAAAATTGGGAAATCCGTGACAAAAGGAGAAAAGTGGGATGGGAAAACCGCAAGAGTGAGCAAAGAGAAAGAATAGTGTGATGGAAGCAATATGTGTGAAGGTGTGAATCAAAAGTAGGTAACCCCTGTATTTTTGGTGTAGAAGCCATTTTTAGGTCTCACCTACATGCATCTTTTAGTTATTAGTTTTTTAAGCCTCATTGTGGAAAATCCCAATAATTGCATTGGGCAGCGAACCAGCTTATTGCTTACCATTGATTGGCTTTCTTGTCACTCGTTTGCTTGCATCTTATTAGTTGGCTTTCCTTCCTCTTCTTTTGTTGGTCTCTTCCCTGGCGCACTAGATTTTTTTTTTAACCATTCTTTTGATTGGGTGACTTGTATTTTTCGACTGCTTACATTAATGGAACTACATTTTGCTTTTTCTTTTACACTCACTGCGGGTGCATGTGAATTGTAAAGATAGTGACACATGATTCACGTTGGCTTTAATGTAGTTTGTTTAGTAGCCACAGTTAGATGGTTAGAGTTCATCAGTCTGTAATATTGAAACTAGATGCACAGTTTTTTTCTGCCATTTTGTATTTGATGAAACAGAAGAGCAAATAGATGCTTGCACCATTTTTGTTGTCTATTGCAGTTTTCAGCAGATTCTGATCCCACGCGTGACTAAATGTTTTGCACGGGTGCTTTGCTAGAACCATACCTATCAATGGAATTTGTAATAGCGTCACTCTACGATATACTTTAGGGCACAAATTGGGAGGTAAATTAAGAAGAAAGCAAAAAAGAGCAAAACCTAAAAAAAAGTCAGCAACTAAATAATGTAGTGTACAATGAAAAAAAACAAGCATTGGCATAGCCAATAGGTCTCGCCTTTGGGAACTTATAAGTGTTTAGCCATGCAACACTTGATGTTGTTGCACCAAGGATATTGTGCTGGATAACTAAACACTTATAAGGTCCCAAAGGCGAGACCTATTGGCTATGCCAATGCTTGTTTTGCATCGTTATTACCTCTAACTTCCAGGGTTTCATCTAATCTCTCTACCAAATCTTTTGACTTTTACATTTGCTTGCAGCGCGCTTCAAAGTCCAAATTAGCAAGAATTTCAGAAAATCAATGGGAATTTATACATCATTTCCAAATACGAAATTACAGAAAACCATCACTGTGGATTTAGATTGAGCAAATGCAACATTTCATCAGCTAATCAGAGCACATGAAAAACAAACATCACATTGCGTTAACACATAAGCACTACATAAATATTCAGCACCCTCTATGCTAATGCAGTCTGGAGATGCTAGAAAAGAACAAGAGAAAAGAACAAAATACGTTAACAATAACGTGTTATGTGAATGAATAGAGCACTGTGAACTAATGGAAGGACCATGTAAATGTTTCAAATCATGCGGAAGAGAGAAAAGTTAATTGAGAGCTGATTAACCATAACCATGGAAATAAAGCAATACTTTTCAGGGTGACTGTGTGCAGCAGAGTTTGCGGGGAGAGAAGTTGGGCTTGGGGGAAAAGCAGGATGAGTGACAGAGATGACTTTGATCTTGGCAAGATGGCGTTTGCACTAAATTGTGGTCTAATTAATAAACATTAGAAAAACTCATTTCTACACATTATAGAAATTTAGTTCCAAAAGCAATAATTCATAAGTGTGTGTGTGTATGTGTGTGTGTATGTGTGTGTGTATATATATGTGTGTGTGTATATATATGTGTGTGTGTATATATGTGTATGTGTATGTATATATATATATATATATATATATATATATATTTATTTATTTATTTTTTTCCCCTCAAAACCACTCAATTCCTAAAGACAGCGCGCTCAATCATCCGGTGCAAACATCCTTTCACAGGTGGAATCCAGCCCCAATAACATATTAATAGAACAAATGATGCTGCACTCCAGTATTACTGATTCCAAGGGTTTTATTCACCACTACCACCAACGCGTTTCACCACAAGGGCTTGTTCACGGTTAGGGAAGTCTGTTTACCATTACTAATTTATACTACTTTTCCCATGTGCCCATTATGAGGCATTGTGGGATATGTAGTTTCAATATTCATTGTTGCAAGAATTTGTTTACATATATTTACAATATTTACAAAGTGTTTCATCCAATCATATGTACATGTTTAGATTATGTCCTTTTGTAATGGGGATGATATTGCCACATATAAGTGCATTTTAATTAAATTATTTAATTATATTTTCTTAAATTTTGAATTATTAGTTAAAGTCCAGGATTTCAACTTGTTTTTCTCTGCACATCTGCATAGTCTCAGTGACTTTCCGCCGTGATGTGTGGGCCCGGGGTATAGTATTAGTATACTTGTTGGTTCTTGGCGAGACAAACACCGGGAACTTCTTTGTGGGGTATTAAAAGACTCTTCCATTGGACTATCCAAGGAAGAAAACCAACCAACGGCTCTTTTACCGATTTGTTTTTCTTGATGGAATAAACTACATCCTGATTAACGCAAGCCCTGTTGAGTGCCGTTCCTCTCCGGTGGATATTGCGGGTCGGAAGTCTTCTGCAATATATATATATATATCTATATATCTATATCAAAACAACCCCTGCTCCACATGGAAGAGAGCATATATATATATATATATATATATATATATATATATATATATATATATATATATATCTATATATAGATATGTGTGAAAATGCATTCTGCACATTGTTAATAATGAACAAAAAAATAGACTTTATAAAAATCTCTTGCAAATCCCCGTTTGATTATTCTATAATCGCCAAAACCAAAATTAATAGGTTAAACCATTTTCACTTTTGATAGCTTCTTTTTGCTTTCCTTTTAAGGATTTTCTTTCACCCATACACACGCAATTTTTAAACAGGCAGCCACAAAATTAGAACAAGAGAAACAGGACAATTGCACAAATCATTATAATCATTAGAGGGGTTGGGAGTAGAGTACGTGTTCCACCTCCCAGATTATCAATCCATTCACCAACCTTGCTCAAACTCTTACTGTCTTACAAACCAAGGAACTTAATATTTCCCACACACCGTGCTCTTCTAACATGTTAGAAGCAAGCTGATCAACAAGCGTAGACAGGCGTTTAATTTTCACATCATTCATAGCCACACCTATAGGTTGAATAATAGCTCCTAATATAGCTAATACTACCTGTCCAAATCACACCTGACTCTCTTCAAACCAACATCATCATCTACTCCACTCACATGGTAGACTCTAGGAAACACTAAGGCAAGATCACAAGATCGACACCAGTTATGCGGCAGGTTGAAATAAGCAGTCTAATCACACACATAACATATCCTTCTCAGTATCGGCTCTTCACCAACCAAGATACCACCATTTACAACATAACTTTTCTCACATTTACTTTCTCCCACAAATTTAACTTTTCCAATTCTTCTTGGTTCACAATGTACCATACACTTCTCATCTTTACTTTCATGTTCCATTCTCAATCGTGGATCCAAATTTGACAATCTGAATTTCTCCCCAATCTTAATGTAATCTCTTATTGGTCTCTCTTCTCTCTAATCTCTCACAATTTTAAACTCTCCTCTCATTGAATTCTTTAATAAACTCACTCTCTTCATTACTCAAACCACATACATGCCGCTGTCAAACCACATACATGCCGCTGGTTAATATTTTTAATTTTCCGCTTAATTTGTCAATTATATTGAGAATTTTAGCATGCTCCTTTGGTACTCCAGGTCACAGTACCTTTGTGCATAAAGTTGCCTTCAGCCCTCAGTGCCTTTGGACTAGTTCTCAATTTGTAATGCCTTTAGTACTCCAGTCAGCTCTATAGTACATTTGATACTCTGCTCCACAGTTTTAGCCAAGTCCGCAGTTTCTTCAGTAGTCCTGTCTTAGTCTCTTGTTATTATCTTGCTTTGTGTACTTCAGTCCCGGCATTCCTGCTCTTTGCCTCTGTCCCTTCTTCTCCAGCTCCATTTTCTTTCTTAACCAGCTGCCTTTTCCCTTATGCCTTTCCTGGGTCCTTGTCTAAACATTGAACCTATAGTAAATACAGCCATAGTTTTTCTTCTTTTTTTCCCCAATTTCCAGTGTATCTTTTTGTTTGTATTGCACTGTCAATTGCGCTGTAAGAAAGCCATTTTCTTTTAAGGCTGGCTTTTGGTCTCTTCAGGCAGTCATCTCTGCTCTTTTCTCAGTCTCATCCATGTGTGTTTGGTCTCATCTACACTATTTGGTAACAATGTACTAATTCCTGCTTTCAGGAATCAGTATCATTTTGTGCCTCCTCGACCTGCATAGGATAGGCTACTGTGTCGTGAGTATTGTATCCATGTTGGGACCTTCGGGACTATAACATCTTTTTTCCATTAGTGATAAGAGCGAGTGATTATAATAGGAATTTGTGCAGAAGGACACAGTTTCCCATCAGATAAAGGAAAATCATGAGGTGTTTTGTATATGCTTTTACATGATTATTATATTTAACTTATTTATTTAGCCTGCAGGACATTTTCTTGCCACTTTTTCTTGCTCTGTCAATGATAAACATTATGGCTGCTTCGAAAAGAACTACTGACGGAAAGTGATATTGTGAGAAGGAATTTGTGGTCACAGGCCAAATGTAATTTGACCAATTCACTTGCATTTAGAAAGCCATATGCTGACTACCCCTTCAAATATGTCTTCAATTCAGGGTCTACTGCATCACACAAGGTGTCAAGCAACAATAAGACAGAGACTTTTGCTGTCAAGCCCACATCTTTACTGGTCAGAGCCAAGTCCTTGCAAAATATAATGCTTAACAAATATTAAAGAAAGAGACGGAAAATAAACCTTTACAGTGAATGCCTTCATTCCTAAGTGCCTCTACTCCTCTCCTGCCTCCACTAGCTCAGGCAATAACTTAACCCCCAATCTGTTTATCCAATTCCGTGCCTAAAATAGATAAAATGGAGTTTTTGCCATCGACACAATAGCCTTATTTGCATGCATGTCCCCTGTATTTGCAGACTCTGTCATGAAATGTTACCTCAATAGTTACAATACTTTACTATCTAAAACCTATTTGTCCGAAGTATAATGCCTTGCTATAATAATCTCTTGGCAGACCCAGTTCAGAGGCCACTTGACAGCTAGGGGCTACTGGGCCACAACCATAGGGGTTAAGGCCTTTCGCCACTGCTGTCCTGGGCCCCATCTTACTATGACTCTACAAACCGGGCCAAGTACAACCTTTTCTGCACTTGACTCTCAGTGGTAGCGAGCAGTCACAGTAGGTTAGTATAGGAGTACTCTGGCTCAGGAATCAAAACAACCCCTCAACAGTGCAACAGGGTCAATGTCCAGCCCAGTGATTCTCTTAGTTGGAGGAGTTCTTGTAAATAGCTGGGTGTATCCTGTTCGCACTTCATTGCACGTCTGTGGTGGGCACTTCACCTGGAGACTGCCTTGCTGGGCAGAGCAGCATTGCAGACAAAGGTCAGGTTTCGAAGTAGTTCTGACCTTTGACCGAAACTGGTTCCAGGGAAGCAGACCTAGAATGCACATCCTCTGTCTGCAAAATCGGTATAAAGATGGGAGCCCAAGACCAATCATGGTTCGCTGTTGTAATCTCTTCTACCGAGGAAGGCGAACTCCATAGAATCATCAGGGACAACCTAAGCCGCCAAGGGCCGAAGTCACATTGATATCCAATCCCCCAAAGGCGAGAGAACATCGCCTAGAGTCCGACCTGAAGAAGGAATTTACTCGACTGACTTAGCTGACTTGGGTGCCAAGACATCCTGCCTGTGAGCAAGGAAAGGAAGTACCAACCCAGTGGAAGGAGCTGATCGTGGAAGGGACTGCTGTTAATTGACCCTAGTGTAGGGTTCGTCCAACAGAAACTCTCTAAGCAAGAGCACCAAAGAAACTACGGTACTGCCAGACTAGGTAGTACGATCTTTGTCACTTTTTCCAGTCGTAGCTACCAAGATACCTGGACTGTGTGCCCAAATGGTAGGTCAGACCGCAGCCAGGATAAGCATCTGCAAGTGGCCAGTGTTCCCCAGAAGTGGACTGCGGCACTATCCAAGTGTGTCGTTAGGTCAGTATCGGTCCAGAAGACCAAGTAACCCGAGAGGTGCTCCTGGGGTACCTTGTGTAGAATCGAAGTCATCTGCGTGCCGAAAATAGCACCTGGAATTTGTACACCAAAGAACAATTTACCTGCGGGCGTGTGGCTGCCACACTTAATAAGAAGTGGCAAGTATTCACTGGTATGTCTGAATGAACCATGATGTGCGTCAAGTACCCACTGGAGCACTATAGTGAGCCATGATCTACAGCCAGCGGCCTGGAATAGGACCACAGATAGAAGCCTTTGCTCCTGCTGCAACCCTCCGAGTGACGGGCTGCATGGCTGACTGCCACACAGCTCCCTGGAAGACTGCCATGTGCCACCTAGAACCTTCTACTGGTGAGATTTCACTGCTGTATGAACTTTGGCACGAAGACCAAACCGCGGGGGCGGAGCATGAGCTGGACCTATAGACCATACATTTGTGAAAGGCAGCGAGTCTTCTAAGACCCTCAATGCTGCCCGGTGCAGGGTTCCACCTCTAATTCACTTTGGGTTCGCTATCAAAATAATGAGGCAAGCGCTGGAAACTGGAAGACAAGAAAAAGGTTTATTTCTCATGAGGAGATCACGTCAACTGAGACACCGGGATGTCTGAGGGAGGTGCTCTGCTGATAACTCCTTTGGCTCTTCCTTTTATACAGGTTTGACACAATGCATTTGTTTCGTCAACATGGTTACACAAGCTTGGGGTCCCGCCCCGGGCAGGTTGTCGCACAAGCCCAACAGTAATTCTCTTCCCACCCAGGTCAAACAGACAATCTTACCTTGCAGCTGGACCTTGCTTCAGGGTCTAAAACATGTGAGACCGGCCAGATCTAAGAGTCCGTTCTGTTGATAAAAACAGGTCCCATTGTTGGTAACAACAAGTCTTGCTGTTTGCAGTGCAATAAATCATGTTGCAAGAGTCTTTTTGGTGTTTGGAACCTGTTTGTGTAACTAGGTGCAGTGAGGGGTAGAGTGTCCAAAGGTTTGCCTGAAAACAGAGATGAGAGGAAAAACGAGTTTGTGGCAGCAAGTGGCGCTGAGGTTTGTTGTGGCAATAGAGTTTATAGCCCCCAGCACACATACCAGGTCGGTCAGAGGGATGCTAGTAAGGGCAGGGTGAAACAAAGGTGACCAACAGAGTACAAAATGGCTGTGATGGATTAAAATGACTGCAACTTATGTGCACATAGAATTCCACCAGACAAGATGGTGCAGGTAATGTTCATGATTATCGTTTTGCTTTCAACAGTGGCCCCTTTGAACATAACTAGCCAGCTTGTCAGTCTATTTCGATCTCCATAATGTCCCGTATCTCTTGATCATACATTACTCTCATTTTTGTTAGCTGAGTGTCCATAGTCTTAGGGTGCAAGGTAGTTATGCAAAGAGAACACAAAGGTGGTATACAGTGTATACCCAAACAACAACCACATATTGTCAATACTGGGACCAAGAGAATCATTGATATTTTCCAACCCCACTCCTTCAAGATGCCCCAAAGCCAACTTCCAATTGTCCAAGTCTCTGATCCTTGATGAATTTCTGAAGATAGTCTATGGAGATGTTCGATTGCTTCATAGACAGAAGGTGAATTATCAGGAATGTATACACAGCAGCTGGCACCGATGATGCGGCATGCTCCTCCACGGTCCGCTAGTAGCACGTCCAGGACCATGCGATTTTGCAGGGTAACCAGACGGATCGCTTGGAGCTCAGCAGTGTTGTTGGTGAGGATGCCAGCAGTGACGTTCAGGGCGGTCTCTACCGCTTGGGACAGATGTCTGATGGCTCAGCTGTTTGCCATCGGACCCCATAGCGGGACGAGTCCTTTTGCTGCGTCGAGGAACTGTGATGAGGCAGAGTCTGCTTGATCAATGTCTTTAGAACGCTTTTCTCGATGATGCTCTGCAGGGGCTGTGTAGGTTGGTGGCAAAACAAAGGCGATGTAGCACGTGCCCCCCAGTTTCTTGGGAGCCAGGTGTAGGCTTTGGTTCCACAAACAAAGTACATATTGGGTGATGCAACAAGCGCTGGGGCGTTGGCAGTGTTCAAAGTCCTTACAATGCTACAGGTGCTGTGACCCACATTCTTAGTCCCACGGCCTTCAATGCATACAAGGCCAGAGACGTTCACCACAGATAGGGCCACAGTCAGTGTTGCAGCAGTTCTTTTCTTCAGGTAGGAAAATGCGGCTCTGTTAGGATTATTGAACACTTGCATTTCCACTCGTTCTTTGGAGGGGACATTAATCTGGAATGTCGCATTGAATGTGTGAGGGCAGAAGGGGCGGCTGTCCTTCCTGTTTTGTTTCGCCAGAACTCGTTGTAGAACTGGGCGATTGTTCCGTCGGAAGTGGCATTGTCTTTGTAACTTTCTTGTAGGAGCATCATCCAGGCAGGGCAAGATCCGTGAATAGAAAAGGGCGAAGGGATGAAAGGGATGGAATGTTCAGTGGCATGTGGTAACAGCCCACAGACCCAACAGTTGGTAGCATTGGTGGCAAGATTGTGCTGGTGCAACATCTGCACGAAAGAATTATTCCAGAATTCTTTGCGTCGTTCTCGAAGATGTGGCGGTAGTGATACCAGGTAGTGTTCTTTCTTGGTGGTTGGTTGCATGGTGGGTGACAATGTTCTGTATGCAGGTGCATTCTCTTCAATGATCCAGAGTGCGACCATTAGCAGGAGACAGGTGAGAAATGCGGCTACAAGTGCAATTGTCTTTGTGCTGTGCAGGTTAGCAGTCTTGGTGTCTTTGCGGTGGTTTTGCAGGTGTTCAGTTTCTTCCATCATCTTCGAGGAGCTCAACAACTGTTAGGACCACAGACTTTTGTCTGGCGCTTTCCTGGTAGCGTTGTTTGACTGTGCTACCGATCTGAGACCTTGACTTAGTTAGTGGCCTGGTCGTTGGAGCTCCCTCCTTTCGTCGATCTTAGGTTGTACCCTTTCCTGGATGGCACCGTGGGGTCGGGAAATTCTGATAGTTCGAGGGTGTCTTCTTGTGGGTAGCAACTCAGAGCTGGTCGGTCTCTCGCGAGTACTTCCTCTTGCACCTCCACCCCTTCACAGGTTGCCAGGGTTGGAGGGACTCGTTTGCAGTGGTGGGCATGCAGCCAGTTTCGTTTTCCTTCCACTCGGAGGGCAGTTCGGGTGGCGATCAGGACTTGCCAGGGGCCCGTCGACCTAGGCTCCAGATTCTTCGTTCTTTGGAAGTTGCGAATCAATACATGGTCGCCTGGCTTTATTTCATGTCCCGGGCCCCTGGATACATCAGGCAAGGCTTGCTGCACCTGTTGGTGGATAATTGTTAGCTCGTTTGTCAACTTATGCAAGTAATCCGACATTAATATGTTCGGGACATCGTTAATGGAGGTGGGTCTTGGTACCGCCCAAATGCTCATAGGCCTGCCGAAGACCACCTCATACGGGGTCAGTCGGTGTTTGGTTGGGGTGGAGCGCATCGATAATGCCAATGGGAGGGCGTCGGGCCATTTCAACCCGTTTGTGGCAACTATTTTGGCTAGTTTTAGTTTCAACGTTGCATTGTGTCTCTCTACCAGGCCCGCTGATTGGGGGTGGAAGACGGCATGGAACTTTTGTTTTACCCCCAACACTCTCAGTATGTTCTGTATCACCTCGGCTACGAAGTGGGGGCCGTAGTTGCTCCATAAAATTCTGCAAAGGCCGTATCGGGGGAAGAATTCTTTCAGCAATACTTTTGCAGTGGCTAAGGCGGTATTGTCGCGGGTGGGATATGCCTCCACCCATTAGCTAAAAGCGCACACAACCACCAGGACATATTTTAGACCAAGGCATCTCTCTAGTTGAATGTAATCCATTTGAAGGATTTCAAAGGGGTGGTCAGGGACTCCAAACCCTCCCTTGGTACTACTGTCCCCTTCCCTGGGTTGTGTTGTAGGCAGACTATACATTGTTGTACTAGGCGTTTTGCAGATTCTGCTATCTTGACGTTATGCCATACTCTGGTGATTAGTTCAATCATGGGGGTGGAGCCTATGTGTGCTGGTAAATGTGCCATGGTCAATATGGGGATGAGGTAGGCATTGGGTAACATCCATTTATTTCCGTCTTTAGTTCTCCAGCAATCTTCCTCGTCTTTTAGTCCCACCTTTTCCCACTCGGTCAATTCGTCTTGTGTGCCTGTAGTCTGTATGTCCCTTACAGTGGTCCTAGCGTCAGTCCATCGTTCAGCTTGTGACCTGGTCACATACATTCGTGTCGTAGTTCTGTCTCCTGCCGTGGCTCGGCAGTAACGTCTGCTAGTGCATTTCCCTGTCCAATGAGATCAGTCACTTTCCTATGTGCTTGGCATTTTATCACTGCTAACTTCTTGGGGAGGAGGACTGCTTGCGTCAAGGCGGAGACTAAATCTCCATGCAGGATGGGTGTACCGTGTGAAGTCAGGAACCCTCTTTCTTTCCATAAGATCCCAAAATGGTGAACCACCCCGAACGCATATTGGCTGTCGGTGTATATGTTAACTGTCGTGTCAGTCGCTAAGATACATGCTCGTGTGAGGGCAATGAGTTCTGCAGCCTGGGCTGAACGTTGGGGAATACGGGCTGTTTCCAGAACGGTTCGGGCTGTGGTGACAGCGTATGCAGCTGAGGTGGTGCCGTCGGGGAATTTGATGCACGAACCATCCACCCATAGTTCTCCATCTGGTTCTAGAAAGGCGGTGTCTCTGAGATCTATTCTACTCTTTGTTTGTTCATCGGTTAGTGTCACACAGTCGTGTAGTGGAGTCACGCTAGGATCATTTTCGGGTAGGGGTAACTGTGGCTGGATTGAGGGTGGTGCATCGCTTTAGGGTAATGTGCGGTGCTAGCAGGGTCAACTCATATCCTGTCAGTCGGGCGCTAGTCAAGTGTTGGGTTTTGGTCTGGTTTAGTAGTGTGTCGACTGCATGGGGTACTAAAACAGTGACTGGATTGGAGAGTACTATTCCTTCGCTCTGGCGTATGGATACTGCTGCAGCTGCCACAGCGCGCAGGCACGTTGGCAGCGCTCTGGCTACTGGATCGAGGGTGGCAGAGAAATATGCACAAGGGCGTTGTTTGTGACCAATTGATTGTGTTAGGACAGACAATGCACATCCTTCCCTCTCGTGCGTGTAGAGGAAGAATGGTTTGGAGTAATCCGGGGTTCCTAATACAGGCGCTGAACAAAGGGCATTGCGTAGTTCTTTAAAGGCTGACTGGCATTCGGGGGTCCAGGGGAGAGGTGAGGGGATGTCTTTAGCTAGGAGGGAGAGAAGGGGTTTGACAATGAGGCTAAAGTTCGGTAACCACTGTCGGCAAAATGAAGTGAGAATTATCAAAGAGCGGACTTGTTTCTGATCTTTGGGGACAGGGGTGTCTAGAATTGTCTGGATCCTGTCAGGCGTGAGTTTCCTCCTTTCTTTGGATAAAAGGTGACCCAAATAGGTCACTTGTGATTTACAGAACTGCAATTTCTTTCAAGAGACCTTGTGACCATTCTCAGCAAGAAAATGGAGTAGTTTGATGGTGGCTGTGACGGCTATTGGTATGGTGTCCGCTGATAGAAGGATGTCGTCTACATATTGTATTAGTGCCACTCCATCTGGCAATTGTATGGCGTCTAACTGTCTTTTAAGCGCCTGGCTATAGATGCTTGGGCTCTCAGTGTACCCCTGAGGTGCTCTTCCAAAATCTGTACGAACGGGAGTTTAGGGTGAATCCAAATAGATGGCGGCTGTCCTTGTGTATAGGTATGGAAAAGAATGCGTTTTTGAGGTCAATTACAGTGAAGGTGGTGGCAGTGGAGGGGATTAAAGTCAAAATTGTCGTGATGTCGGAAACTACTGGGTATTGTGGCACTACGATTTTGTTTATCTCCCGCAGGTCAATGATGAAGCGGTAGGCTTTTCCGTCTCCCTCTCCCTGTCTCTTTACAATCGGTAGTATGGGACTGTTACAAACGTTGCTCACTACTTCCTCTACCACCCCTGCCTCTACCAAAGAGTGTATAATCTCTGTCAGTGCCTTCTCACCCCCTGGCGATATTTTGTACAGCGGTACTTTCGGTAGGGTTGCGTCCTGTCGTATTGTTACGTGTACTGGGTCAATCATCATTCGTCCTACGTCTGAATCAGCCCTAGCCCATAAGTGTGATGTCAAAGTGTCCAGTAGGGATGCGTCAGTCTCAGAGATGGGAAACATGTGCTGAGAAGGGTTCTCTCTATGGCGCTGGGGGTTGTCATACAGGACGACACGCACTCCGTCTGGTGAGCATCTGATAGTCGCATGGAAGTGTTTCAAAAGGTCGAGACCCATAATGGCATCTGGGGTGTTGGAAGAGAGGAGGAATGTCGTTTCGATACTATTGTTGTCAAGGTTAAAAGGGATCGGTCGGGACAAAGGGTTGGTGGAGGGCGTACCGTCAAATCCTATTGAGGTCACATGTGAGCCTGACAAGGGTGCCCTTGGAATCAGTCGTTTGGATAGTGCACTACGTGTTGCTCCCGTGTCTACCAGAAATGGCGACTTTGTGCCCAGGACCTCAGCGGTAACATAAGGGCCTTGCTGATCAACATAGAGCTCGACTGGATCCCTCCCTTGCCCCTGGCTGTCCTATGCAAAGTCGTACGTATTGTCATAATCTGTCTGTTGATACTGATTCTGTTTGGGATGGTCAAATGTGTTCACTCTTCCTGGCCTTTCCTCGCTTACTTCACTCGCGTACCCTCTCCCACGTCCTCTTCCTCTCTGTCCACTTGCTATTTCCCTCGCCTCTCTGCCCCTACCAGCTCCTAACAAAGCCGGGCATTGGGTTTTCCAGTGTCCATATTCTTTGCAAAATGCACATTGATCCTGTCCTAGGTCTTGGCGTCCTACATATGATGTCGATGAATTGTTTCTAGGTGGCTGTACTCTAGGGGTATTCTGCTGGTATCCTCCCCTATATTGCTCCCTTCCTGTATTCGCCCCCTGGAGTTGTGCTACCATTACCCTTTCCTTCAAGTCCTTCTTTTTCCTTTCTGTAGCCCTGTCATTTTCGTTTTTTTGATGCTCATAGTACTGGGCCATTTGGAGAATGGCCGCCGGTTTAGATGCTGCCCAACTACTTTCGCTGGCTTGTAATTTCTGGGATACATCTGGCAGTAGTCCTTTGACATAGTTCTGCACAAATAAGTGGTGTCCGGTTGCGGTGGACATGTCTTGTCCACTGTAATCCGAGAACACTGTTTAAAATCTGGAGAAATACTCTGAGACATCCTCTTGTGGTTTCTGGCGGCACGCGGTTACTATGGACCAGTCTATCTTTTTCTCTGGGATCAGCGTTTTCACTTTCTGCACTATTTTGTCAGGGAGGTCCAATATTGCTTTAACCGGTTTTTGACCAGGGTTCCGCTGTTTATCTAATGTGTTGAGTTGTTCCCAGGTATGACCAAGCAGTTCGGTATGGTCTATTTTCCTAATCTGTTTCCACACATCTGCTGGCAAACATAACCCGAAGAACAAGTCTATGTCGGCAAGTGTCATTATTGTTGATCCCAGAGCGGTACCTAGCTCGGTGTAAAAGGCGGTGGGGTTCTTTCGTAAATCCGGTAAAGATTTACGGAACGTCAAAATGTCCTGTCTGTCCCATGGTTGATACACCCAATTGTAGACCACCCTTCCTCTAGCGTCTTGATGGTTCATATCGTCATGAGTCCCTTGTCCTCTAGGAGGTACCCAATAAGGGGCAGCTTCTTTTATCGGCATCATGCTATCTGGTTTTTCCACCGGGGGTCCTGCTATCTTAGATGTCCTGTCCTTATCTATCCGTCCTTGTTCCACGAGGTGACGGAATACCTCCAGTGTGGATGAAAAGAGTTCTGTAACATCGTTGTCGCCTTCATCTCCGGTGTCTACCTTCCTATAGAGAGCCACTAGCCGCTCGGGCCCTACATCTTGGTACTTCTCTTCATATGCAGTAAGAGTGTGGTAACAGAGACGTACAATAAAGTATCGTTTGCGGTTTTCAACATAGGAGTTGCATATGTCAGTTACATACTCTTCTGTCTCCTTCCTATCTATGAGGGATTTAACTATTTTATCAATGCCTGCTCGCTCATTTTTACTTAATCGCGGGACCCTGTGCGCTCCTTTTTCTTTTGATCCTACCTCTACTACTGTATCATTTGATGAGGCATTTGGTGTGGGTGACTCGGTGGGAGCAGAGGCGGTGGAGACTGAGGCGATCGTGCCATCTCCGGCTATACTTTGGTGGTCCTGGCGTTGTACTACGGGATGAGTAGGGGCGTAAGGGGGTGGCATGTATATGATTGGGGGACCTAACAATAAATCATCATCTACCCTTTGTTTTGCTGGTAACTTGGGGTAAAGAGTCGAGGCGTTCTAACAGGGCATTGACCTGATATTTTTGATTCCTGTTCCTTTTTATCGATTTCCTTTTCTTTTAGTGTTTCTTCTAATCTTTTACAGGCTTGGTAAGCTGATTTTCGCGTTTCTTTATCTTGTCTAGCTTCGTCCCTTTTCTTTCTTTGAGCTGCCTCTTTTCGCCATAAACCAAAACTGTCACACATGGCTGGTCTAGTTTTCTTTTTGTGGAGAGCTAATTCTAACGTTTCTATTTTAGCGGGATCGAAAGATCCCGTCAGTGGCCACTGATTTACCCGGTCCTTCCTAGTGTATTTATGCCATAGTTTGCTATAAGCTACGGTGGCTAATCCATACTTTACGTACATGTCCTTGTTAGGGGTGCCTTCCGGCGGTGCCGGCTGACTGACCTAACGAACGGTCGGGTCCAAAACAATTACAATCAAACAATCTAGAGAAAACAGGCATAACGTATTTATCGGTCAAAAATGAATATCTCAATCAATCAATTTAGACAAAAAGTCTGCACTACCTGTCCTTCGCTGCCTGCAAAGAGAGAGAATATTCCTATTCTTTGTTGTTTGCAAGCAGGGAAATGTCGTAAATAACTCCATATCAAAAAAGGAATACTAGTATTTCAATCAAACTATTCAATCAATCAATCAATCAATTTAAGTCGTTTTTTCACGACCTTACCCGGACCGTATGGACAGTTCTTCGTCTTCCCCTTCCAGCGCCTGGTTGTCCTCTCACTCCAACAATCAATGCGGCGTTCCTCTAAGGTCCCAGTCAGGACCGCAGGTCACTCGAGAGAGGTCCGTTCGGAACCGGTGAAGTTCAGTCGATCGGCAGCCAGACAAGGGTCTTCTCAGGCAGGTATACCCCAATCGTTTAGTCGTTCACTCCGTCGTTAGGACCTCTCTACCGGACCCACGCGTCGCTGATGGGCCCCTACGTTTGGGCGCCAATTTGTGAAAGGCAGCGAGTCTTCTAAGACCCTCAATGCTGCCCGGTGCAGGGTTCCACCTCTAATTCACTTTGGGTTCGCTATCAAAATAATGAGGCAAGCGCTGGAAACTGGAAGACAAGAAAAAGGTTTATTTCTCATGAGGAGATCACGTCAACTGCAGACATCGGGATGTCTGAGGGAGGTGTTCTGCTGATAACTCCTTTGGCTCTTCCTTTTATACAGGTTTGACACAATGCATTTGTTTCGTCAACATGGTTACACAAGCTTGGGGTCCCGCCCGGGCAGGTTGTCACACAAGCCCAACAGTAATTCTCTTCCCACCCAGGTCAAACAGACAATCTTATCTTGCAGCTGGACCTTGCTTCAGGGTCTAAAACATGTGAGACCGGCCAGATCTAAGAGTCCGTTCTGTTGATAAAAACAGGTCCCATTGTTGGTAACAACAAATCTTGCTGTTTGCAGTGCAATAAATCATGTTGCAAGAGTCTTTTTGGTGTTTGGAACCTGTTTGTGTAACTAGGTGCAGTGAGGGGTAGAGTGTCCAAAGGTTTGCCTGAAAACAGAGATGAGAGGAAAAACGAGTTTGTGGCAGCAAGTGGCGCTGAGGTTTGTTGTGGCAATAGAGTTTATAGCCCCCAGCACACATACCAGGTCGGTCAGAGGGATGCTAGTAAGGGCAGGGTGAAACAAAGGTGACCAACAGAGTACAAAATGGCTGTGATAGATTAAAATGACTGCAACTTATGTGCACATAGAATTCCACCAGACAAGATGGTGCAGGTAATGTTCATGATTATCGTTTTGCTTTTAACACCTTGAACACAAACTGGGAGGGGGAGGGTAGGAGAGGACTAGAGAAAGGGGCAGGACCCACGAAGAGATGATTGGATACGTTGACAGATGCCCTGAAAACATAAAGACTTGCACCAAGGAATCGGGTATTTGTGCTTTATTGAATGTGTAGTGGTATTCTATGTTTTTGTCTAATAAAGGAAGCCACCTCAGCCCATCCAGCATTTTTGGGATTCCAGGGGAGCATAGTGTTGGCAACGGACAGGGCCACAACAGCATGGTCAGTCCTATTTTTCCTCTTCCCATGTCGCCATCAAACAGACCTGATTCCTTCTGAGGGAGTCTTTTGCAGTTAGTGGGAGAGAAGAATATGCTTCTAAATGCCCAGTTGCGTGCAGTTACCTCAGACCAGTGGTGCATACAGGTTGTCTGTCTAGGTTACACCCTTTTTTTTCCCGTCAGACCCCGAATACCGACCACCCTATTCCTTTTATTTTAGCTCAGAGGTTCAGTCATTATTGGCCAAAATGGCTATCAAGAGGGTGTCCAAAAAGGATAGAGGCAGCATGTGCTATTCCTGCTATTTTCTGATGCTCAAAAAGGATGATAGACTCGGGCTGATTGTGGATGTTTGGTTCTCTTTCCTTCAGAAGGACAGATTCAAGATGTTACCCTTGCTCAGGTCCTCTCTGCTCTAGGCTCTGGGACTGGAGGGTGTCCTTCAACCTGATTGATGAGTCCTACAGTCCCACAGGCGTTTCCTTCAATTCGTCGTGGGGGAGGAATACTTTCAGTTCACTGTTCTGCCCTTTGAGCGCACTTTGAACCCCATCCCCTCTGTGTTTAGGTCTCGCGCCTAGTGTTGCAGTGCGAAGCACTGCTCGCGCAGCGCGAGACTTATTGTTAGGGGGTTTCAAAAGCTGACCAGACGCTCGTGCGTCATGGCCTTTTTCCTGCGGTTACGCGCGCAGGGCCGACATCGGTTTCCCATTATCGTGCCCGGGCGCGATAATTGGAAACACATGCCTGCCGTGCGTGCAAAAGGCCATGACGCACGAGCATCTGGTCAGCTGAGCAGGCTGCCGCGCTCGCTCGCCCCCGCTCCTCTCTTTTGGTGTGCCCGGGACGATTTCTAATCCCAATCCAACCCTGTGTGCTTGAAATCACCACTCACACTTACAATCCGGACAATGCTCCCCTTCGTTTCATTGTTCGAAGTTTGGAAACTCCTCCCGTAACCTTCAGCAGAAAGTTGAGAAAATGATTTGCCTTTTTGACAGTCAGAACAACATCTAAGAAACTCCCCGCCTGGGCGCAGAAATCATGATCCGGAGGCGGCCTGAGCCTCTCAAACTGCAAATTGAAAACTGTAAATTGAAAAGGGAGCTCCGAGATTGTAAAGGGGGCGCGGGGCGCTTGTGTCACATAAACAATTGACCTCCCTGGACGAAGTTAATGCTTGGAACGTCTCTAAATTTGTTTTGCGTCTGCTGTGGTTGTGCTGTGCGCGTGAACCCTTGGCTCTTGCCTGCAGACGCGGTGCCTGTGTTGTCATACTGTCTGTAGTCTGAAGCGGGCTTGAAGCAGTCAGGGTACCTTGTCTTGTTCCTGTGTGCTGTCAATGTGGGATCTTCGTCAGATTTTTAATTTTGTTTGTATAATTCAATCAGGGTCCAGTTCTTGACACTTTCTCTACCTCTCCTCAATCCTTTCTCCTTTTCGTTTTCTGTACCATTTCTAGTTTTTCCATGATATTTTTCTCCATTTCTCTCTTTAACCATATCTGTTTTTCTCTTCCTCCCTCTCACTCGCTGCCGCCCCTCCTCCCCTCTCTCTTGCTTTCGTTGCCTCTCCTTTTCACCTTTAGTTTCTAGCTCGAGGGAAATCTTAAAATTATTGGGTGGCGGGGATGCGTGATTGACATTTTACTATTGATGGTCCAATTATACACAATTATGACTTAAAAGTCATTGTTAGATTTGCAGCACGTCGAGCCAGGAGGGTTGCTTCGAGGCGGGAGCACCTCGGGAGACGTAAAGCCAGATGAGTTGAATTCTTAAAGTGGCTGTGCCTCGAACATTTTCCACTTGATGACATCTTGAAAGGAACTGGTCGGACTGCTCTTCCAAAACAACACACACACTGCGTGAGGTTCCTGCGAAGTTTTTGATTAAACCTATGAATCCTTCAGCTCTTATCAGCAGAGCTGGTTTATTCCACTGTGTCATACCCCACGGAAGAGCTTAATTTGTGCCGGGGGAGGGTGCTGGGAGTCGGCACTACTTTCTGGGAACCGAGATTTATTTTCATCCACAGACTTTTGACCTAGAGCAAGAGAGAAACAAGCATTTGCAATGCAATAGGACTCGCATTTACGCGAGTTTGAGCTATTGACATTGCAAATAACAATGCCTTTTATTTTTGTTTTTAAAACATAAATAAAAGGCATTGTCATTTACAATGCCAATAGCTTAAACTCGCGTAAATGCGAGACCTATTGCATTGCAAATGCTTGTTTTATAAAGTTGTTGGCAGTGGTCATGGGAATCTTAGCAGTTTGGGAGTGTGTCTTCCCACACCTCGACAACTGGCTATTAAAGACGGACTCATCAGAGTTAGTCAAAGCCCACCTGCAAATGACCATCTTGTTTTATTTGCCCCTGAGGTTGTTTACCAACGAGGCAAATGCCACCTCCAGCTGGTACACTGGATTACCTTTATAGGGGCAGTTCTTTACGCAATGGTGCTCAAAGCCTTTTCGCGCTTCATCAAGTTTGGGGCATTCAGTATATGATCTTGATGTTTCAGACTCATTCGTGGGTTCTGGCCCAGACATTTCTGAGGCTTCTTGATTCTGGCATTATGTATCCTTCTGGTGCCTCATGTATGTTAAGAACATGTGGGTTTTCCAATTAAACCTCTGCCTACAGTGGCGTCAATGCTAGCAGTGTTTCACTGACCAAATCCACTCATATGAAGCAAACTCAGACCTTCAATGGCAGAGGAAGGATGCCAAACTGACATGAAGCTGGTCGTTCTCCCTTCTCACCTAGAGCTCATGTTCCTGATGGATGCATTGGCTCTCGACTGAGGATGCCACCTGGATGAGATGGAGATCAGAGGTCTCTGTTCGTCATTGGAACTGTGACACCTGATGGAGATGTGTGAAATCTGGCTGGCTCTTAAATTTTCTGCCTTCCATCAAGGGAAGCCCTATGCAAGTTCTAATGAACAAAAGGACTGCCAAGTAGTTGTGCGACAAGGAGAGTGGTATGAGTTTGCATGTGCTGTGCCAGAAAGTTATGAAACTGTCGCACAGGTTGGACATTCAAGGAATTGCACAGACTGTCAACCATCTGCCAGGATACCTGCATGCCAAGTCAGATAAGCACATCCGACATCGCACGATCATATCTGAACTCTAGTGGCAACTGCATCCCAAGGTGGTTCAGGACATCTTCACCCAGTGGGGCATGGCTTGGGTAGACCATTTTTCTACCCCCACAAAGGCTCACTGTAGAGCCATTTATGCTCTAGAGTTTCTGCCTCATGGCTCCTCAAGAGACACATTCCACCTTCTGTGGGACTTCAGTCTCTTCTAAGCATTGCTACTTCTGCCCCGTCTTCTCTGAGTTCTGAAGAAGGTCAGGAGAGAATGGGCTCAGTTCATCCTGTTAGCCCCAAACTGGGTTTGGGGAGTGCAGTACCTTTTGCTGCTGAGCTAGAGAAGTTGCCCTCTCCTCCATCTACCTCTGCCGGAAGACTCAATGTCCTAGCTGCATGGCATTGTTCTTCATCTGAATCTCCACAACCTACACACTTCCATGTCTGGAGATTAAGTGCAATCAGTTTATTGGTTTTCACCTGTCCATCAAAGTGGTGAATAGCATCTCAGCCGTGTGCAGTCTGTTCACAAAAATGATCTGCTCTAGACATTGGACAAAGTTTGTGACCAGGTGTCGAGAATTTCAGATCGATCTGTTGCAGGCAAAACTTTCTGATATAAGTATGTTTTTCCTCTCTTTGGTCCACAAGTTATTTGATGTGGGCACGGGCAAAAGTTACCCTTACAACCTTTTTACATTTGCCTGATCCACCTTCACCATTATAATGCGTTCTGTGTAGGGGCTTACATAGAGACCGCCCTCATCGCAGCCACTGACGACATCAGGACCATACTACGACATCAGGACCATACTAGACAAGGGCGAGACCGCGGCCCTCATCCTCCTGGACCTCTCGGCCGCGTTCTACACCGTCTGCCACCACACCCTTCGCACACGCCTCCACGACGCAGGGATCCGAGGAAAAACCCTGTACTGGATCACCTCCTTCCTCACCGGCAGAACCCAAAGAGTCCGCCTCCCCCCGTACCGATCCGAAGCCACCACGATCAGCTGCGGCGTACCCCAAGGATCATCCCTCAGCCCAACCCTCTTTAACATCTACATGGCTCCGCTCGCCAACATCGTCCGACAACACCACCTCAACATCGTCTCATACGCCGACGACACGCAGCTGGTCCTCTCCCTCACCAAAGACCCGGCCATCGCCAAATCCAACCTCCACGTGGGAATGAAGGCCGTCGCAGAATGGATGAAGACCAGCCGCCTGAAACTGAACTCGGACAAGACGGAGGTCCTCATTCTCGGCTCCACCCCCTCCGCATGGGACGACTCCTGGTGGCCGACCGCGCTGGGAGCTGCCCCGACCCCCACTAACCACGCACGCAACCTGGGTTTCATCCTGGACTCAACACTCGCCATGACCCAGCAAGTCAACGCCGTCTCCTCCTCCTGCTTCAATACCCTCAGAATGCTCCGAAAAATCTACAAAAGGATCCCCACCGAAACCAGGAAAACAGTTACCCAGGCGCTCGTCAGCAGCAGGCTGGACTACGGTAACGCACTCTACGCAGGAACCTCGGCGACACTCCAGAAGAGACTCCAGCGCATACAGAACACCTCCGCACGCCTCATCCTCCGACTCCCCCGCCACAGCCGTATCACCACCCACCTACGAGACCTGCATTGGCTCCCGGTCAACAAGAGGATCACTTTCAAACTCCTAACCCACGCACACAAAGCGCTCCACAACACCGGACCAGCATACCTCAACGAACGACTGTCCTTCTACACCCTAAACCGCCAACTGTGCTCCGCCAACCTCGCCACCGTCCCCCGCATCCGTCGAACGACCACCGGCGGCAGATCCTTCTCCCACCTCGCCGCAAAGACATGGAACACCCTCCCCCCCCCCCCCCATCTACGTATGACCCAGGACCTGCTGACCTTCAGGAGACGCCTCAAGACATGGCTGTTCGACCAGTAGCTGCCTACCCCCCTCCACCCCCCCCCCATAGCGCCTTGAGACCCTCACGGGTGAGTAGCGCGCTCTACAAATGGTCTGATTGATCTGATTGATAGTTGTTTCCTCCTGCACCTTTTGTTATGCTGTAGCGGCACCTTACTTGGTTTGAACTTTCTGTGCACACCTTTTGAGTCTGAATCACTGACCATTGAGGCTTCTGACACTTAAGATTGTCTTCCTCATTGTGATTTTTTTCAGGACTCTGTCATTGATCAGCAGACTAGTCAATACAACCACCGTAACACCTTCTTCCAGTGAAGTAGGTGATTTGGAACCAGGCATCCTTATTTGTCAAAGCTGGGTCTCTTTCTATGTGGGGCAGTCATTCATGCTCTCCTGTTTCTCTCTCTGCCACACCCCTCGAAGGAAGAGGGGAGGGCTTATCAGTTGGACCTCAAGAGAGCCTTTCTGTTGCTTGATTGAGGAGCACCGCGTGGATGAGCAAATCTTTGTGGGGTATTCTGGTGAGCATGCAAAGGGAATTCAAAACGGAAATAAATTACCAATTTGGTCTTTTTACCGTTAGATTTATTCAGTGAACATCAGCAGCGTAGCCAGCCGAAATAATACTTAACAGAAAATCAATTATATGCTCTCAACACATAGTCAAAAGAAACAATACACAATCCAGTTTAAAAAACAATAGTCAAATATCCGTGTCGCTTAAAATAAGTAACCAGTGCTCTGCATGACAAACACATTGTATGTTCAGAGATAAAGCCCATACATTGTGCACCTTCAGAAAGGTCAATAATATGTTAAATAAAATCAACAGTGCAATTTGTGCCAAGTTAAAGTGAGCTTGCAGTCAACAGCTCCAGAGCAAAATAGCGCCAATTCAAATTATGAGTAAATGCAGAATAATGAAATACCCTAATATTACCAAATAACAAAGAGCAGTACAGACCAAACGGGATCCGAACAAAAGAAGGAGGAGGCCTCCTTGCAATAACATGCAAGCCCTTTTATAATGTTCTGAACAGCACGTTCTATAGACAACTATTGTGACATTTTAAAATAATAGCATTCTGTCAGCTACAGATTTAGGAATTGCGATTTTACATCAAAGTAAATACATTTCTCTTGCTTTCCCTTTGGACACATGTATTGTTAATTATAATTTTATTATGAATATGGGTGTAAGGATTCATTATTCATTTAATATTTTCTGACAAAAGTAAAAACACTTTAAAATACATTGCATGAATTCATTCATCTGCACATCGTCACATCAGCCTTCCTGCATCGTTCTTTCTGCACATATCATTGGGTAAGAAACGTGACAATTGACAAGGAAAACATTCACTTGTGCCAGTAGGCCACAGCCTTTAGCCTTGAAAAGTTACATCTGATTAGAAGGAAACATACAGAGACTGCGAGCAGGACCAGTAGATGAAAATAAATTCACAATATTTTTATGTATTACGAAGAGAGACACTTCTGGATATGTTTTGGTGTGCACGTTATTTAAAGGCCTACAGCTAACACTACCAAAATAATGTCAAGGACATTTTTAATTTGCTAACTAACTTTCTCAGTACAGCTTTTAGAGAATGCCTCCAGTGTACTGTGTAACGTTCTGAAAGCCCCATCTTAAGTGTTGCATCCAGTTGTGGAGAACATGTTTGGCATATTGTGTCAGTTCTGGGGATCTGTTTTGTATATACTCCTTCATTTGTTCATGCATATATTTCGTTTCTGTGAAGATGTTTAATATCATTGTTAAGGGTAGTGTTGTTTACTAATGAAACACATTCTTTATGGTTTGGGCTTCACATCGAGCTGTAAAGCTAGAATTCTGTATTGGAAGGATGTGATGTCGCTGTGCAGTCCAAAGTTTTGGCAGAAGTAGTGGCAATTGGTTCAGGTCTCAATAAAAGATACTTATTATTTATTACAAAAAGCTACTTTTTCCATGCTGCAAAATTCAGTGACAAGTTGGTCCTGCGATTTGAACACAGAGTGAGTGAACCCTCACCTGAAACTTCTCTTTTTTTCTGGTGTGGGACGAATATAAAATTTCGTTGGCTCAAGATGAGGAATGTCCTGGCCTTACACAAGAAGAGTGGCATAAAGAATATGCAAGAGATATGTTGACCAATGTCAAGAAGTGTGTGCATGCTGGTTGGCCTAAGAAGGACATGAAAGTAAATTTGAGACCCTTTTGGGCAGTCAGAAATGAATTGTCTGTCTTGAATGGTAAAGTGAAGAAAGGTGAAAAAGTGGTACGTACCACTTTACAATTTGAGGAGTGTTATAATTAATCCAGCTCATGAGGGGTATTTAGACATTGTACGCACTAAGAGAAGCGTCACAAATATATAGTGGTGGCCTGGTATGGATATTGCCCTAGAAAGAGCTGTTGGAGAGTGTGTAAAGTGTATTAAGCTGGACTACAGTTTGAAACCGTTTAATCCACCAATGGGAGATTCAGTTTTATCCAAGAATCCCTGGAGGACCATAGCTATTGATATTATGGGGCCTTTTGGGCCACAGCAGAAGTATATTGTGTCTTTGATTGACACTTTCACGAATTACCCTACAATTATCGTTTTAGAAAGAGTTGACACTGATGCTGTTTCGAAGTCTACGTGATGACATCTTTACTATGGAATGATTACCTCTTGCATTCATTAACGATTATTGAGTACAATTTATATCCAACAAGGTAGAGTTGTATATGAAAAGGATTGGAACCCAGCACAAAACGACGTATTTATATAACTCAAGTGGTAATGGAATGATTGAGTGGTTCAGTCGTGTTCTCTAGGGTTCAATTAAATTAGCTGAGTCTTCTGATGGGGATTGGAAAACATAGGTGCTGAAAACTGTCTGGATGTACAGAACAACGTTGAAAGAAGCTATAGGATTTTCACTGTTTGATTTGATGACGGGAAGAAGGGCTAGCATGAAGTGTAATCCAGGATAGTTATTAGAGTCAGGTGTCAAAGATATACCTAGTGAGAATGTAATGTTCAATATAAAACAAGCATTTGCAATGCAATAGGTCTTGCATTTGAGAGTTTGAGCTATTGGTATTGTAAATGACTGCCTTTTATTTATGCGTTGTTTTTAAAACAGATAAATAAAAGGCATTGTCATTTACAATGGTAATGGCTTAAACTCTCGCGAATGCGAGACCTATTGCATTGCAAATGCGTGCTATAATTTTTTTTTTAAAAAGCGTTAGGAGAGAGCGAGTCCTGCCTGCAACAGCCGAGCAAGAACACACGTAACAGGGGGTGTCGCCATGGGATGTTACAAAATGAGACAAGGCGGTACTAAGGAGGGAGTACTAAGCCTTTTGACCAATGAACAGCCACAGATTACAGTGGACAATGACACAAGCCAATGAAAAATGTGGGCTGAGCTTCAAGTCCCTACCTCAATACAGCATGTCTCGCAGAGCAGCGCATGCGCTGCCCAGGCTCGACCTAAAAAAAACATGATGGCGTGTCAAGATGTATTATAAAAACAAACATGGTAGTAAATCGGTTAAAATTTCACTTGGGCAATGGGTGAAGGTAAAAAAAAAAAAAAGACATGGAATATTTGCAAGGGAGAGAGTCAGTTTATGGATCCATGGAAAGTGACTGAAATGTTTAATAATGCTGTTTAAGTGAGGGCAAAGTGTGGAATTTGAAAAGAGTAGCTGCATGTTTAGGAATTGGTGATGAAAACAAGAGTAGGACACTAAAGGTGTCAATATGCGACTGGGAGGATGGGGTTGATTTTATTTACAAACAGTTGCAGGTGGATGCAGGTGATTTGGAACGGAAGTCATTCAGCGTAATTGGTGTAGGGATAATAATGAAACCGGTGTGCTGGAACAAGGTGGAGATTGCATTGCGCAAGATGAAAATGGAAGTCAGAATGGTTGTAGTGAACAGTGTTGGGGTGAAATGTGGGAAGAAATGTGGATGATAATTGTAGGAGGCAAGATGATAACGGGAACACGGAGTGTGTTCGCAGGGCGGGAGACAGAGTAAGGAATCCACCCAAATGATTACAGGACTATGTGAGAGCAGGGTGAATAGGAGTATCTTTGTTAGTTTATTTCCCGTATCTATGTTGGTTTTATAAATTGGGAAGATGTGTTGTGTATATACTCATTCATTTATGCATGTATATATTTAGTTTCTGTCAAGATGTTTATTCACCTTTTTAAGTGTAGTGCTGTTTATCAATGAAACACATTCTCTATGGCTCGAGTTGCACCTTGTGCTGTAAATTCTTGAATTCTGTTGAGGAGTGGTTTGATGTCACTTTACACTCCAACGTTGTGGGAGAAGGAGGGCCAGTTGGTTCAGGTCGCCAAAAGGGATGCTTAATATTTATCACAATGAAGTTACATGTTTCATGTTACAGGGCCTCACCTAGAGTATCGTATCAGGAAATGTGAGCGGATACTTCTTTTTAGGTCTCGGCCTGCACCAGCACTTGCGCTGGTCTGGCCGAGAGTTTTAGTAAGCGGGTTTTGGAAGTGCAAACACTGGCTTTCGGCTGGCGACCAGCTTGAGTTCATGATGGCGTGCACGCGCAGCTGCCATCTGGGTTTCCTATTTCTTCCTCATTTCCTCGTCATGGCTCATTAACTCTCTGGACTCTGATGTTTCAATCGCAGCAGCAGCTCACATTACCAACTGAGGGCCCTGGACTACAGTCACATGAAAAACAACAGCGATTACCATTGAAATGCAAGCTTTTTTTGTCTAGTTAGAAATATTGCTTCAGTGGGTTGATTTCACCTTGTATCGCTATTTGTTTTATATTGGGAGTCACAGCCTAATTACCAGTATTTTTGTCTCTCACTGTTTTTTTTAAATATTTATTCGCGCAAAGCACAAAGCTATATTTAAGGTTACTTTTCCGCGTCACTTCTTCACTCTATTTAAACTCCACACCCCCACTCTTATTGTCTCTCTCCTTCTCTCTCTCTCCCTCTCTAATTCTCTCTCTACTTAATTAACTCTCCCCTCTCTATCTTTTTAGCCTTTCATTCTCTCTCACCCCTTTATCTGTTTCTCTTTCAAACTCCTTCATTCACTCTCTCTCCCCTTCTTTCTCTCTCTCTCTATCCCGCTCCACTCTTTATTCTATGTACACCCTTTCTCTCTCTTTCTCTCTCACCACCCTCTCTAATTGGGCATTATATCTTCACTCTATCTCTCACTCGGCAACACCACAGCATCACTCAGCGCAACCACAGCATCAATCAGAGCCAGCACAGCATCAATCCGAGCCAGCACAGCATCACTCAGCACCAACACAACATCTCTCAACGCCATCACAGCATCACTCAACGCCATCACAGCATCACTCAACGCCATCACAGCATCACTCAACGCCATCACAGCATCACTCAACGCCATCACAGCATCACTCAACGCCATCACAGCATCACTCAACGCCATCACAGCATCACTCAACGCCATCACAGCATCACTCAACGCCATCACAGCATCACTCAACGCCATCACAGCATCACTCAACGCCATCACAGCATCACTCAGTGCAACCACAGCATCACTCAGCACAACCACAGCATTACTCAGCACAACCACAGCATTACTCAGCACAACCACAGCATTACTCAGCACAACCACAGCATTACTCAGCACAACCACAGCATTACTCAGCACAATCACAGCATCACTTAGCGCCACAACAGCATCACTCAGCGCCACCACAACATCACTCCGCGCCACCACAGCATCAATCAGCACCACCATAGCTTTACTCAACGACACCACATCATCACTCAGGGCCAACACTGCATCACTCAGCACCACCACAGGATGATTCGGCACCACCACAGGATGACTCGGCACCACCACAGGATGACTCGGCACCACCACAGGATGACTCGGCACCACCACAGGATGACTCGGCACCACCACAGGATGACTCGGCACCACCACAGGATGACTCGGCACCACCACAGGATGACTCGGCACCACCACAGGATGACTCGGCACCACCACAGGATGACTCGGCACCACCACAGGATGACTCGGCACCACCACAGGATGACTCAGCACCACCACAGCATCACCACAGCATCGCTCAGCGCCACCACAGCATCGCTCAGCGCCACCACAGCATCGCTCAGCGCCACCACAGCATCGCTCAGCGCCACCACAGCATCGCTCAGCGCCACAACAGCATCGCTCAGCGCCACCACAGCATCGCTCAGCGCCACCACAGCATCGCTCAGCGCCACCACAGCATCGCTCAGCGCCGCCACAGCATCGCTCAGCGCCGCCACAGCATCGCTCAGCGCCGCCACAGCATCGCTCACCGCCACCACAGCATCACTCGGGGCCGCCACAGCATCACTCAGCGCCGCCACAGCATCACTCAGCGCCGCCACAGCATCACTCAGCGCCGCCACAGCATCACTCAGCGCCGCCACAGCATCACTCAGCGCCGCCACAGCATCACTCAGCGCCGCCACAGCATCACTCAGCGCCGCCACAGCATCACTCAGCGCCGCCACAGCATCACTCAGCGCCGCCACAGCATCACTCAGCGCCGCCACAGCATCACTCAGCGCCGCCACAGCATCACTCAGCGCCGCCACAGCATCACTCAGCGCCAAGACAATATCACTCAGCACCACAACAGCATCACTCCGCGCCAAGACAATATCACTCAGCACCACCACAGCATCACTCAGCACCACAGCAGTATCACTCAGCAACACCTGAGTATCATTCAGCATCACCTCAGCATCGTCTCCGCAACAGTCACCACCACCACCACTACCACCTCAGTATCACTCAGCACCACCTCAGCCTGCTCTCGGAATCTGGCATCTGTTGATTCTCCCCTAGCCTCTGGCCGCTGCTAGTGTTATAATACAGGTACTAGTTCCCAACCTTCACCCTCCGATTGTTTATGCCCCCTCAAAAAAAAAGCTTTAACAAACAACCATTGCAATAGGCAGAAACAAGTTGCCAGCATTGCAAGAACAAAAGAAAACTGAGAATTTTTATTGTAAATACTTTTTTTAATATGGTCGTTCAGTTTTACATAGTGCCTTCTTGGTCATATATAAAGTAACAAAAATGCTTCTGACACTTTTTTATTATAACTTTTCAGCATGCCGCACAGCAGCCACACTTCTCTACAGCACAGCTTGAAGACATTGGCAAAGTCAATAGCTCTGGCTAAACACTTATAAGGCCCCAAAGGCGAGACCTATTGGCTATGCCAATGCTTGTTTGTTAAGGTGTGGATAGGCACAAGCAGTGTGATGAAAACGTCCAATTAACTAATGACTACATTATCTACAATAACCTTTGTGCATTGGAGTGCATTTCTGTTTTATTTGTAGTTGATTTAACATCGCCGCTTTACAGGTGACTGTCGGTTCCTCCCTTCTCTGAACAGTTTGTCTTAAGTTGCACCCTCCTTACCTTTAGAACTGTGGCACTCTAAATCAAAAGCTCTTTTTGCCCTCCTTTACTGTCTGTAATTAGTTCATGCTAGATTGGTGTATGTTTGAGCTTGAAAGCATATGTGGCAGATGTTTTACTATTGTACTAGTAATAGGTTCATACATGTTGGTATTAGTATAATAATAGTAGGCTCATCTAGTCGGCCTTTTTCCGTTCTATAGCATGGCGCCTGTTAAAGCTCTAGGCTTAGCACTCTTCCTTATCTTTATATAGGGTTACAGCTCCGTTTATGACATCACCGTCCCTGATTGTCCCCTCTGTTGTGTCACGGAATGTTCATGTGTGGAGCGCATGCGCTGGAAGCAGTGGTCAGTCGTTGTTAGCAGCTGGCCAGGGCGGGATCTCTGGGTTGTTTCTCGGATGATAGAGTAAAGAAGGCTGGAAACTGTCTACTTGCCAGACTTCCTTCAGTGTACTGTTGGCTACAAGAGGGCACTGGAGCCTACAGGTAGAAACTTCCCCAGAACCCCATAAGTCAGCAACCACTCCCAAGTGTTGAAGTGGGGGACACTTAAGTTATGGACCAAGAATTTGAACTTAAGTGTTTACCAAGAAACGTGCCTGCAAAGAAGTGGCACATGTGTTGTCATACAAACGTACGGCAAGAGAGAGGGGCCTGTTTGTTTTAGCTTTGCGGAGCTGAGCTGATGTTGAGCGTTACATATGTTTAAGCTGGGCTGTGTGTGTGTTCGCACATTGATGGATCACTTGGCTGTATGCACTAGAGGTATGTGATTTAACGTTTGGGTGTATGAGAACATCATATGCTGATATTCAAAAATGGATCTGGTTCTTTGGGCATGTCCGTCAGTCACCTGTTGTTGGTGGTATACCAGTGGCGCGTTTTCTTGCAGTTGCTTACTCCCCCTTGTGTGTTTTTTGCTTTGTAACAGAATATATCGCTTGGATCATGAGTGCTGGCAGTTTCAAGCCATTCCCCGCAACTATATTGCAGGGCAGGCTGTCTAAAGTGACCAGTGTCTGTGACCCGGCTTTAAACTGGATGAAGAAAATGTAGAATCTATAAAGGGGCGTGGTCTGTGTAATCATGGGCGTGGCTTAAACATGTGGATTCCCATAGTGTGCCACCTGACTGATATTTTAGTTCCTCTCTGAGCTTTCTGTTATTTCATCCAGATATACAACACAACAACTGACGTACACCTAAACCCAGTCCGGACTATTGGCTTTGTCAGTGGTTGTTAGCCGTTTAAGATAAATGAGTTACAGCAATGATTCTGCTGTAAATAATTATTATTGAAAATGTTTCAGTTCTGAAATTGTGAGACTGGATTAAACGTTGCTGAGGCCTTTGTGTGGAAGGGGCAGTGGTCTACAGAGTGTCTAAGTCACTCTCGTTATGGTCACTCTGTTAGACATGTGCACCCTTTTTCTCTCCACATCTCGTCCATCTGAATGTCTTACACCTCACTTCTTTCCTCTTCAGCACCCTCTTTTCACTCTCCTCCGAGTGCACTTCCTCGCATCTTTCACCACCCCCAGATACACCGCACACCCACTCACTTGTAAGCTCCACATTTTATTTTACTATCGCCTTGTCAGTATTTTGAGTTCAGTGTACCTTGGTGGCCCATTAGAAACACCTGGAGGCAACTCCGTTTCAATGTATGTACTACTACTACACAAGAGTAATACTCTACACGAAAAAAATACAGAAACGCTACGTCTTGGCAATAGCTAACACACTTAGGGAACACAAGATTAAGTAAAACAGGAACTAAATCGCTGACCTAGATCACCTTAAAGATTTTTACATTCGTTGTTAAAAAATTGATCAATGTTTTTGCTACTAGAGTTAAGGACATCAATGTAGGGCCCGATAGGGACCAATTTCAATATCTGTTTTAATTACTATGGGGTCTGAGACCCAGAGTGACCCGGCCCACTTAATGTCCTTGTCTGAAATGTTTTCCTGGATTACTATGCGTTCTCCTGTCTACTTACATGTCCCTACACCACTATATGCTTGTGAGGACCATGTTGTGGATTTGATCTTTATTGACGACTTCATCTGCATTGTCTGACATAGCGTATGCAATTTCACACTGAACTAATGTCCTTCTCTGAAGTTGTGTGTGCTGGGCTAAGTTGCTAGTTGTTGCAAGCTTGTGTGCGCTGAATCCCGGTGTAAGCAAAGGCTGATACCGTGTCTGATACAGAGGCCTAGGTGCACTGCACACCGGAGGTGAGTTGGTAAGTCTATCTGTAGCTTTACTACTACTACAACTGCTGTGACCAGTAACGAGGCCTGTGTGTACTACCGTCAGAAGGTTAATTTGAGCTGCCACAGAGCGTACAGTTTATTTCTGCATACAAGAAATGGGCGTTGACTTGGGCAGACTTCTGCAAGTGCTGTGACCAGGGTTTGATTGGGATTAAAAATCGGCCCGGGCACGCTAAAAAAAAAAGTGGCCCACATTTGCATATTGCCTTTTCGCAAAACACTGCTTCGGCGAAATTTTATAAAAAAACGGGGGGGCGTTTAAAAAAAAATGCACGGATTAGTTTACACTGGTGAAACACACCTAAAAACAAGTGAGGCCACTTTTGCTCAGGCCCCCCTACCCCCGCAAATGTGGGCCACTTTTTTTTAGCTGCCCGGGCCGATTTTTAATCCCAATCAGTGGCGGCTCCTTCATAGGGGCGTGGGGGCGTCGCCCCACTGCTTTCTCGCAGTGCGAGAAGGCAGAAACATAAAATGGTAAAACTACCATTTTATGTTTCTGCTTCTCGCACTGCTAGAAAGCAGAAGTGCCTGGAGTGCCTGGTTGTGGGCGGGCGGGTGGGCGGTCCTTCTCGAGGGCAGGGGGGGAGTGGCTTGCCCACTGTTGTGGGTACTGACTGTTTGGTCGGCCCCAGGGCCGAACAAAGCAGTCATGCGCACTCCCCTTTTTAGGTCTCGCCTGAGCCAGCACTTAGCGCTGCTCTGGCCGAGACATTTAGCAAGTGGGTTTTTGAAGTGCTACCAGAGAGGCTTTTGCAGGCCTCCAGCTTGCGTTCACGATGGCGTGCACGCGCGCAGCTGCCATCTGGGTGTTCTTTAATGGCTCCTCTGCACACACTACCCCCTCCCTTCTCAGAGGCGCCATCTGGCTTTCCTCTCGCTCGGACAAGCGCTTTAATGCCCCTCCCCCACCACAGATCACGTCACCATTGCATCTGCATTTGCCTGTGTTTTGTCAGCAGACGAGGAGTTTTACATTGCTCATTTTCTTTCTTTGCATCAGAGAAGTGCAATGGTGCAAAAGGCAATGTATCTTTTGAATTAAAGGAACAGATCACGTCACCACTGCATCTGCATTTGCCTGTGTTTTGTCAGCAGACGAGGAGTTTTTACATTGCTCATTTTCTTTCTTTGCATTAGAGAAGCGCAATGGTGCAAAAGGCAATGTATCTTTTGAATTAAAGGAAGCCGAAGCAGAGTCTACACATGTTCCTGTTTTACAGACACTGCGCGCACTACCCCCTCCCTTCTCAGAGGCGCCATCTGGCTTTCCTCTCGCTCGGACAAGCGCTTTAATGCCCCCTCCCCCACCACACATCACGTCACCACTGCATCTGCATTTGCCTGTGTTTTGTCAGCAGACGAGGAGGCCACCATGGACGCTTACAGCAAAGAGTTAAACAGTCAACAAGCCAATACAATGGGCTAGGTTTGTCTCTGCTTAAATGCATTCATTTTAAAGTCTCGCTAAGTACATAGTCTGTCAAACATCTTCCCCTTCTCGCTCAGCCTTGCACATGCTTGTCGCTGTGCAGAAGGCAGCATAATGCATATCTATCTGTGCCTAGAGTTTAATTATCTACACAGCGGGATGTACAGATTAAATTCAAAACTCATCTAAGCATCACTCTGCACCACCACAGCATCACTCTGCACCACCACAACATCACTCTGCACCACCACAGCATCACTCAGCACCACCACAGCATCACTCAGCACCACCACAGCATCACTCAGCACCACTAAACACCACCTCAGCATCACCAAGCATCACCACAACACAACTCAACACCACCTCACCATCAATAAGCACCACCACCACAGCATCACTAAGTACCACAACAGCATCACTAAGCACCACCACAACACCACTCAGCACCACCACAGCATCACTAAGCACAACCTCAACACCACTAAACACCACCTCAGCATCACTAAGCACCACACAGCATCACTCAGCACCACCACAGCATCACTCAGCACCACCACAGCATCACTCAGCACCACCACAGCACCACTAAACACCACCTCAGCATCACCAAGCACCACCACAACACAACTCAACACCCTCTCACCATCAATAAGCACCACCACCACAGCATCACTAAGTACCACAACAGCATCACTAAGCACCACCACAGCACCACCACAGCATCACTCAGCACCACTAAACACCACCTCAGCATCACCAAGCATCACCACAACACAACTCAACACCACCTCACCATCAATAAGCACCACCACCACCACCACCACAGCATCACTAAGTACCACAACAGCATCACTAAGCACCACCACAACACCACTCAGCACCACCACAGCATCACTAAGCACAACCTCAACACCACTAAACACCACCTCAGCATCACTAAGCACCACAACATCACTAAAGCACCACCACAGCATCACTCAGCACCACCTCAACACAACTCAACACAGCCTCCGCATCACTCAGCACCACCACAGCATCACTCAGCACCACCACAGCATCACTCAGCACCACCACAGCATCACTCAGCACCACCACAGCATCACTCAGCACCACCACAGCACCACTAAACACCACCTCAGCATCACCAAGCACCACCACAACACAACTCAACACCCTCTCACCATCAATAAGCACCACCACCACAGCATCACTAAGTACCACAACAGCATCACTAAGCACCACCACAGCACCACTCAGCACCACCACACCACCACCACAGCATCACTCAGCACCACTAAACACGACCTCAGCATCACTAAGCACCACCACCACAGCACCACTAAGTACCACAACAGCACCACTAAGCACCACAACACCACTCAGCACGACCACAGCATCACTAAGCACCACCTCAACACCACTCAACACCACCTCAAGCATTAGCATAGCCAATAGGTCTCGCCTTTGGGGCCTTATAAGTGTTTAACCATGCAACAGTTAATGTTGTTGCACCAAGGATATTATGCTGCATAACTAAATACTTATAAGGTCCCAAAAGCGAGACCTATTGGCTATGCCAATGCTTGTTCTCTATGTAGGCTGCTGCATGTAGCCTACATAGAGAAAATGGCCCGGCTGGGGCGCTCTCCACTGCGCCTTACCAATCACAACGCTGCCATTGCAGCGTTGTGATTGGCTTGGGGGAGCAGGAGGAGGGAGGCTGCCTAAAACGCGGCAAGACTCCAGAGCAAGCAGGAGCTGAGGCGGCGGCGCGTGGAAGGTAAGTTTTTTTTAATTTTAAGATTACCGTCGCTCTTCTGCAGCCCCCCTGCTCCTCGTCGGACTGCTGGCCACCTGCTGCTGCAGCTGCTTGGAAGGGACGCCACGGGGACCAGGTACGTACCCTGGATCAGGAGGTGTCTTCACGGGAGGGCCCCGCTGCCCCCTCGCAAATCCACGCAGTTAACTTACTTTTTACAGGCACTGCAAACTCTGGCGCCCCGCCGCTTCTGTCTTACTCCTACGCTCGTTGTCACCGAGCCTGCTGGTGTGTGTCCTTGTGCCCTCAGGCAAGCACTTTACTCCTGCGAGACCCCAAGCTTTAACCCCATTGGTGCATTTTAGATCGCAGTTCAAGCTGGACCCAGATTTCGACCAACATCGCTTGCATAAACTGCAGCCTGGAAAGTGTCCGCGCTGTCTGCTGCCCTTGGCACTCTTAAGCTAAATGTGCCGTGAATATAGCACATTGTACCATGCCTGCCAGGAGCTGTACTGGGGATTATCGTGTTAATATGAGCTCATGGTTTCCGGATGCTCATAGAACTGGGGCACATTGAGATATAGTAATATGCCCAGGAGCACACCACGTGTTCGTGTTATATTTCAAGTTAGCCTTGGGCCACTACATCAGATATCGTCCCGGGGGACCAATTTAGACGTGCCCTTGATTTCCGCCCCCCCCCCACCGCCGACCTCCATTCCCCCCAGCAATTACTCCTTGGCATAGATATGAAATGTTTTTGTAATGATTTTTATTAATCAGGGAATAAAGATTATACGATTAAATTTGACTCCTGTGCATAGTGACATTTAGGGGAGGTTACAGATGTAGCCCATCTGCCCAAGAAGGCTGCGGTCCGTCCAGGGTGCAAAGTGTCCCGAGCCTGGGAACACAGGGGACAAGTCAGCTCCCACACTTGCTGGGTCTTGAGTGCCCACGCAACGCGCCTCTGGAAAGGCTACCGGCGTAGTGCTTTGTATGACTTTGGGGGAGGGGGCGTCTTAGGTAGCCCAGGGCTCAGTGACCTGCTGCCCAGAAGAAGCTGAGAGCCTGGGTGTGAACTGAGAACCTGGTGTGCCCTTTCCTCCCCTGGCCGCAGGCCACACACCTCAGTGTCTGAGAACTCACCCTTTCATGGGAATGAGTGCCGGGCTACCGCAGGAACGCAGCGTTTACAGCTGCATCTGAAGGGGGAGGGAGTTACACAGGGGTGTAGTGTACACAGCGTCTATCCCACAGTCCTTGTCTAGTGCCCAGAGGCTCTGCTCCAGGGTCTTGGTGCACATAGCGTCTGCACCAGGGCCTTCAGACGCACACAATCAGTCCCCGTGGTTTTAATGGTGCACATAGTGTCAGCCACCGTGATCTAAGATTCTTAGTTCATACAGTGTCAACCACCGGGATCTTAGTTTATACAGTGTCAGCCACCGGGATCTCAGTTCATACAGTGTCCGCCACCGTGATCTTAGTTCATACAGTGTCTGCCACCAGGGTCTTAGTACACATAGTGTCACCCACCAGGACTGAGTGCATATAGCATATATCACCAGGGTCTTAGTGCACATAAGGTCTGCATCGGGGTCCCAGTGCACATAGCGTCTGTCCCAGGGCCTTTGTGCACACACAGCCAGTCACCATGGTGTTAGTAGTGCATACAGTGTCAGACACCAGGACCTCAGTGCACACAGCGTCTGCCACCAGAGTCTTATAAACCCAGTGTCTGCTCCATGGTTTAGTGCACACAGAGTTTGCCTCAGAGTCTTAGGGCACACACTGTAAGTCACCAGGGTATTAGTGCACACAGCATCGGCTCCATGATCTCCATGCACACAGATTCTGCCCTATGGTCTTAGTGCACATAGCGTCAGTCTCAGGGTTTAGTGCCTACAGATACTGCCCAGGGTCTTAGTGCACACACAGCCAGTCGCCAGGACTTGAGTGGACATAGCGTCTACCTCTACCACCAGGTCTTACTGTACACAGGTCTGCCTCGTGGTCTTAGTCCACACCAGGTCTGCCCTGGGGCTCAGTGCACACAGAGCCTGTCCCACGCTCCTAGTGCAGGCGCTGTAGGTCAGGGTCTTAGTGCACACAGCATCCGCCTCATGGTCTCAGTGCACACAACGTGAGCCACCAGGGTCATGGTACACAAAGCGTCGGCCCCAGGGTCTTAGTGCACACCGCCTCTGCGGAGGGGGGGGGAGGAGGGAGGAGGTGGGGGTTTTCAGTGCACCCACTGTCTGCCACTAGGGTGTCAGTACACACAGCGTCAGGCCCTGGCAGGGTCTTCGTGCACACCGGGTCTGCTTTAGGGTCTTAGTAAGTGTCTTGCGTATTTAATTATAAATATGCTTGTTTGCCAGCATTGTTACTGGAAACGCTGATTTTATGTTTAACATATTAGAACGGATGTGCTATTTTGTTTTATCCACATCATTTCCAAAAACGATTACATTATAATTTGAGATTATTACGATCCCCTTGTAATAAGGTACTGAAAATACAGATAAAGTTACAGCCTTTATTTATTTCAACGTGCATAATAGGGGGCAGATTGGTAGAATGTGACAGTGAAACTGAGGAGGCTTGGCGTTTGAGAGAAATCATTTGAAATGTGATCTCTCTTTTATTTCTGAAGGTCAGAGGTCAAATGTTACGTTGTAAAATGGAGGCTACAGTCATCAAGAGTGGACATAGTCCTAGAAATGTTGATGTGTGCCTGCCTTTAGAAAGATTCTCACCAAAAGGAATATATGCTTGTATTTTTGGAATGGCCTCAACCGTATGTCTCAGCCACGGTTTTGAACATGTGGCGGTTCTGCTTTGTGGATAAAATCGTGACTCAGCTTCCAGGAGCTTAGAGGTGCTCATCTTGAGTGGGAGATGTTTACAGCTATGAAATGCGCGAAAAGCACAAAAGAATGTTTCCGGTTCAGAAGTTGTTCAGGATGAGCAATGGGCCCGTTCTGTGAATTGCAAGTGCTTTGTATCTGGTATGTGTTTGATGCCTTCTGCAACAAATATTTGTGTGGATTTTTGGCATATGTTACAAGGTTGGCACAGAAACAAATGACAGATGTGTTCTGATTAGTCTAATAGAAAAAACAGCAAGCAAACATCCAATATAATACAATATTGGGATAGATGTAGAACACAACGTCCTTTTGCCTACTTTGCGCCTGTAACAAATCCAGGTGAAACGTGTTTTGGCCAGTAAAGCAATGCATTTCTTCAAGGCATACATATATGAAGTCATAAAAACAAAACTGTCAAGGTCTGTGCCAAAATAAGGACAGGATAACTACCAACGGCCCTCTTTCATTTATATAGTGCCTGATATGGTAAGCTGAAAAGAGTGTACAAGAGGATGTTGTGGTAATCCCAGATCAACATCAAAAGAAAGTAAACCCTGCCATCTGTCACAGCTGCTTTAATTTCTTGAGATATGTATTTAACTAGAATTGGCCACAGAATTATTACTGTGCCTATCTACACGCGAGTTGTAAAACATGGTTCTTTGAGATTACTATTGCCATTTGTGTATTAGGGCACAGCCCAGCTTGTAGGTGCATGCAAGCTATTACTGTCACCGCTAGAACCTTTTCTCTCATGGCCTGATTAGTAAACAGTTTCCTATCACTCATCACTGATTTGCATATGGCTGGGTCCAAACTGGGGTGGCATAGTGAGCAAAAGAATGATGGATTTAACCCAGATCTCTTGACTGGGGAAGAATGTTTGATTTATTCAACATTCCATCCATCATTTGTTGCTGCAAAGAAAGCATTGCATCACTGCTATTAAATACACAGGCACCACCCTCGGTCGCTGGAATGGGCATTCCCCTACAGTTTAAACTCAGAGAAAGGCACACTGTTCTGTATCCATGGTGATGGTCAGGCGTGAATGAGAATAACTAGTGACATAGCCACTTAGTGCTTGACACTGACGAAGTTACTCAACCTCCAGGTGCTGCAAAGAAAAGCTACTTAATTTGCATTAAATATTTCACAATGTTGAGTAGGGGCCATGACAATGAGGGAAGTCAGAATTCCTCCAATATTGTTGACTGCTTGTTCCTCTTTAGTATTGATGCATGTGTATGTCGGGAAGGTGAAAAACAGTTCTAATACGTTTTAGTAGTGCGAGCACATACTAAGCTCTAGTGTCCAAGTAAATTCATCACCCGGTCAATCATGGTATTGTACATGTTAGCTTGTGGTTCTATCCAGTATGATTAAGAATGGTTGTGCTACTGCGTTACCAGTAAATTATTGTTCATTTTAGTTCCATATTCCCAGAGCATTCTCATTATGTGTCAAACTTCTATAAGGTTTCTTAAATCCCACAACTCTAAACAGTAGTATTAACTGAGCTGTTCTTCACACCTGGTTTGCTTGAAAATGCACCATTTGCCCACTCTTTTTTCAAAATTTTCTCAGGGGGAGAACCCCCCGAACCCTCCGTAGGAGGTTCAGGCTCGCTCGCCGCAGTGAAGTACGACAATTGTTTTACGCCTCACCACTTTCAAATGTCACCAGCCGCCACTGATCCCAATCCAACCCTGGCGAGGAGGGTACCAGTCAAGTATTTGGTGAGGATCCGGGGTCACGGAGGTTGTCATCACGGAAGCGCACGAGGAGATGGCCTATTGCTGGGAGATAGGCCTACAGCGAATCCGCCGGACTTCCTTGTTGCGGTGTGTGTCCTCCTCTGCTGTGCCCCATTTACACAGTGCGCCCCTCCAGATCTCAATCAGCGGGGCTGCTGGTGAGCGCCAGTGTAATTGGATGCTACTCTTAGCTAGTAGTAATGCAAGGGCGGCAGACCGAGTCTGTACTTTGTGCTGTTTTCGTCTCTTAAAGATGCTGAGGGAGTATGCCTCCCATGCGGTTATGTCAGGGAGTCCCGTGACCTCCCAGAGTGCGACATGCATTGCGCCCTAGTAGTCTTTTAGGGCCGGGCACGACCGCAGCATGTGCATAAGAGTGGCGTCCACGATGTGGCAGCGGGGACACTCGAACTGTCTGTCTGGGAAATATCTGTGCAGCTGCTCGGGCGCGAGATAGGCCCTGTGAAGTATGAAGAACTGTATGTTCTTAAACCACACATTGCGGGAGACTTACCTTGGAAATTTGAGTGCACGTTCCCACTCCTTCTCATGCAGGGCCTGTCCAAATTCATCCACCCATTTATGTTGAAGGGGTATGATCGAAGTGGCCGACAGCCCTCGGATGGCTTTGTGCAGCCAGATGATGAGGTGGCGACCTGGTTCCATGGTCAGTGTGGTCTGTAGGACCGGGTGTGTCTCAGTTTCCCCTGCGAAGAGGTTCCAAACAGTGCCACATGTGTGGAGAAGCTGCAGATGAAGGAGAAACTGTTCCGGCGATAGCCCTCTCTCCTCAGCTAGTTGGGCAAAAGGAACAAGGTCGCACTCCATAAAAAAGTCTCCCACCTCGATGAGTGAATGTAAGTCCAGACCCATAGGTCCTTCGTGGTGTAGTAGTCTTGTCCACGGGGCAGGCCGATGAGGGGCAGGTCAGGGGTAATAGTAGAACCGTCCGAGAGAGGCGGTGGATCCTGGTCATGCCTGTAGGGGCAAGGTGGACAGTGGGCGGGAGCCCGGGAGGAGCAGACGACAGAGAACAGCTATTGGTAAAGGGCCCGTCTCCGTAGAGGCCTCACCGAAGTAGCGCCCACCTGTCTAACGAGACACCCACTGTAACTGAGCTGCTAAGAAGTAGGCCTCAATTGAGAGTTCTCCAAGGCCCGCTTGATCAGCTGGCTACTGCAGTTTGGGTAAGGCCACTCGTCGGCGGCCAGATTCTCAGATGAGGGTGCAGAGAAGGGTGTCCAGTTCCTTGAAAAAGTAGCAAGGGGAAACCAATGGGAGGCTCACGAAGTGCTAGAGGAGGCGTGGTAACGCCACCATTTTCATCAGGGCTATCTTACCTACGGGGGCCAAGTCAAGGTGCTCTAAAAATGAATCTGGGTCGGGATACTCGCTAGAGCCCTGCAGTGATTCTGCTTGTAGAGATTACTAGTAGAGTGGTAAAGACGGATTCCCAAATAACGGGGCACCCAGCTCTGCCAGTGGAGGCAGGTGGTGCCAAGAAACACCTCTCACGGTATCTGCTTGGGGTTGAGCGGGTATATGACTGATTTCTCCCAATTGACCCGAGGCCCTGCCAAAGAGTAAATCGTCTGCGTTTACAGATACTGCGCGAGTCCTATCTGCCAGTGGGATGCCCCAGTCCCGGCCCTCTCTGTGTAGGCTCATGGCGCACGACTCCATAGCAAGCGGAAACAAAGGGGATGGCGGGCAACCCTGGCCTGTCTTCCGGTGTACTGAGAATGGGGCTGAAATAAGGCGACCCAGGCGAACACGGGAGACTGGACCAGTGTATAATAGTTTAGTGTAGGCCAGGAGCTTATGCCCTATCCCCAGGCGAGCCATTACAGCAAATAAATAGCACCAGGTTAAGGTGTCGAACGCCTTCTCCAAGTCTAGAATAAGGCATGCCACTCGCGGGAGCTTTCCTTGTACCTGGTCCTGTACATGAAAGAGACGGCGGAGATTCTGTGAGGTGCTTCGACCCGGGACGAACCTGTTCTGGTCAGAGTGAACCAATCCTGGGAGGATCTGGGCGTATCGGGCAGCCAGCATCTTGCCTAATATCTTGTTGTCGCCCCAAGTATGGCAATGGGTCTATACGAGGCTAGTCGTGTGGGATCTTTATCTGGCTTCGGGATGGAAACCAGGAGGGACTCATGCAGGGAGTGAAGGAGCGAGCCACCTCTCAACGCCACCCCGTACATGGCAGCCAACTTGGGCGACAGTAGAGGCGAAAACATATGATAGTATTCCAGAGGCAGACAGTCTAGACTGGGGATTTTTTAGGGGGGGGGGGGCACAATACCCGACAGAAAGCCATCCGGGTAGATTGGTCCTGCATCCTGCGGCGCGCTATATACAGCAGAGTAGTATTCATGGAAGGCTTGCAGAATGTCAGCCTGGGATCGGAGTATGACGCCGCTAATCAACACAATTTTGGTAATAGAACGGGTCTCTGTGTCTTGTCGAGCAAACCACGCCAAAAGTCGGCTGGGTTGATTTCCCCCCTCCCCCCTTGATGCATCCTTGCGGCAAGTAAAATTATAGCAACGCAGGTTTTCTAGAAGAGCCGCATGAGCAAGCCTAGTATCCACTAGTTGTAAGGTGAGGGCAGGATCAGTGTCGGCCTCCTTACTTGGGACTACCAGCGTGATCTCTCCTCTCTCGATGTCCCTCTCGAGGGTCCTGCAGACTGCAGGCTCCCAAAACAACCACCTTAAAGGCATCCCACTCTAGCATCCTAAGGGACTCCGTGTTGTGATTCCCCGACAAGTACTGTTTGATGCAGTCTTCCTGCTCTCTCCAGAACACCTGAACTTCAAGGCAATCTCGTGGTAACCTCCAAGCAGGGGAGGTGCCCATCGGAAATCAATGATGTGCGCATCGTGATCGGAAATTATCCTGCCTAGGTAGTCTGCGTGCTGAAGTAGGGGTACTGGTGTCGGAGAGCAGAGAAAACGATCCAGGTTGTGTGGGGCTGAGTAAAAGGAGTAGCGCCGGGCAGTGGGGTGTTGCTTGCACCACATGTCTGCAAAGCCGTGTCCAGGCTCGAAAGCACACTGCTTGTGCATGCGGAGGGGCCCGGGGTAGTGGGGGTTGGGACCGGTCTAGCGTTGTCTCCAGAACACAATTTAAATACCCTCCCAAGACCCACTGTAGCGACGTGCAATGGGCGAGTGTGGCTGAGTGTGTGTCCCAAAAAGCACCCTGGTCAGTGTTCGGGGCATAGATACTACCCAGGAGAGTGGGCCGGCCGTCCAGTCTACCCTCCAAGAGGGCATAACGCCCTTCCTTGTCCACTTCTCTAAGTTCATGGAAGGGGACTCCACGGCGGACCCATACCAACGCCCGCGCGTATGCTGAATACATCATGGCACAAAATATGCCCCCCAATGCTTGCGCAGGCAGTCGAGTTCCTTCACTGTAATGTGTGTCTCCTGTAAGAAGATTAACTGTGCCTTCTGTCTCTTGATATTAGAGTAAACAGCTTAGCGCTTTCTAGCAGTGTGCATGCCGCAAATGTTAAGGGTAAGAACATGTATGTCAGAGGTAGGGGCCATGAGTCAACTGTAGTGGTGTGTGCCGGTGGCGGGTGACACCTGTAGCGCGCTCGTTCTTGATGTGTCTTGGGTGCCATGCATTGTCCGCCCCCCTGTATGGCAAAATGGTGTGGGAAGAGGTTGTAGGGGAAAACTTCTGTAACTGGGTAGTGATAAAATCCCAATTCTGAGAGCTCATTGCAACCAGCGATTTGCCCAAACTAAATTTCTACAGTGTGCCTCACGATGCGTGGGGGGAAGAAAAAAGATAAGAAACAATGTCTGTGCCTGTAGTGCAACTGAGAGCCCATCAAAGTTCTAGAGTTATTTTCCAGGCATAACGATGGTTACCGAACAGCAGCATGACAGTCAGCGTTCACTCTAGACAGAGGTCTCTAACAAGTGCCTAGATGAGGGTGTCTGCTGTCTGGGAAGTTACCGTTGACGGAGGCTGCGAATCACCGGGGGTGTCATCCGAGTGGAGGGATTCTTCCTCAGGAGAACATGTGTGGGCCCTTTTCATCATCAGTGACCACTGGGTGGGGACTCCGGTTCACCGCTGCCTGAATGGCCTTCCGACTGTATGCAATGATCTGTTCCAGATTGGGGGAGCTGGCAGACAAGCTAGGGGGGCGGGGTGGGGGGGTGTCTGTCGCGCTTTATCCTGCCTCTTTCTCTTCCTCCGGCATCCATTCCACAGGTCCCGTGCCACCTCAGAGCACCCAGCAAGACCTGCCGCTGGACCACCCCTATGCTGCTCTGCCCAGTCCCATGCTTCGTTGGGGTGAAGAACACTGTGGTGCAGTCGGATATAACTTTGAGACGGGTGGGGAATAACAGTGAGTATTGCACTCCTTGTTGTCGAAGACGGCGTTTGACCTCCAGGAAGGAGGAGCGCTGGTGTTGGAATCTGGTGTGGAATCTGGAAACAATATGACATCCTTTGTCTTCTACCTGAAGAGGCCTCGCCTGTCTGGCTGCATGGAGTATTTCGTATCTGTCTCTGAAGTGAAGCAGTTTCATCAATATCTGGCACGGGGAAGCCCAGGGGCAGCCGTCTCGCCAGGACCCGGTGTGCCCCTTCCAAGGAATAGAAGGCAGTGGGTTCAGAGGCCGGGGTGAAAGATCTAAACTGAGATTCCAGGTGGGCGAGGGGATCCGAACCCTTGACACCCCCCGGGAGTCCTAGTAGGCGAACGTTGCTTCTCCAAGAGCAACCTTCCAGATCCTCCGCCCTGTTCTCCAACTGTGCGACTCGGACCTGTAAGGCGTTAACGTCAGAGCGGTTGTCCTTAGCAAGCGGTTGCAGTTCAGTAAGGGCCTTCTCCCCATCTGTGACTCTGTCAGCGAGTTTGCTTTGGTCATCCCAGAAGTGTTAAGTCGGTCGCAAGGAACCCGAAGCGGGCCTCCATAGTGATTCGGGAGGGTTCCATGGCTGCTAGGACCTTGTCCAGTTTCTCCGACGTGGTGACGTTCAGTTCGTTCTCCTCCGGTGGGGGTTCTCTGGTCTCAGCATGCGGGTGGGCCGGGCTGGTGGCTGGGCCACGGAGGCCGATCATAGCCTCCACATTCCGTAAGCGCCCTCCAGGTCTGCGCATCCAGCTCCAGGGGGAACAGGAGTGGGCGCCATGCAAAGGAACCAGTGGGTACCCCCAGTGGCAGCCCCAGCAGTCGGATTCAGTCAGTGTGGTCCCTCAGCACCTGCAATGAGAGGGGGGGCTGTCTGCTTTAGCCATAGGAAGTCTGGGGCAAGGGGCGCAGAGTTGCCACCCTGATGCGGGCGAGATGCTGCGACTGCTCCAGTAGACCTTAAAGAGAGTCCACGTCGGTTGGCCCAGCCCAGCAGCACGGGGGAGGGGAGAGATGGCGCCGAACTACAGGAGTGCTTCTGGCTGAAGCCTTGCGCCGGGGCTCACCTCCCCCAGTGCCGTCACTGGGGGCTTGTGCCTCGATTTTGGTGCCGGTGCTCCACTCAAGTTGAGAGTACATCAAGCGGGGCTCCTCTCTGGCCCGCCAGTTGTTGCGGTGGGCCTTAGTTGGGATGGCACCCGGGAGGGGGGAGCGCTGCGGAGTCCAGTGGGGCCTCCTGCTGCAATCTAGGCCCGATGGCACCCAGGGATGGTCAGGCAGCACGGGGAGGGGGGAGTGTTCTCTCTCTGTAGCCTGCTCTCCCTACCCGCCCGCGCTGCCCTCCCCTCGTGTCGCCGGGTCTCGAGGGGGACCGCGTCTGTGCCTCCGTGCCCCTCTCGCAGTCTCTCCCTGGCTGGGCCGACGCGGTTGCTGTTGAGCAGCAGCAACGGGCTGAGAGGCAGATCCTTGGTCCCGGCGGCCCCAATGACTCCGCCGTTGATGGTACTTGTGCTACCAAGGGCGGAAGAATGGGGGAGGCTTCTACTACCCCAGGGAGCCTCTGCACCCGGCCCTGGCTCCCACACACCACACTGCATCTCTGCGCAGCTCCCCACACAGCCTTGATGTCGCGGCCAGGGAGGGGTAGATCTCCTCCAAGCTCCCAGTGCCTGGGTGCGAGCTCCAGGGACGGCTGCCGGGCGTTGGCACCACAGAGATGTCGAGATGCTGGGATGGCCTCCGACAGCGCGCTCTCTGTGGCGTCTGGGCGGCTCGCTCTGTGCCTCGGATCGCTAGGCCTCCGCAATGCTGTTTGTGTCCGCCTCTCACATCAGGCGCCTTAGTCCCGCTGTGCCGATCGCGGCCGATCTGCCTGTGCCAGGATGTCAGTTGGGGTCCAGCAGGGAACATTGGTGGTGTTGCGCCGTCTTGGGCTGCTGTGTGGCACAGATGGTTGGTGATTGTGGGGCTGGCCGGTGGAGCGCTACAGAATCGCGTCCGCCATCATGGCTGGCTAAGCCACGCTCTCCCTGTGTTGTTCAACTTAATGGCTTTTTACTTGTCCTTCCGACTTTTATCCAAGTGCCCAGCGTCTCAATATAGCAGGTGTGTTTCGTCTTGAGGCATTAATCTTAAGATTTTTAAACAGGCCATGTCACCTGTTGGGACGGAATGACCCCTCCATGGTGTACCGTCAGGTTCCCCTGATTTTTAGGTCTCGCCTGAGCCAGCGCATGCGCTGCTCTGGCGAGAGTTTTAGTAAGCGGGTTTTGGAAGTGCAAACAGCAGTTTGCTGGCGACCAGCTTGCGTTCACGCGCGATCAGGCGCCATATGGCTTCCCTCGCCATCTGGCTTCCCTCGCGATTACTTTCACTTTCGCGGCCGCGCGGCCGTGTCAGTTTCGCGGCCGCGCGGCCGTGTCAGTTTCGCGGCCGCGCGGCCATTGCTTGTTAGTAATACTCGCTACTAATGGCAGTTGCTCATATAACGCAGTGGCCTTATGTCGATCATTCAGGCGCACAAAATATCTCCTATGCATCTAAGAGCCCTTTGTGGCGATTGGCGATTTGATAGTTGTTGGGCTTCGCAAAGGTGTCGGGTCCTCTGTTGAACTTTAAACTGTGAAGTCTCGTGCTTCTGAGAAAAAGATTGCTGTTGCATGAGATTGCAGATAAACTTCTTCTGACACTCTTTTTCTTATAACTTTATGGCCTCTTAGCTTTTATTTTCCTTCCTCTTTGTTACTGTTTCACAGTGTGAATTCACATTGGATGCTGCATGCTCGGAATGTTGAACTTTAAACTGTGAAGTCTCGTGCTTCTGAGAAAAGATTGCTGTTGCATGAGATTGCAGATAAACTTCTTCTGACACTCTTTTTCTTATAACTTTATGGCCTCTTAGCTTTTATTTTCCTCCCTCTTTGTTACTGTTTCACAGTGTGAATTCACATTGGATGCTGCATGCTCGGAATTCTTTCTTTGAGGAAGTGATTCCTGAGTTTGTCCTGAACAATGTACTGGAGATTTGGGATAACCAGCAGAACGGGTATTAAGCTTTTGTTGTGTCTGCAGTTTACCTCTGTTTTGTTTTTGCCTTTTTTGTCTTTGTTAAAATAATTTCGCTTGCATGTATTGTAGAACTCTGAAATGTCATGCCACCACTTAAGAGAGTCCTTTTTATTTTAAAGTCAATTGACTTATAATTATAGACTCTCTGTATTTAGAACAACATACTTAAGTCGAGTGTTTTTTGTACTGCCATCCTCCTGCTTTGTAGCGCAATCTACTCGTGTTCACACTTGTGCAAGTCTCAAAGTCCTGTGAAAAATCTCTACATATGGTAGTCGTGTACAAAAACTTGAAATAGAAGACCGTGCCTTTCAATCCAATGCCTGTGTACCAGTCACTGTTTCATTTACTATGCCAAACCTGTTAACAAACAGGGCATCCGTAAGCCTGCAGTGTTAATAATTTCTATGAGGAAATGGGAAGGCTAAAAGAAAGATGTACATCAGTGATAAATCCAAAGTAACGAATTCATAGTGAGTTTTTTTATTTTACTTTAAGTTGACAATAATTACCAATCCTTAATAAAAAAAAAATGCCATAAGGCAGCAACCCTACCACAAACCTCACCCTAAAGCAGTGCTTCCCAAGCTTTTACTTCCCAAACTCTCACTAACTGACTGACTCTCTCACTCTCTCTCACTGACTGACTCACTCTCTCACTGACTGACTGACTCTCTCACTCTCTCTCTCTCACTGACTGACTCTCTCTCACTGACTGACTCTCTCTCACTGACTGACTCTCTCTCACTGACTGACTCTCTCTCACTGACTGACTCTCTCTCACTGACTGACTCTCTCACACTGACTGACTCTCTCACTCTGTCTCACTGACTGACTAATTGACTGACTCTCTCACTGACTGACTCACACTCTCACTCACTAACTGACTCTCTCGCTGACTGACTGACTCTCACTCTCTCTCACTGACTGACTGACTCTCACTGACTGACTTAGTGACTCACTGACTCACTGACTGACTGACTCACTGACTCTCTGACTCTCTCACTGACTGACTCTCACTGACTGACTCTCTCACTGACTGACTGACTCTCTCACTGAATGACTGACTCTCTCACTGAATGACTGACACTCTCTCTCTGACTGACTCTCTCTCTGACTGACTCTCTCTCTCTCTCTCTCTCACTGACTGACTCTCTCACTGACTGACTCTCACTAACTGACTGACTCTCTCACTAACTGACTCTCTCACTAACTGACTGACTCTCTCTCTCATTAACTCTCTCACTGACTGACTCTCTCTCTCACTCTCTCTCACTGACTCTCTCTCACTGACTAACTCACTCTGTCTCACTGACTCTTTCACTGACTGACTAACTCACTCTCTCACCGACTGACTCTCACTGACTGACTGACTCTCTCACTCTCTCTCTCTCTCACTGACTGTTATACAGGTACTATTTCCCAACCTTCACCCTCCTGTTATTTATGCCCCCCCATAACAAAAAAAACCATAACAAGCAACCATTGGGACAGGCAGATAGAAGTTGCCAGCATTGAAAGGACAAAAAAAACTCAAGACATTATTTATTGTTAATACTTTTTTAATATGGTCGTTCAGTTGTACATAATGCTTGCTTGGTCATATATACGGTAACAAAAATGCTTCTGACACTTCTTTATTATAACTTTTCAGCATGCTGCAGACTTCTGTACTGCACAGCTTAAATACATAGGCAAAGTCAATATCTCTGGCTAAACACTTATAAGGTCCCAAAGGCGAGACCTATTGGCTATGCCAATGCTTGTTCATTTTGTCCCTAGCCTCTTGCTGATCCAGTGTGCGTGCTGAGGTATAGACCTGTCCCTTGACATGAGTGTTGTCCTGGACCTGTCCTGTTACCTGGAGGGGGCACCAAGCGTGCCCTCATTGCAGAGATAACGGTTTTAGCATGTAGAGAAATAGTGGCAGCATACTGTGTTTTGTGAATCCATAGTTGTGACCAGACCTTTTAATCTCTGTGACTGGAATGGAGGACTACTGGTCCACTTGTAGAACACAGAAGTGAAACTTTACACAAGGTGAAAGGCATCCTTTAGGTGAAAGTCAGCCTTTTGTCTTTCCCTGATCACATTCTTCAGTGTGACTCATGACACCAGATGTAGCAAGCTTACACCTCTTTGTATCTGCTGTGAGTGCTCGAGGAAACCCTGCTGTGAGGAGCCTCACATTGCAGAAAGGCTGTGTCTGGAGAACAGTCTCGAAAGGCCCCTAGAGAAGAAAACCACTCCAAAACCATTTCTAAAGTACAGACTGTGGCTGCACATCTGTTGTCTACAGTTACTGTATAAAAGTGGGACAATGCAAGCTTGTGCCTGCCTGCCAGCCAGCTTCCCGGAAGATAGGGAGGCATCACTTGAATGTACCCCTTGCTGGAAGAGCTGTTTATCTGACCTGAAGCACCTAGAAGAGGGAAGGAGTCCTCCAACCCTGAAGGAGGAGTACTGTCCAGAAGGAGTGAGGTAAAGCATGACTATGCGGATAGTGGTGTCTGCTCAAAGTGGAAGACTGCAGAGAGTGATCTATGCTCCTCGGTGTAAGCAGACAACAAACTCTCCATCTCTAGCTCTGGCAGAAGCAGTACAATGTGGCCTGAAGGTGGCAGAAGCCCATTTGGGGCTGTGATCTGAGTCTACATGGTTAGTACTACTGTTGTGACCCAGAGAAGAGCACCCTATACTTAGCCGATGTGCCAGAAGAATCTCGGCATGGCTTTAACCGCTGTGCCAGAAAAAAATGTGCTGTGACCTAGGCCGCTGTGCCAGAAATCGTAGCTTGACCGAGCTGCCTTGCCCTGGAAATGAGGTCGGTGAATGGTCTTGCCACACAATTGAGATCTACCTATGTGTATCCGCACTCCCTTGAAGACTGGCCTGTGTTAATCTGCATTGCCAGGACGAGATCAGCCTGAGCGAGGCTGCACCGATACTAGAGCACCTGCCCATCTGTTCTTTGTGTGATCTAGACTTCTGCGGGAACCGCTGCCCAAGCCATCAGAAGACATGAAGCAGTAACCTCGCCAAAGACTGGTCTGCTGGGCGGGTGCCCACAGCCACAAAAGAAACCCCCCTAGGAGCCGTTGGAGAGAGGACACGCAGAGACTGAGGTTGGCGACTGCTCAAGTGTGCCAACCATGCTTGACTTCGTGAGAATAAATGTGAACTGTGAGCACTTCAATATAAAGGGGCTAATCTGCATTAGCTCAATCATGCTATAAACGTTTCCCTAGTGGGAAGTGCTTGGAACAGAAGACTGCACCATGGAGACATACCGGGGAGAGGCGCAACCACTCTCTGCCCACCACAATAAATTGCATCTTGCCAATGTTCTGTGTGTAGTATTTAGTTCTAGTGTGTATTATACTTTACTTCTTGAAAGAAAAGCACTAGGTTGGACAATTATTTTGCTGTTTCATGGTTGTTGAGTGCTGAGCTTCAGCACTCCCACACTACCTCCTTGAGAATTCTGTGATTGCTTGCCCTCGCTACCACTAAGAGTCAAGTTCTAAAGGAGTTTTCCTTTGCAGAGCCATAGTAAGACTGACACCAGGAAATCGGAGGCAAATTACCTCAACCCCCTCTGTTGAGGCCCAGCAGACCCGGCTTGCCCCATGGCCCCCGATTGGGGTCTGACATCACCTCTCTACGATCCCTAGCCAAATACTATAGAAAAAGTGCTCATGACATTAAAATGCCTAGCATGAAGCTGCAGTAACATTTTCTCTTTTGCAAGCAAGTTTTACCGTCTTTCTCTTTAGTCCTCTTTTCCTCAGTGGTGGAAATTCTGTTGTTCGCCCACAGAACTGTTGTAGCATGTACAACTGCATATACCATTTTCAGCATCTTCCTACACCATAGGACATACAAAGAAAAAGTCTGTGTTTTGAGAAGGCCCAGTAAAGTCTTGCTGGGAGTCTAGGTATTCACGTGTCAAACATCGCATCAACTGCTTTTAGGTTTTTGAGTGAGGTGACCAAGACTGTCTCCTCAGCCATGGAAACCCTTTCATATGCTAAGTATGCACCTCTTTCTGTAGATCTTGCTATGGGGTGTAGTTGGCCATGAATAGGCATGATTCCAAACATTCGTTCACTAAACATTTTGCATCTTTTTTGGTTTTTCAGACCCAAACTCTTTAAAGTGGGAATTTGTTTATGAAAAAAATAAAACTAATGACCCCCAAACCTTTGGAGTTGTATGTGGAGGGGGTCATAATTTTTTTCCTGTTCTCCGCTGCCAGGTTTTCCTGGAAGTGACCGACAGGGAAAGATACATTACGCCGCTCACCAAAAATTGGGTGGGCAGTGTAACGTTGGGGGTTGGTGTAAAATCCTTCCTACGGTGGCCCTTACGCTGGGGGAATTCTTCTGTCGATTGAGCCAATATTGCCCCTTGTCGATGGGAAACTTTAGGTCTACCCGTCTCTAAATGAGGCGGACGGACCTAGGGTTTGGCGGGTAGGGCTCCATCGTGTTTGCGATGGAGTACTTTGCCCGCCAAACTCTTAAACTGGCTCTTAACCTCCTTGATGTCTTGTCACTGGAACACACCCACTTCTCGGTGACTTTAGTGTAGCACAGTGAATCCAGTGCGTCCATAACCATTTCCTCTCCCATCCACTATTTTTGTTCATGGAGATAATACCACTGTCCCATTTTGTCCACAGTCTTGGAGTTCAGTTCAGTAGCAACGTTTATAAGCACCTAGAGAAGTTGCTACCCACCATATATTTCTTAATATCCTTAAGAACCAACTCCATCTGACTTGCCACTCAACTAATACCATTATCAATGTACTTCATGGCAAACTAGATAAGTTATTGTTTACACCTGTGTCTCCCCTTCCATTATTGCTTTCAACCTATTAAGAAAGTCCTTCTCTTTATATCAAGCGGTTTTTCAAAAAAAAATCCATCCCAGATTTTCCTGTCTTGGTGTTCAACCGATTGCTGTACAGGTTTCTTACTGTAGAGTTCAAATTAATTCAAGACCTATCTTCTTGGGCAACCCTGGTTTCATTACTTGAAGCTAGTTAATGGCACTGGTTGTACATCTCCACCAAATGCAAGAAACACTTCTGCTTGGCCTGGTGCTGCCAGTGGTCACTTGATCTGCTTTCTAGTCCAGTCATCTATACGGGTGCCACACAGATACTCTTAATTTTACAGGTAGACTACTGCTTTTCTCAACATTTTATTGGCAAAAACTAGAAGTGGTCAAGTAATTAAGACCATGAGCATTTCTTTCATCTTCTCCATGCCCTGAAGGTTAGATCATGTTTTTCTTTGGCCACTTGTGATGAGATGGACGAAAAAGCAATATGTGGAATGTTTAACTTGTCAGCAACTGGTATTTACTCTGTGAAGTGTTTCTGTCCATCTTTTTTGGCTCACTATGCCTCTCTAGACAGGTACCAGCTTTAGGCAAATTAGGCTTTGTCCTTTCCCAGATAGAGACAGTCAGCCCGATATGCTAAGCCAGACGTTGGCCTTCTGCTTGCTATGCCATGGCAGTCAAACTCAGTCTCCCATTTAGTAGAGACATGGCCTGGCAGGTTTGCCTGAATTTTTTTCGAATGACTGGTATCCTAGTAAAATAACAGAATCCCTGAATTTTGCTGATTTCAACTAAGAAAGTAAGCCATATTCCTTGTGTATTCCTTTGAAAGTTGGAGGAAAGATAACCCAAGGGTTTTGTCTATGCCCGTGTCTACTGAAATAACATCTATATTTCCATTTGCATGTTATAGAATTTGCATCACTGAATCACACATTCTATTTTCATTGTAAAGCTTCTAAAGACGTTTTTATTCAGGTAGAATTTGCATTTTAGAGCCAGACAGATTTGGCTCCAAGCAGAGACCAGAATTGTAATGCCTGCCTTTGGTTAGTGCTTTGTTACGTGCACCCAGTTGTACATAGAAACAAAAAAAACAAGCATTTACAATGCAATAGGTCTCGCAATGACCTTGTTTTGAGCTATTGGCATTGAAAATGTTATTGTTTTTTTTTTCACCTTCGTGAAGCATTAATCAAGTAATGGCGTTGTAAATGACAATGTCTTTTACCCCCTGTTGACCATGTCCAATTGTACAGCCAATCAGACTACCTACCACTGACTTCAGTCTGGAGACCACTACATTTTACTAGCTAGCAACAGCCACACAGCTCCAAACCATATGAATTAAGTTTGAGTATTCAGAGGTGCTTCTGAGATGAGAATCTTGGCAGGATGGATAGATGTTCTGTATCCTAGTTAGGGTAACTTATGTTCTGTGTAAATACTTCCATTGTACAAGCTTGACATGAGCATTACTTGAGATCCTCAGGCAATGTCTGTTCTTTCACGCTCGCTGATGGCGTCAGTGGCCAGTGGGCAAAAGAAGGTGTCTGCATGAGAATCTGTGAAAAGTGTGCTCTCACGATTGCACCAGCTCCTCCCTTCTGCGGATTCTCTCCAAGCGGACAACATGCCATTTAGAATCAAAGGAAATGTGTCTTCCGTATCCTTTTATTGTCCCTGTGTTTTTCTAATCCAGGTGGATAAACTGCTCCTCCAACATCCGCTAAATGATCAGGAGTTTTGGGGTCACTTTCTCACCATTAACGCGCATTTCATCAAACAGTTGGACTGGGAAAGTGCAATAGAAAGGAATGTCCGCAAACGTTTTGCTTGTGGCTGTTCCCAACATTCCCAATGCCAGTCCTTTCTGGTCATTTCCCTGGGGGCAGACATTGCCAACAGTCTGCGCTATTTTTTAGCGCAAAGTGTATCATCGCGTCCATTAAAATCGCTCAAAATGTAAAATTTGTATTTGGCATTATTTCATGCAATGTGGCATATTTTTCCATTGTTTGGAGTAAGTATGCAAAAAAAAGGTGCATTTCGCAGACCACTATATAAAAAAGCCAGACTATAGGGTTACGCAGCCTACACCTAATTGTATAGTATTATAATTGCATTTATATACCGCTTACTACCCCCGACGAGGCGTTGAAGTGCTTTTTCGGCGAGTGGCACGCTACTCCGGAACCCATAAAGGATTAGTGGCGAATTAGTATAGTGAAATATGAAAGTGATTTGAGTGGTGGATATGTTAGTTATTTGGATTGAGCAGGATAGTGAAGAGATAGAAGGGCAAAAAAGGTTTGCATCTATATAGCGCTAATGCAACTATCAGAAATGTTTCGGGAAGACAGCAGCTCTCGGCTTTCACTTTCGTACATCTCAACCCATTCTGTTGTGTGCACTAACACCCCCTGGAGGTGTGCACATAAAACCATGACGGTGTACTTACTGCCCGGTGTGTTTGTGCAGTCGCTCACATTGCATGCGGCTTGTATTTTTGTGAACATACACTATGTGCACAAATAATAGTGTGAATGTAAAAACAGGTGTGCATATGTTGGCACGTGAACACGCTGCTGTTTGGGCTGCCCTAAATATGCCCACACACCGGCGAGGAGCCAGGTGAGGTCAGGCAGACCCACCGCGCGGGAGAGGGGACAGGCAGAGCTGGGGGAAGTAGGTCAGTGGGGCATGTGGTGCTGAGGTACAGGCAGCGCAGGGGGTCATGAACTCAGGCAAGGCCTAGGTGGGCAGGTGATGGAGAGGGACAGGCCGTATCCCGGAGATAGGCAGAGCGCGGGAAACCACAGACCTGGGGCATGAAGGGCTGTACTGACGTCTAATCGGTACTAGAGAACCAGCAGGGGGCGCTAAACAGCCAAGACCGAGAACAGGTGGTCTTGGTGGACAGGCAGGACTGGTGGAAAGACATAGCAGGAGACAGGCAGCTCTGGGTGGACAGCAGGTATGAAAACACAGGCGGAGAAAGCAGTACTAGAGACAGGCGGGCGGTGGGAGCGAGGCGGGCGGTGGGAGTGTGAGAGACAGGCAGGGCGGAGTGCTGGAGGGTTACGGGCAGACGGGTTTGGGTGGACAGGGAGGGCTGAAGGAACAGGCGGGGCGGGCAGGGTTGGAGACACAGGCACAGCTGAAGGCAGGGCAGGGTGGACGTGTGGGGCAGGCAGGGCTGGGGACAATCAGGCCTATATGGGCAGGTGGAGGTGAAGGCATAGACAGGGTTGAAGGCAGAGGCAGGACTGTGACGCATGCGGGGCAGGCAGGGCTGGGGCCAAGCAGGTCTACTTGGACCGGCGGGTGTGTGTGGATGGGCAGGGCTGTAGGCGCGGCCGAGCCGGGCGATGAAGGACTGGCTCTGAAATGGTTTTGCAGTGAGGGGTCTCTGCGGGTTAATGAGCTGACATCATGATTAACGCTGACCATTTGTAATGTCTAGACCCCTGTGCACAGCCCGGAAAAGGTTAATGTGCTAAATACGACTGCCCCTGACTCCCACCCCTGCACCTGCCCTCTCACGGGAGAGAGGAGAGCAAAGAGCGAGGCAAGAGGGAGAGAGCGAGGGAAGAGGGTGGAGAGGGAGAGGGCGAGGGAAGAATGAAGGGGCGAGACATGATTGGGAAGAAGCGACGAGCAGGAGGAAAGGGAGAGAAGGGTTCGACAGGAAGAGAGTGAAGCGGCGACGGGAGAAGAGTGCAGGAGGGCAAAGCGTTGAGGAGCGGGGGCGAGGAAGGAAATAAAACGACAAAACGAAAACAGATGAGAAACAAAGCTAGGGAGGAGGGGAGACGCCGGTGTGGCAGTGACCACAACGGAGAGAAAGATCGAGACAGGGAGCGTAAGAGGCAGATGGTGTACAGACAGGAACAGTAAAGAGACTGGATGACAGAGAGAAGGGGAAAGAAAGAGGGGTTAGACGGAGGGGTGCGTAAGGACGGTGTGAGGGGCGCATTCCGGTGTCTGCCGCACACTCACCCTGCCTCCAGGACTGTTCGATACCTGTTGCGTGTTGGAGGTCCCGTCGCCCTGCTCCTGTTTACCTCCCAAGATTGGTATCCGCCGCCCGAATGTCCGTGCGGTACCGACTCGCTGCCGTGTGTGCACCAGCCGCGGGTCACGACGAGGGCCTCTCCCCGCGCTCTGGGGGTAGCTGAGATTAATTACAGGCCTCACTCGTGGGTTATTTCACCTTGTATTCGTGACCTCCCGTTCTTCTCCCCTCGTCAAGGTGGTGCACACAGTGTTGTTCCACCACAAGCTCGCCAGATAGTTCCATGCTCTTCCACCTGGCTCGTGACCCCTCCTCCGCATTGCTCCCCTATGCCTTCCTCAAAGACCCTCGCCTGCTCATCCTCAACCCAGAACTGCTCTTCCATGTCATTCTACTTTTCGTCTTAAGCCCCTTTCCCCAAAGACCCCCTTTCTGCCGTCCCTGGCCCTAGACCCGCCTGCAGCTAGTTCCCCTGCCTCCCACTGACACTCCAGACCGTCCTCGGCCGGTTCCCCAAGAGCCCTCCCCTGCTGACGGCAGACCCTCTCGCGCTCCGTCCTGCTGTCCGTATGAACTGTAATGACCCAGTCAGTGGGATCAATGGGCCCAGATAATGATTTAAGGACCCGGCATTGTTCTGTCTCGGCCCACATCTGGGATGTGAAGTGCCGGAAGTGCCAGGTCATTAGTTCTGTCACCAGCCGGCCCCGCTGCAGATTGAGAGCTGTGGCCAAGTGATAAATTGAGCGTTTCCGGTAGGCCATCTGACTTGAATCCGGCAGGCCGACTCTTTTATCCTTCAAATATCTATAACACTAGTTCATTAAAATGGGAAACAGCACTTATTATTGAACGCTAAGACATAATTCAGTTAATATGCGTCACTCAAACTCACTAACTCATTTTTTTGCTGCGTCTCCTGCAGGAGCCACAAGGGGGCGCTCCCGCAAACTGCCCGTTATTACTTCTGGTACAGCGCGGACCCCCGGCCCCGTCAAGAGATTGCGTTGTGGCAGCCTTTATTTCTGAAGCGGTCATATTTGTAGAGGATTCTGCTCATTGCCCCCCCCTGCAGCTAGTCGACCCTGCCCGTGCACCTGCAGCCGGGCCTGGGGGAGGGGGCCTCCTATTGATGAGTGATGCACGGCTCCCAGGGCCGGGTTAATCATTAGCTCATGAGGAAGATTACATTATCGGCCCCTTTACATGCTCCATTAGCGCCCCCAGGGAGCTCTTGGGGGCGATCTTTAAAGGGAGGATAGAGTGGAATCTGCTGCAGAGATGGCGGCATCTGATTCATATAAGAAATCGATAGGACATGGAGTAGAGCCGGCCGGAGAGCTACCTCCAAGGAGACTTTAAGTGGCGCAGGAGGGGCGGCCGTGTCTATTTAAAACAAGACTGCACGACGTGAAACCGAAGGCTGAACATCGACACGCCCTTGGGACAGCGAGTCTACAGCGCGTCTTGCTCATGCTGCCTGCACGCGCCAGTAGGCTCTCTGATTGGTTGACAAGGTCCACCAATCACAGTGCTTATTTGGTAGTTGCCAACGAATCAGAGAGCCGACTGGCGCGTGCAGGCAGCGTGAGCAAGACACGCCGTAGACTCGCTGTCCCAAGGGCGTGTCAAAAAAAATATAGGGCGGTAACAAAATCCCGCTGCACACCAATCACAACAGAAAGTTTTACATAAATATCAACATTGCCCAATTGAAAGCATGGGCGGTAACAGAAGTCCCTCTACACAAAATACTTTACCCCAATAAAGCTCGCTACGCGAGCAGCGCATGCACGCTGCAACGCTAGGCGAGACCTAAAAAACTAGAGCTCTTGCTTCCATATTACCCAGTCCAACTTATATTTTTGCTATGCCTGAAAGTAATGAAATGGTAAGTTGTCTCCGTATTGAGGCATTACACAGGTGTGCGGAGCCACTGATCTTTATTGACAGCAAAACCTTGAGGTTTACTACATGATATTTAAGTCAGGTAGCCCTGACTGTGTGGCTACTCATCTCTTCGGGTGAATTAATGTGGGAGTCCAATAAAAAAACACGTCCATAGCTCAGCATCCTCACTAGGAATCTTTAGTCCATTTTCTGGAGGCCCAGTGAGCATTAAATTGCATCTTGATATGCATCGTAGTGGGCTCCGTGCCCACAGATACACCGCCACAACCGAAGAAATATGGCTTTTAACCTGGGAGTTGCCATTTTTCCTTTTCTTTCACAAGAATGAAGGCTGATGAGCCTCGTGTAAAACGCTAAAATAATTGCCTGCCACTCATGGTCAGAATTGCAAACTCTTATGTACTTGGGTTTTGACATAGCATATCCAGACACTACTTTAGTATCATGAGTCATGACCCGTTTATATAACATTGTTCTCTGTTTCAATACATTGCTTTTACGCCTGTATATGGGTTTCTTTACTTTTGCATATTAACTCACTATTGTAATAAATGTGGCACTAAACATTTTCTTTCATTTATATATTTTCCCACTTATCTTGGAATACTATCCTTTATGCAATCAATTAGTTTCAAGTTTAACAGTTATTTGACTGTCGTAATAACTTGCAAATCTGTATGTATCATTTTGTAAATCACTTTTATTTCATTTATGTTAATGCATGTTTTGTTATTTCCTGCAATGTCAAAATGCATGTACCCCATAATCAGTCACAAGAGATTTAATGTTAGGAGTTGCCCGTTTTCAAGCAGTTATCCCGCTGTAAATGTCGCTACGTCTTTCCACCGTTCAACACTTTGCTGTATGTTATCCTTGAGTTTAGGGAGACCTTTTAATGGTATTGCTACTGCATGATGGATCCCTTAACTCATTCTACTCTGTGTCACTTACCAACAATATATTGCTGTACGAAATTGGACTATTATTTGGGGTGAGTAAATACCCACGTCAAGGAATAATCACAGCCCTTGTCAGGGTGAATCCTCTAAGTCACTCAATTAACCTAAGCTCAACCCCCTGGCAGCTATGGCACAGAGCAGACAGGCTTACCTTAGGGCAATGTAGAAGGTATTTATGCAGCATCAAAACAGTTATAAAATCAAAATTCAAAAACAATAAAAATCCCAAATCGAATTAGAAGAATAGTATCCATCTTTATAAACAAAATGATAAAATTCCAATAAGGGATAAGAATTTCTAAAGTTTTAAGTGGTAAGAGCGCCAAGAAGCATAAAGTGGCACTGACTTCGATGGAGTGTAGGTCGGCAACACCAACCAGGTTCATTCAGACTTTAGTACTTTAAGTCCCAATCCACCACAGGAGTACACAAAGCCTCCCCCAGGATCTCAAAGGAGGCTCTTAAGAGACTCACAGGGTGTCAGTCTAACCTTTGACAAAATACAGGGCTTAAATTGAAGCCTAAAAATACATATCGTATATCCTAATGAGGTAGCCAGGCCTTTCCCATTAGATGGACTATGTATGCACCATGTAGATAAATTCATCCGCCGGAAATTTCGAATAGTTCGAGTTTCATATTAACTCTGACACAATGCGCAGTATAAATATAATTAGTAGAGAATGCAAATTCAGATTTCCAGTATGAAAGTTGTTTATCCATTCAGGCGTAATCCGTTCTACTTGTTAGTGCTCACATATAATGCAGTGCAACTATCAGGGCTATTACTGTGGAAGTTTCCCCCAATATTAGCTTATGGCCTGTAAATGGCCGTTTTGGAAACTAGCCTTAAAACCGGGCTATTACACTTAATTCAGAAGTAGCATTTATTTCAATTGGGGCAGTTACATTTTAAACAGGATTAGGTTTTTTACATAGGTAATGGATCAAATGCAATGGTTCACCATAAATCTTTCCCTGGTTGAGGACTTCTTGGGGTGATATGGGGCCATTCATCTCTATCTAAGTGGATTACTAAATTACTGAAAAGGATGAGACTCATTCCAGAGTTCCAATTCCCCCAGTAATGATTGCTTGAACCAAATATAATGCCAATTATTAGTTATCGACCCAAATATATTCCTCCTGAAAGATTATCTAAGCCCCAGCCATCCAAAACAGGCTGTCTCTCAGGTATAGTCTGGCCTGCCTTTGTGTAAAGCAGAGTTATTATTGAGGCTCTAACCAGGAACACTTCCCAGGTATCGGCGTTATGGCGTTTGAGTCGCCATTTTGAAAGCCAGCTTTTAAAGCCAAAATGTTCCCATGTTAACTTGGAAGTTGATATACAATACATTCAGAATAATCAAATGTCTAAGTTTGTTGACCATCTTGGAATGGGTGGTATTCACAGGTTGTCAGTCTAATATAATGGTCAAACATGTGCATCATCCTAAACCCCCTCCTACTGCTATGAACTCCCCCCAGAAAACCCCAACTTTGTAGACCCTTCTCTCCCCTATCCCTCCACTATTCCTGTTCAATCCAAATAACAGACTAACATGTCCACTACTCAAATTAATTTCATATTTCCCTATACTATTTCCCCACTAATCATTTTTGGGCTCCAGAGTAGCGTGCTACCCACCAAAAAGCACTTCAACACCTCATCAGGGGTAGCAAGCACTATATAAATGCAAACTCTTCCCTCTTCCATCCCTCCACTATCCTTTTCAATCCAAATTACAGACTAACATGTCCACAGCTCAAATTAATTTCATATTTCCCTAGACTAATTCACCACTAATCCTTTATGGGTTCCGGAGTAGCGTGCTACTTTCCGAAAAAGCGCTTTGATTCCTCGTCAAGGGTAATAAGCGCTATATAAATCCAATTACAATACAATATCTTTATATACCATGACTACTTCCCATGTATCAGCACGTGGCATGTGAGTCACCATAGTAAAAGCCAGCTTCTAAAGTCGAAATGTTCCTATGTTAACCTAAAAGTGAACTTACAATACCTCAGAGATAGTCGAATTTCTACGTTTGTCCACCATCTTGGGGCGGGTTGTATTCACAGGTAGTCAATTGTCCTGTTCTGATCTTCCACAGGTTCTGTAGAGGCCTGAAGGGGGTTCCTGGAAGTGCCATAGTTATCTCTGGGTCGAGCTATTTGGTGGGAATGACCCTGGGCACGCCTTAACTAATGGGGGTAAAAGTTCCCAGGTCAACCTTACCCACTTTGGGCATTTTCAAGATGGCGGTAGACTTCAGCCTCACTCAAATTGGGCTCTGAGGGCAGGGGGTAATTCTAGTCTCCTCCCACATGTAACACTAAAGTCCAGTTTGAGGCAGTCCCTGTCCCCCAATAAACCCAGAGACAGAAGTCTGGTAGAACAAAGCAGGATTTTCCAGCAACCAGACATTGGATACACAGGAATTGCTTTGGCATTCTGTTTCCTGTCTTTTCAAGTGTGCCCCAGAGCTATGTGTAAAACCCAGCAGACCGGTCGAGCAGGATTTGCCATTCAAGAAGGATTAGAGACTAATGTCAAAAGGATGCTCGCAGCCCCATCCTGCATTTTCTGTCAGGTTCAGGGAGTAATCTCTGCACATTCATGTCAGCCTATTGTTTGCTCCTGGGAAGCACTTTGCATCTTTTTCACACCTATTCAAATGCTAATTACTGGCTGTCAGACAAGTGAGAGTAAATGGAACTTTAGCCTTCAAGAACTTCAGGCAGGTAGAAGGTAACTTTCTAAAAGTTACTTTTCCTTAATATTTATTAAAATCCCGACCACCATTGAATTGAATTTTTAATATCTATTAAAATAATATTTAATTATTTTTCTAATTAGTCCCATTCCTGAGAAACATCATTAGGAGTTTTAATCTGTACTCTGGATTTCTACAAGGGACAGCTAAGTCTGCTATAGTGAAAAGTAACTTTTGGGTACCAGTCACTGTAAGGACATAATAACATTGGATTTCAAGATGTGCTACTTTTAAATATCATGCACCCTGCCTTGTGGGGGCGGCAAGGGCTGAATAGGGGTGACTGATTAATAATCAAAAGGGAGAGTTCGACCTGTCAAAAGGGTTTATTTTGACAGGTCAAATTTCAGTGTTTAAACTGCAACAGTCAGTCGGGTTACAATGGTAGACCTGAAGCTATGTTTTACACTGTCACTGTTAGTGGATGGCACAATAGGTGCTGCAGTCCATTTGTTACATTTTACTTACAGGCCCTGGGCACATTTTGTACAATATACTGGGGAAATATTGGTAAGTTACATACACCAGTGAGAAGCCTGCCATTTTAACCATGTTTAAAAGGGAGCACAGGCCCTTTACTACTGGTTAGTAGGGGTAAAGTCCACAGAGTTCAAAAGCCAGCAAAAATATAGGGCTCCACAAAAGGCGAAATATTCAGAGTGACCCATAGACGCTGGAAGTAGGAGTGCTGCTGGTGCTGTAGCACCCCCAAAATAAGCAAGCTGGAGTTCAGAAGGTAAATGAGCAATTAAGATGCCTTTAAATTTTGTTTTTTTCTTGTTTCATTTGTTATGCGTTCAAAGACCGGTCGAATGTCAGGCTATGTCTTCTGACAAATTGCTGCTTATTCTGGTAACTTGGAGATTGGCGTTTACTTTTCTTTCTCTGACTGCAAAGTTAGAGGATTTTGTAAAGCAAACTATCTGACGATCTTGCCGACACGTAGGAATGCGAAAGAAAAGGTTATATAGGAAAGCCAGTTTAAAAAAATAGCTTTTATAACACAACAACATTTAAATACTTGTAAACAAACTGTACACATAATTCAAAACAGCAGTTGAGAAAGAACAAATGTAATTGTGTAATTTTTGTATTTCTGAAGTGTGATGAAAACAAAGATGTAATAGGATGAAAGCAAACCAATATACTATACTTGGTGATGCGCAATTGATAAATATTTGCTGAAGCTCGATTTCCACACACTATCATTTGTGAGCTATATAGTTTTATCAGTAGAATTGAATGTCAGTGCAAATTTTGTTGCCATATTAAGACAAAATGATTTCTTAAAATGACAGTGCCCTACCACGCCATGCATTAGTAATATATTTGCTACAGTGTGCTCCACAACGCACCACTCGCTACATACCAGACCCGTACGTACCATTCTCCTTCAGAACTGGTGCGGCTCATTTACTATACTTGTCCTTTGTGTGATACTTGAATTTTTCACAATCCCTGTGACTTTGGTGTTGTAAGATTGATGCCAGCACCCCCACTCCAAAAATTGTTCCAGCCCCACTGGAGTGACCATGCAGAAAAGTCGGATTTCCTGCAATTGCTGCTTGTGGTAACTTTGGATGGGAATGATCTAGCTTTTTACTCATCAGTAACGTAATATGTCTTTGTCATCTGGTAAACTGTTTTTTGATTGCCCTTTCTGTGATTTCTTGGCCTCCCAACCATCTTGTCAACCACACAATTTTGCTGCTAGGTTATGTATTGCCAAATCTGAGGCCCTCAATACTCCTTTGTCTGTTGGTAGTTTCAGTGTGTGGTTAATGCCACTCTCCTCATCATCTCTCTTCATATCCGTTCCTCCAGTAGTATTTCCAGGTCCCTAAAGATTGTTCTAGGCACTGTCATTTGTAGATTAACAAAATATTAAAGTAGCCTAGGCTTTTTTTGCCACCGCTACAAACCTGATTATTGCAAGTTGGAGTCTTTTCCAGTAAGGGACTTATGGGCCTTAAAAAGCAATTGAATTCCACAAGTTACCCTCAAAGATATGTTAACATGGTAGCATATTTTTATCCCTAAGGTGTGTTTGCTCTTTAAAATGTTTGCACTCCTATTTTTGATAAATGTATGTTCTGATTTTATTTTAATGTATGTTGAAAGCACTGTAATGTCCCAAAAAGATATTGTGTCCTACTTGAATATGAATATATACATATCGTTTTTTTTTTTTTTTTACAGTGGAAGTTTTGATTGTGTTTTACGAAAACAGGCTAAAGGACCACCATTTTATCACTCCATTCGTTCTACAGGGATTGAAGGCACTGGTACTGTATGCTTTCCTTTATCTATGCTATTAGAACCATGTTTTTAAAAGCAAGTTGTTAAGCCTTTTTGTTTATTTCCCTTGTTAGTCTTATTTATTTATTTATTTATTTATGAGTCTTGTATAGCGCTGGCCAGACCCGAAGGTATCAGATCGCTTTACAACATTTATCATGATGCTAACGGACACGCATTGTTTCAGTAAACAGCATTGTCTGGTGTCGAATCTGCTTAAGGCCTGGGGGGGATCATAGAAGCGGATCAAAATACTTATCTTATACACTAATCTTCTTTAAATACAATTGTAGCCCATCGGGAATGGATATTGCTATTTATTAGCTGATAGAGATCCAGAAATAGGGGTTTGAGGCGCTCTGCAGCTTATTTAATAGGACAAAGAATGTTTATAAAGACAAACATGGTCGACCTGATGCTTCTTATGAACAGAGCATTCACTGTTGTGAAGGCCATATCGCCTGGCTGATCCCACTCACTGACTTTTCAGCAGTGTTTTGGGACCTATCCCCTCTTGATCTCAAATGTTAACTGTGATTTATAAGCGAGAGTCCCTGTGTTCAACTACAAGTTGTACAAGGAGAGATTTATTTACAAAAGTGCACGGTTGCAGATGGCATATTTAAAATGCATTCTTGAAATAGATGGGGAACTTCCCTAGAGGTGACTGGATGTATCATATAAGCAATCTCGAAACAATTTCAAAAAGTGGTTGGAAGGTAGGAGAGGGTCATTAAAGCTGGTGTGTTGTAGCTTCTATTTCTTAGATTGTTTAGCAGTAGGTGAGAGTGTCGGAGAAGGAAATGACACAAATCCATCTGTTCCTTTTATTTAGCCTGCTCAGAGTGTTGGGCAGTGGCCACCTCTGACTCATCGCCTGGGGAGTAATCTCAGAAAGTTTGGCCCGCGCTTCCTTGTTTTGAACAAAACCTTTATTTTTGATTAATCGGTCTTGTTTTTCAACTTTTTTGGAACATCACAGAGAGTATGAACATAATTAATTTAAGGATACATTTGTCCTACAATGGATACATTTATCCTACAATGGAGGAGGGAACTGCCTAAAACTTTGAGGGATGGAAACTTGGAAGGTTAGCATAAATAGCTGTGATTCTGCTCAGAAGGAAAACAACAAATATAGGTTTGTAAGTATGGAAAAATTGTCAGGAACGTTTCATTTAATTAAGGCTACAATGAATGACTCATTTGAAAAGCTGCAATCCTTTGTCATTACTGTCGGTAATGTGGCTATTATACGGGTGCTAATTGGATCTTGAAGGACAGAAAATTGTTGGCAGTTTATGTTTCTACAAAAATACCAGTCTTAAAGAGAGATTTAGCTTATTTGTAAATATGAGTGAGAAGGAAACTAGTTTGGTAGAATGTCTTCTACTGAACAGGGCTCTACAACCTGCATCACATGCAGTCTAGAGAAGCACTTCCCTTGACGTGAGAGTGTAGAGCTATCAAACCATATGGCTTCTTCTGGACACGACTATTTACTGTGTCTTTATGCTATGTTGTTGGTATTTCCCTTCTGGCATTGTCAGGTCCTGTTGATTTGCAGGCTGTCTGAACTGTTCATTCTATTGTGGGGTTGTGCAGTGACAATAGCCTACCATTACACAGTGATAGACTATCCAAGTTGTCTATTGTTGCAGAGTTGCAAGAATCACACAAACAAAACTGTAAGTGATTGGTATAAACTGGGTTTATTAGTATATCATTGCATTGTTGTGTGTTTTGCGTGGCCACAGTGTCATGCGTGGTTTTTAGTAAAAGCAACACCACATAGATTGATATCGGTACTCTTTTAAAGAAAAACAGTTACTTTTATTTTTTATTTAAACTTAGCGCTGCAGGTGGAGCCTGGCCCAAGTTGCCGGTGGACGCATAGTTTGCATGCTCCGCTGTAGCCTCGGCAAAACGACAAACCTGTCCTGGCCTTGAGAAATCGGTTGGAAAAAACACCAATGGGAAGGCTTCCAAAGTGAGAAGCGGGAGCTCCCTGGGCGATGCTAGTCTCCTCCATAGTTGAGACTCCAGTGAGGCTTGCACGGGCTGCGACCACGCTGGAGGCCGCACAACACGCAGGCTATTAGGGGAGGCCCTGTGGCAGAGCTTGGACACTGCAGGTATGTAAAGAATTCTAGTGCTGTGATGTGGGACCACCTGAGCTGCGGGTTCTTTCAGCTCTAGTGCAGTAACTGATTTATAGGAGGCCATGGCCGTTAATAATAGCAGTGAGTGGGCAGCGGCCTGGTATGCAGCCAGTAGTCTCAGTGGAGCCTGCCAACCAGGGACTATAGTCCTGAAAGGTTTTCCTGCACATGAGCCCACACAGTTTTAAAAGAACTTTCACCCCCTAAGATGATGCCTGGGACGGGGAGTTAGTACCCCACTCCACACACACACACACACACACACACACACACACACACACACACACACACAAGCACCAGAAAAAAAAATATCTTGAGAGACTCTGCACTTGACCCACTGTTTGGCGTGTGGAGGCTAGTTCCGCACCTACATTTTACTTCGCAGCATGGCGGCAAACACATCACAGGTTCCCATTGGAGTTCTTCAAATGTTTGATAGTGGGAAGCTGGAGGAACCACATGCTGTATGAAGCAAATAAGGGAGAGACCTAACCTAGAGACCTCAGAGTGGTGACCATAGTACTCATCCATGAAGAGGGTAAGCCGGTGGAACAGTGTGCCTCCTATAGGCTAATCACCCTGCTCAATACTTAGGTTAAAATCTTGCCAAAGGTTTTGGCCGTCTGACTTATTAAACTGATAGACAAATTGATACCTCAGGATCAGTCTAATTTCTTGCCCTTATGGTCTGCACAACACAACCTAAGTAGGCATTTTGGGTTCTTGGCGAGATGCTTTGCTATACAAGAGCCGGCTATCCTACTGGCTCTGGATGCGGAAAAGGCATTTGATTCGATAAAGTGGAACTAACTGCTAGTAATCCTGCAAAACATAGGGTTTGGGACTGAGATTCTGTCCTGTATACAGCTCTTATACATTGAGCCACTGGCCAGGGTGAGAGTTAACAGGATACTATCAGAGGAATTCCAGTTGGGTTGGGTCGGGGATGAGGCAGGGATGCTCACTCTTCCCCCTGTTGTTTGCACTGGCATTGGAGCCCCTGGCTAATTGGGTAACAATGGATGCTCAGATTGGGGGTTTGAAATGGACCCTGGATTGTGTGGATATTATATCTCTTTACACCAATGATCTAATTCGGTGCTTGACTGACCTGGAACACTTGGTTCCTAGAGTCCTGGCGATGTTGGATTTGGTGGGTACTCTAGATTACGCATCAACTGGCACAAATCGGTGACATTCCGGAAAACAGAGTGGCTGCACCAGCTGGGTGGGGAATGTCCACTGCAGTAGGACTGGGAGGGCTTCACACATCAAGGGATATACTTTACACTGGCCTCATCTGAGTTTCAAAGGTACAATCTGGGGAGAGTCTTGGAGGAATACAGAAAGGACGTAGGACATTGTCGAAAACTTCCATTTAACTATTGGGTAGGCCTGCTTTCTACAAGATGATTACGCTGTCCATGTTTCTTTATATGTTGCAAAATATGTATGAGGCACCTGACTAATTATTCCGAGCTGTGGACGCGGTAACGAGAACGCTGTTATGGGATGTGGGCACCCCAAGGACAGCATTAACGACCTTGACTAGGAATCCTTATGACATTGGACATAGCTTTATCCGATTTGCGGTTATATTACTGAGTGGCTCTCCTGCTGGTGGTTAACGTCCGAGTCTTTGCCTCCCAACAGGAACCCGCACTGAGAGCTGACAGAGGATTAAGGGGACCTGGTGGATACCTCCACCGACTAAAAGACCTGCTCTTCGGTCTAACCCAACAGAGCTGATATTCCACATATGGGAAAAAAAGCTAGGCAATGTGTTGGACAGGTGGGTGGGAAAGGTGACACCGGAAACTCCACTGTGGGTGCCTGATATCTTGGCAGACCCTTAACAGCTAGTGTTATACTGTTCCTACGAATTAAGTAGGACTGTGTAGCTGTATAGCAAAAATTTCAGAATATGGGAACTCAGTTCATACATATTATCAGAAAATGTTAGCCCAATTCCTAGCTAGCTCACATTGCCCCATTGGAACCCCTAACCTTACCAGGGTACCAGATGGTATCCGTAACCTCGAACATGACCACCTTTATTCCCCAAGGAAATTGTGGAAACAGATCTACCCTTTCGTTGTTACTTTGCATGTCCAAGGTGAACACAAGAAAGGTGGGAAATATGGCTTTTCAAACATTTATTGAAACAATCGCATTCTTGTATTAAAAGCGTGAGCTGCAATTATTTGGCATATGAAACAAAGCATTGTAACCAGCATTACAAGAATGGTGAAAAAGATAAACAGTTAAACCATGATAATGTTACTATGTGATTATGCTCCTATCTAATACTACCTATACAATCAGGAGCAAAGTGGGAGTACTCTCTGCCAGATCCATTGGGATAGCCTAAACCCCCATACCTGGTTATGATGTGCCAAGAAGCCGATCCGATGTAGAGCAGGCTATCATCCTTTGCAGGATAAAGGTGAGAGTCAGCAGGGCTGCATCTCAGTCACAGTGCGTCGCTTTCCATGACAATCCCAGCAGAAGTGCTCCTATGCTGAATGTAGCAAAGAGGCTGTTTATATAATAAAAGCACTGTTGCAATCGCACGGTGTCAAAGGTGCAGAGTTGATCCGATGGCTTGTCTGGAGCCTTAGAGCTGTCTCCAACAGGACAACCAAATACAAGAGCGTTGCGTTCTATGTGCCTAGCCTTGGACAGAGTGTACACATTACATGATAGTAATACTATGAACTGCATAATAGCTTCTCAGTACATTATCATGTAAGTGTAAAACATGTAAAAAGTCACCATTAGAGAAAGATGTCAAGCTAAAAGTGAAACTAAAATGGAGACTCAGAGCAGGCCCCTGATGTACCTTACAAAACTAGAGGCACAGAGATAATGGCATATTTTGGAGATATCTGAACTGGGCGCCATGTGAGACTCGTGGGAGCTTCTCCTATTGGAAGAACTGCAATGCTAATACGAAATGGGGGAAACCAGCGTTTCTGAAATACGCAGGTGTGAGAAGCTGGGTTTCTGTTGCAGTAACCCCCCCACACTTTTTGCCAGACTACTGATGCACTTTTGACTTGATGTGCCCTGGGTCCCTGCCAACCAGGTTCCCAGGGCCTGTGTTCTTTCCCCAAAACTGTACCCAAACCCAATTGGCATCTCCGGCCACAGGTCAGCCCCTGGTAAATGGTACCACAGGTACCCAGGGCACTGTGACCAGGGAAGACCTCTAAGGGCTGCAGCACTTATTGTGCCACCCTTAGAGGCCCTGTACCTTTACACTCACACACACACTGCCATTGCAGGCTGCGTGTTTTGGTGCAGAACAAAGTGAAGAGTCGACATGGCACACATCCCTGTGTGCCATGCCTACAACCCACTGCCCTGGCATATATCAGTCACCCCTCTAGCTGGGTGCACTATACCAGTGGTGAGGTACAGGTGCATGAGCCCTGTACCCCTACAGTGTCTAAGTCCATTCTTAGACATTGTAAGTGAGGTGCTGCCATTAAGGGTATATGGTGCTGGGAGCTCGTCATTACAAACTCCACAGCACCATAATGGCTACACTGAAAACTGAGAAGTTGAACTTCTCAGCACATTAAACCCACACTAATGCCAGTGTGAGATTTAATGAAAAATGCACACAGAGGGCATCTTAGAGATGCCCCCTGAAAATCGACCTACCACCAGTGTCCAGGCTGAGTGGCTGCTTTCAGCTGCCAAAACCAGACATGTTTCTGGACCCCTGGGTCGAGATTCTGCTGCTCTCGGGGGCCTGAAACAATGCACATCCTGGGATGAGGTGCCAAGCCTCCTCCCCCAGGATGGGCAGGGTCCACGAAGGGGAAGCTTCAAAGGCTTGCCGCCTTTGTGAGCTTCCCCAGGCCACTTGCTGCTTTCAGCAACTGGTCCCCACTGGTTCTGACCCCCACTTTGGGCGGGAGAACTGGCAGGAAAAACAAGTGAGGAAGAGAGGTGTGCCCACCTCTGCCAACTCCACCCCTCAGGTGGGGGAGGCGAGGTGAAGCACAACTCTTAGTCCCCGCTATCTTGCAGATGGGGGGACCCAGCCAACCAGGGAAAGGCTCATGCCCCCTCCCACTGGAGGGTGGCATAATAGGGGGTGTACCCACCCCAGGGAAGGGACCCATTCGTCCCAACCTTTTTACCTACCTGTAACGCCCCTAAATCTAGTATTTAGGGACACCCCTGAACCTTGCTTCCTCAGACAAGAACCTGCAAGAAGAAAAGAAGGACCGAACAGCCGTGCCGAAGCTAACAAGAGGAGTACGCCCACGGACTTTGGCCCCAGCCCTACCGGCCTGTCCCCACCTCGAACCTGCTCCAGCAAAACCCTGGTGTGTCCTGCAGCCAGCAACCTCAAGAAACCCAGAGGACCTGCCTGCCTTCAATCCCAAAGACTCTGTCTCCCGTGAACACCGGATTTGTTCAAACAACAGACTCCAGTACCGCAAGGATCAGAGGGTCTGCACCACTCTGCACTCGACGCCCACGGCCCGAGTTCAAGTGGCCCAACACCAAGAGGAGGTCCCCCCGGCGATCCTGACCCGAGATCTGGCGACCCCTGACCTGCCTCCAGCCGACACCTGCAGCCTCAAACCGGAAGGTCCCCCCAACCGCTACCAGGAGATGGTTAGAAGATCCGACCCTAAAAGGCACCCCTGCACTCGACGCCCCACGGCCTTGGGTGGCCCAACCGACGGTGCCTAACCAACCCCCAAGATCCCAACTTACCTCTCCAAGTGGTGGTCGCACCCAGAAGACCTTAGTCCCCGAGCCTGCATTGCTTTTGCAAACTGGAGACTCTCCATTGAAAGCTACAGGGCTTCCGACGCCAAAACAGTACTCTGCACCTGGCCGCCCCAGTGCCGCTGAGGGTGCATCTTTTGTGCTGGCCTAAACCCCCATTTGCCCTGAGCTTAAGTCCACGAGCTTTGCTCCCACAACCCAGTGGCCTGCTTGTCAGCAGCCACCAACCGGAGGCCCCCTATCCCCCATTGGATAACATTGGGCCTCAGCACCCGGCCGCCCTAGTGCCGCTGAGGGTGTAACAAGAGTGCATCCTTGACCCTGGGGGACCCCTGAGTCTAACCCCAAAACACCAACTCCCACAACAAAGTACTTGCCTTTAAACCGATAACACTATTTTCCTCCATAGGATAACATTGACTGTTTTTCTATGAAAAGTTTCTAAGTGTGGAGTTGGAAAACCTAAAGAAATTCTTTAAAATTGTACTAACTAACAAAAACGCTTTTACTTACCTGTTTACAGGAAATGTCCCAGTGCAGTATCCAGGCATACTGCACTGTGTAAGAAAAGTAATCTCAAAAGTAGCTTACCTGTAATTTTACTAAAAATCCTATACAAAGTATATGTACTGTATTCTGAAAAGCATTGCATTATCAGTAACACTACTGTAATCAAATCAAAGTACATTTACAATTGCAATTCAAACTATTTACAAAACTGCATTACTACTGTAAAGTATTTATTGCTTACCTGTGCCAGGCTTACTTGGTTCTAGAAAATAAAATAACTAAAAGAATATTTTTATACAAAAACAATTGGTCTGAAGCTTAGTCTTTGAGTGTGTGAATTAATTTGCTGACTGAGTGTGTACAACAAATGCTTAACACTGTCCTCTGATAAAGCCTTACTGCTCGACCACACTACCACAAATAGAGAGTGAGGTGCTATCTACTTTACCTCTGCCTACCTTTTGGGTTCCACTGGTCTCTGTGCACACTATACCTCATTTTGGTATAATATATACAGAGCCAGCTTCCTACATCGCAGGTGAAGCACACTCTGGCAGGCTACAGGGCCAGATTACTAAATGTACCCTTGCAATTTAAACAGCTGGCAGACCCCTGTCTAAACATGCAATATTGTAGGTCTATAAAATATTAATAGGCGGCTGTCAGCCCTCAATGTCAGCATTGCAGGGGTGGGGGAACAGGACTTGAGACTCCTGGGCGACGAAGACTGTGGAGGAGAAATTTTTGCATCTCGCGTAGGTTGCCATCAAGTCAGAGGTCCGTTTGGTGCAACTCATTATATAGAGGCTATTTCATAAGAGACAGGCAGTTTCGAATGGGAAGGGCAGCCAATGATAAATGTCTGAGAGACCACACCAGCACCGTGCTGCATACTTTATGGGACTGTCTGTGTGTGCAGCCCTTTTGGTCCCTGGTGTGCCGCCGAATCTCAGAAGTGAAGGGGGAAGGCTTGACGTTAGGCTGACAAGTGACCACACTGGACATCTGGAACGTACAAACTCTACCTAAATTCACATTCCTGCTGTGCAATGTTTCTTTAATGGTGATCAGAAGAGACATCATAAATTTGTGGGGAAGCCCAGAAGTGCTTAGAATTGAGCAGTGGAGAGCAAATATGGACTGGTGCATGCAAGCGGCAAGGGCACTTTATCGGATGAGAGGATACCCACAGAAATTTTGTGGGATATGGGACCTTTAGCAGGAGCTTTATGATTCAGACTGAGTCTTTTGTTGGAATCTGGAAGGGGAAATTGAGGGCCTTAAGAATCTCGTCACCAGTCTAGAGAGCTGGACACTGGGGCAATCAAGGTGAGAGACAGATTATGAGCTTCTGTAGGAAATTGGATTGTAAATATTACAAAGCAGACAAGAAACCAGATAGATTGCTAGCAAATCACCTCAAAGCAAAACAAGCAAGAAATTATATACTTGAGGTTAAAAACATGCATGGGGTGATGTGCAGTAGTCAGGAAGGCAAAGCCAGATGCTTTCACAAATTCTATAGAGAGCTGAACGAGAAGGAGCCTATGAGAGCTTCACTCTGAAGACCCTACCTGTTAGGAGCTTGCTTGCCCCAAACATCATCCAAAGATAGAGAAGCCCTAGAGTGAATAACTGTGAATGAGGCCATGGTGATCCTCCACCCCTTGAGAGCCCCAGAGCATTGATGAGTTTGCATCTCAGTTTTATAAAACATTTAGGCCCCAATTGCTGCCCTTGCTCTTCAAGGTCTTCCATTAAATTGTAGATAATAGCGCTGTAACAACTACAATGGCCGAATCCACTATCTATATAATTCTAAAGCCCTGGAAACCGGCAGACTTCTGTGCCTTCTGCAGGCCGATCTTGTTCCTCAATATCGATGCAAAGATTTTAGTGAACATCACCACTCTTCGACTGCAGGCAGTGATGGAAATTATTATCCACCCCGATCAAGCAGGATTTATTATGGGAAGACAGATGGTGGACAACACAGAGAAAGCTTTCCATCTCATAAATGTTGGGAGTCAGGGTGGCAGGATGGCGATCCTAGCCTCCCTCGATGCTGAAACAGTTTTTGACTGGACAGACTGGGACTGTATGGATGGCTTGTTGAGGGAAATTGGTTTGGGGGACTAGTTTACATGGGTGATTGCAGACTAGTGTACTCCCAGGGCCTAGGTGTGGCTAAATGGACCTCTCTCAGTGTGTGTATATGTTAATAGGGGAACAAGGCAGTGGTTCTTCCTTTTCCCCCTGATAGAACCACTGGCTCGAGTTATTCAAGCCAATGACGCTTTCAGGGGTATACGATTTGGTGGAGATGAGTTTAACTTGCTATGTTCGTGGACAATATTTTACTCTTGTTGGTGGCACAGTCCTGGTCTTTACCATTTCCTATGGATGAACTTAAAGAATACCTGAATATTTTGGGAATATATTTGAGCAAATCCGAAGGGCTAAATATTTCTATTTAAAAAAACACCCCCTGCCAATTACAAGCCACATTCTCATCGCAGTGGTCCCCTGCCACCATCACATACTTGGACATTGAACTCTGCAGAACACTTGGTATAACTAGAGAGGTAAATCTAACTCTAAGTTAGAGTGGTGGGTGCGGAACTGTCAAGCTGGAAACATAAGTTGTTTTTGTGGTTGAGGTGAATTGCAGCCACAGATATGTCCACCCTGTCCAAGATTCTATACTTTTCCTAGACTGTACCACTATATATAACAAGCATTTTCAATGCAATAGGTCTCGCAGTTGCAAGAGTTTAAGCTATTGGCATTGTAAATGACAATGCCTTTTATTTATGTGTTTTCAAAAGCAACACATATATAAAAAGCATTGTCATTTCTAATGCCGATAGCTCAAACTCTTGCAAATGCGAGACCACTTTAATGGTGGCCACGCCCCTTTCTTTAGACACTTCTCCCGCATTCAGGTTACAGTGAGCAGCGTCTAAAGAAAGGGGCGCGGCCAACATTAAAGTGAAAGCGCGGTATGGGGCGCTTTCCCTTAAAGAAAGAAAGCAAGTTTCTGTAGCGCGGCCGCTAAAGTGAACGTGGACTGCGCTGTAAAGTAATTAAATAAAGAAGCCCGGCCGCTAAAGTGAAAGCGGACCGTGTTGCAAATTAAATAAATAAAGAAGCGCAGCCTCTAAAGTGAAAGCGGACCGCGCTGCAAATCAAAAACAAATACATTAATAATAACAATGTAAAAACGGGAGGCAACCTCGTGGGTGGAATAGGGTAAGACCATTAAAGAAAATAGTGCTCACCGACTAGATAAAGCAGACCGCGTAAGACCACATGTAAAAAGTCCAGTCGTTATGGGAGGTTACAAATGCACACAAGGCGGTACCAAGGAGGGACTAGTAAGCCTATTCACGAAGAAAAGCAACGATTTTGAAAGGACTGTAACAGGAGCCAATTGAAAAGATGGGCGGGAACTGGGCGAAGCTTTTATTCCATTCCTCAATACAGCATGCCTTGCACAGCAGCGCATGCGCTGCCCAGGCTCGACCTAAAAACTGAGGTAGAGTGGCAGGGAGTGTCTGGTGGTTGTTTAAAAGAGACACGAGGTGAAGCAGCCTTGGTATTCAGCACGCCGACATTTAATAGTGCCAGATGCGGGCTTCATTGCAAAAATCTGGGCCCCGGCACTTATTCTTTTACAAATTAAGCAAACAGTCCCCCTCACCGGCACCACCATCAATGCCAACTTATGGACACACTCGCAGCAGAAAACATGAGCATTCAGTTTGTCCATTGACTTCAACTAAAATGCTGCAAAATCACCAGTGAAATTTGAAACATAACATTTTAGCCGAGACTGACAATACATATATACTACATTAGCTAGATGACGGTCCAGGTGCTACAAAACCAGTTAAAAATCTCGACCAATGCTCCTACCTAACACATGTTGTGGCAGTCTGTGACTCTGCCTCACACCCAGGGCCACTAAACAAATACAATTGTGTAGCTGAGGCATTTTCTGCATAGGTATTAACTTACTGCCCTCGCCACATGGAACGCCCTCTTCTGCATCATTTGCAAAAAATATTTCCAGGTCAAACAGATCAAAAGTTACAACAAGCATTGGCATAGCCAATAGGTCTCGCTTTTGGGACCGTATAAGTATTTAGTTATGCAGCACAATATCCTTAGTGCAACAACACCAACTGTTGCATGGCTAAACACTTATAAGGTCCCAAAGGCGAGACAGTGCAAAGGCGAGACCTATTGGCTATGCCAATGCAGTCATTGAGAGAGTCAGTCAGTCAGTGAGAGAGTCAGTCAGTGAGAGAGTCAGTCAGTGAGAGAGTCAGTCAGTGAGAGAGTCAGTCAGTGAGAGAGTCAGTCAGTCAGTGAGTCAGTCAGTCAGTCAGTGAGTCAGTCAGTCAGTCAGTGAGTCAGTCAGTCAGTGAGAGTGAGTCAGTCAGTCAGTGAGAGTGAGTCAGTCAGTCAGTGAGAGTGAGTCAGTCAGTCAGTGAGAGTGAGTCAGTCAGTCAGTCAGTGAGAGTGAGTCAGTCAGTCAGTCAGTGAGAGTGAGTCAGTCAGTCAGTGAGAGTGAGTCAGTCAGTGAGTGAGTCAGTCAGTGAGAGTGAATGAGAGTGAGAGAGTGAGTCAGTAAGATAGTCAGCGAGAGTGAGTCAGTCAGCGAGAGTGAGTCAGTCAGCGAGAGTGAGTCATTCTAATCCTGTGTGGAATCTTTTTTGTGTGGCGTATTCACTGCTTTACTTTTTGAAGTGTTGCACAAATACTTTATGAAATGAGAAGAGTGGTACTTGCACGCCTTTGTATTCTGTTTTAAATGTTAACCAAGATCTGCGTGCATAAAGGGTATCGCCCACTGGTCCACGGGCGTGTGAAGACAAATGAAGAAAAACGTCTCCCCACCAGGGAGACATCCCCATATTGCACCGCTTAATATGTCCAAATGAATGGATTTATCATGTTAAATAGATTCCAAACCAAAAATCAATCTGGATAATTTCATTAATAAAGGATTCATTTTGTCATCCTCATGGTATTCTTGTTATGCACAAATGCATTAATAAATTCAGTTCCATATGGCAAAACATAATACATGCATCCTGGTATCACAATGTATCAGACCCAATGTATTTCGGGCAGCATTGGCCCTTCATCTCAATCTCTATGAAATGAAGCGCAAAAGGAAGCTGGGTTACCAACCATGGCAGCACCACATGAAAAAATGAATAGTGATCAACTAACTCAACACACTTCCGATATGGTGGAAACATCCGTACATGTCATGCTGCATTCAAGAAATGTGAAACATGCCAGCAGTTAAACGTGATATATCTCGCTGAACAGCGGTGTTGGAGAAACCTGTGTGGAGTTCAGAAGTGCTCCGTTGTTGCATCCTTTCAGACTAATAAACGAAGAGGGAAAAAATGAAAGCTGTGCTGTTGATCCGTGTTCTAATGCTATAGATCGGTGTCACTATAAGGAGTGCACGAGGTGTTGGTATCAGATTAAAAGCGTTAAACCCGAGTGAGGAAATAAGTGCAAGCAGAACCAGACTATCGTGACAGAATGAGAAAAGCTGATTGAAGACGCAGTAAGAAAGTCAGCGAAGTGACTTGCTCAAACCTAAGTGCTCGGAAAGAACGGAAGTTAAACTCAGGAAATAAGTGCATGTAGAACCAGACAAGTCTTGTGACAGAATATGAAAGGCTGATTGAAGACTGATTGAAAAAATAAGAAAGTCAGCGAAGTGATGTGCTCAAAGCTAAGTGCTCGGAAACAACAAAAGTTAGGCTCAAAGCATAGACAGTTACACGCGTGCAACGGACGGTGCATACCTGCAAGTAGAGTGAATGCGTTTCGGGTACATCCTTATGGGAAACACGGAACTCGGTAATCGGTCCAAGTTAAAAAGTGAGTGTAAGCGGAAACGTAAACCACGTGTAATAGAGCTAAACAGAGGACTATAAAAGAAATGGAATCAGGCCGTAAAAGCGAAAGTGATCGCGATCAAGCAAAAGTGATCGCGGGGACGCGCTCTGTGGTGGGGGAGGGGCGGAGCGAGGCGCTTGGGAGAGCAAGCGAAAGGAAAGGGTGCCGCAAGGAATGCGCGCAACGGCAAAAGCAGACTGGCGAGTGGTGTGCGATGTGCGCGCACCATGACGAGGGAGGAAAGCCATATGGCGCCTCTGCTCGTCATTGTGCGCGTAACCGCACGCTCTATGCCTGCCAAAAGCATGTGGTAGCACTTTGAAAACCCACACACTAAATGTCTTGCCGAGCAGCGCATGCGCTGGCTCAGGCGAGACCTAAAAACCGAGACAATTAAAGTATTATAGCAAATTTGTATAGAAAGGGAAACGTTTATTAGGAGACAATGCATGAGTAGTACCAGACAAGGGGGTCTGGTTGTTCCCAAACTATTACACTATTATTAAGCTGCTCACCTACTTGTCAAGTGGACGAGGAGAGAGACAGATAAAGGCTGGTGTATGATCGACCATACATTGAGTGGAGGACCCCTATAGGAGGTCCCCAAACTACCTTTTATGGTCATGCCTCGAGTTGAAAGGTTTCTGGATGGGCGTGCTAGGCGCATGTAACAGGCCCTCGTTTATCTAAATGTTCTGAAGTAATCCTCCCAGGGTAGTCCTTTAACTGAGATTTACCAATTGTTTGGAGGGAAAGAGAAAATTGTATCTCATCTTCTACTTGTAGCTAAGCAGTCGATCCTCTCCTCCTGAAGGTCTGCCATAATACATAACTTGTGTGGATAGGTAGAATTAGGTGAATCATGGGCATGGAAAAAGTAGCAAAAACAGCCCAGAGCAAAGAAAAGGACTTTCAAAAGCAATAAAATCCACTGGTTTTCTATCTGACCAAAGACTTTCATGAACTAAGCTGCCTTAAAAGACTGTGTGCCCTACATTTATTGGATGATTCCAGATTGGCTTCTATGGTGAAAGTATTACGGCCACCCGGCCTCCTAAATTAGATGGCCAAACATGGTATGGCCGGTGTGACCAATATCATGTATTTTGATGTGGGGACAGTGGTCCCAAATGTAGCTCATGCATCTTTGGGGGTGATGAGGACAAGGTTGTATTGCTTTTGTATTTTGTACAGTTAGTTGAATAAAAATGTATTTAAATGCAAACATAGCGCTGCTAGTACAAATAATGTGTTAAAATTCATAAGTGGTTGAAAAAACGATATAGATCTTTAAAAACTACTTTGAAGTGATCTCCACCTGGGAATCGAATCCAGAGATATGTGCTTTTCTTTGTATTGGTGCTAACGTTCCATGCAAACCTGGAAATGAGACCAAATGGCTTGAAATGAGACCTAAATTGCTGACTAGTGTATATTTCAATGTACTTTTCAATTTGTTTCAATGCTTCAGTCCATTGAGAACTATACTAGACAACAGTTGCATATCCTTACACATGATAATTGCTTAGAAAGTTTAATAATTAAATTACTACTCAGATAGCCGGTAATTTTTCGTTCATTTTTTATTTTGATATATTTTGTCTTTTAAAAAAGGAATCAACCTCATACGTTTTGTATATGCCTGGTATCCTTTTATTAGAGTACAACATCACAGTTAACTGACGAGTCCTAATACTCTTGGTAAGCAAAACAACATATCGTTACTTTGCCTGCCCAGTATTTTGTCAGTCAGTACAGTGTTAAGCCTCTATTTGTGCTGGTTGACATACCAATTGCCTCAAAATTCTAATCCTACTGCTGATTAGGGTCTTGGCTACTCTTTATAGACTGTTACATCAAAGTATATAGTTCTACATCCCAGTGTTCATTGTGTCGAAAATATGAATCCATTGTGTTTCTTGCTCTGTTTTTGTTCCCTGTCTCCTCCTCCTCTGTGCATAGAACATGTTCAGTACCCAGCTGTTAAATCTTTTTAATTTCACACATTTATTTAATAAATCAGATTGTGGTACAATTGGATATTTTGCATCATGGTCTTTGAGTGCTCTCAGATGTTCGCTCCATCTGTCCAGCATCTTCTCGCAGAGCATACATACTGTTTATTACATTCCCATTGTATCAAATACACATAACGTTTTGTGTTGCAGTTTATAAAGTCTCTGATTTCTAAGTCTTTTGTATCTCCATATTTTCTGCACTTGGTGGTGTTATTTAATAGATATGTACAACATAGACATTTCCCACGTTTAAAGTTACCGGATTGTAATTCCGATAACCATTCTGTTTTACCATGGTTCACATATTTTATCATGTCATTTGGACTCGCATATACATCTTTAATATCTTAACTTGCTTAAAAGTGATAGATGGTTTGTAGAAAGAATTTGACTGAGCATTTGGTCTTATATGAGGTTATCACAATTTCTTCTCAAGATATTGTATAATGTCTTATTTTCTGTTCTAAATTTAGCGATGAAATGGACAGTATCACTTATTTTGCTTCCTTTATTCCGTTTATTTTTTAATACATTTTCTCAGTTTATTTCTTTGGCTTGGTCGAATGAGGTTGTAACACCTGCTTATTTAACTCCCTTCTAATGGAATCTTTTCTGAAGTTTTTTGTAGCTTCTATTGTAAATTCTACTTCTTCTGCAATTGTGTTTCGTTATTATCATTTCCCCAAATGGAATATTGTTGATTTGCTTTTCAGAGTGGCATGATGCAGCATGTTGAACACCATTTAGTGCAGTTTTTTAACATAAAGTTCCATTTGTAAAATTATGATGTTCCTCCTACCATATTCAAGTGTCGCACTGTATTGAATCTCATTCAAAGAATGATGATATCCCTGCAATTCCTGCTCTCTCCCAATCCAGATCAAGATAATGTCATTGATGTATTGACCCCCAAAAAACAGTTGTGTCCTTTATTTTACTTGACTGGAAGCTCGAGGTGTGCTCCTCTCGTCCCACATCATAAATACGTTGGCATAATTTCTTGACACACTTCACAGCATATCAGAAAACAAACTGCAGGTAGCAGTATACTACACGCTGTGTGATACCACTCTAAAAAACTTCCATTACTTTACAACTTCCTCTTTTCTCCTTGTAATGTTCCCAGACTGTTTTCTTTATTACCACTAAGGGAGTGAATAGAACATTTTACAAGTTGGCTCATGGCATCCTTTAATAAACTAACAAGACTCTTGGTCACCTAAATAGTGCCAGACTTTTCCTACTGGTTTGCCTATGTCTGATTTCTCTGTAGAGTGGCACCAGTGGGTGAAAGATTATAGTGTGCACCCCTGAGCGATTGTTAATGGCTCAGAATCATTCAAGCATTCCTTCTATCACTTTGTTGTTTGTTGCAGTAGATTCTGTAAGTGCAGCAGGCATGCCCGGACTTGGGCCATGCCAACGGTTACTCAAAGGCCTTCTTTATGAATGGTCAGGAAATGGGATGTTGTTGTCCCACCCCGAGAGTTACAGATAACCGCAGTACCAGTGAATCCAGGGGTGGGTAAAGTTGTGAACTTTACAGCCTTTGGGTTCACTAAGATTTACATTATTTGTGGGGAATCTGTAATTACGGTTCTGATTATACCAGTAATTCCTCGTTTTTGCCCAGCCTTTATCATAGAGTGAAAGTAAAAATCTTAAGTGCACACTCATAGTAAGTGCCAAATTGTATGGCTAACATTTGGGGTGATTCCAAATCAATGAACAAACAGTTAAAAAAAGAATGCCTTTTGAGTAGGAAAATGAGTGTAAGTTTGCGTTCAAGTTCTTTTATTAAGCAAAGATGAAGTGTTGTGGGAGAATTTAGGCAGAGAAAGGAAATTAATCACAAAGTTAATTTTCCTCATTCTGAAGAAAGATAAGGCCTAGTGAGAACAAGATCTCGTTATAGGTTCATTTGTCATTGTATTCATACGTCTTGCATACTCACTTAAACAGTCATATTTCTAAATTCAATTTAAAACACTATTTTATTTTTTTCACAGAGCTTGTGTGAAGCATTGCCTAAAGGACTGGCCGTGTCTGTGTTGAAGGCAATTTTTCAGGAAGTTCATGTCCAGGTAAGGCTTTGTAACATTTATTTTTTACAATTGGTTGATTATGGGATATAAAACATTTTCAAGTCTGTCTACGGCAGTTCATCTCCCGAAATCCTATTATGACATGTTTATTCGGACGCCACTCAATAACCATTAGTTTTCCTTGCTGGTTTCCGGTACTTTAGTTTCCATCCTTTTATTTCACACCCGCCTACGTTTTCCCTTTTGTGAGCTTTGGCTTTGATAATGAGTTTTTATACTGCAAACAAGAACACATGAACAATGTAAAATATAAATCTTTAATTTTTAAATTGGCCTTAAAACCATCCGGTTGGTCAAACTCAGCTCCTTTTGACACCTTTTGTCAAATTTTGGTTGATAATTAGTTGGTCACAAGTTTGTTTCCTGTTTTGTAAAGTTCTCAACTTCCAATCTAACACCTCAAGGAGCTGGTCCATAGTAAGAACAGAAATGAAGATCTGGACTGCCGCATCTGGTTCCAGAAGTTTTTTGTACTCCAGTGGAAATACGTTTTGTAAACTTGGAGCTCTGCCTCCTTGTCTTATTTTACATACATTTATTTTCAAAAGGAGTGTCCTGTCCGAATTCTAGTTGTTTTTAGGACTATGACTAAATTGTTTGTACATTTTAAATGGATACGCAGGCAAGTGGGGCTGCCTCCGTTTTTTAAAATTTCTTTTCTCTGTTTTATGCTGTTATTTAACTGCAACATTCTTTTGACCCCCCCCCAATAGCCCAGCACGGCTGTTTCTTTTATTAATTAACCTGCTTTGCCTTCCCTGTTAAGGGTCTGTTTCAGCTTGCTTTCAGCTCCCTGGTTCGCCGTGGCTTTTGTTTGAGCTGAGGGAGCTGAAAAGCTAACAATGCTTTCCTTGCTGGATCATTGCATCCGCCATTTTGGACGGCTGCGATCCAGCTGACGCACATTAGGGCTGCCCCTATTTAGTCACAAGCTGGCGCCGACAAGCCGCTGGCGTGCCAAAGGCAAGTCCATCTGCGCCCATCCGCGCCTCAACGGTGCCGGGGACCAGGGATGCTGGCCGTTTGGAATCCGATGATAAGTATGTGAAGGTAAGACAATACTCATGCGACCAACTTTTGAAGTTACGTCCCATAAATCCCTAATGGGGCATGTTTAGTTAAGCTTAACATGTTTAACAGTGAGGCAGGGCACTGTCAGAACTACAGTTCGACCGTAAGTGTTTATCCGACCCTAATCAATCTGTCTGTTGAGGGTAGAACCTCCAATGATCAGGCTAGAGGAAGGTGAGGACACCGGCCCTTTAGGCATTATGCCCCACCAGCTCTTACGTTGTCTTGATTTGGCCTTCTCCACTGCCTCTCTCTCTGACACGCACGCACGCACACACACACACACACACAAACACACACCCCCCCCCCCGCCCCACACCCTCGCCCCACACCCTCGCCCCACACCCTCGCCCCACACCCTCCAAAGAGGACTCACACGGAGGTAGAGCACCACCTTTGAGGGTGTCAGATGTGGAGCTCGTATCCAAGTTTTTGAAGACTTAAGGGCCTCTGCTGCTTTCAGGCTCTGGTAAACACCAACCAAAGGTCTTGGAGATGACAAGGCTACCGCCTGTGGGCAGCCACCATCCACAGCCATCAAGCCACAAGATCCTCCACAAGCCTCAACTATATTCCATCCTTCCAAGCCTCCACCGATGTCGAAGACTTCCTTGACGACTGGCTGTAATGACTCTGAGCAACCGATTCTCCAAAGGCTGCAGTAGGGATTGGACTTGAACGAAGTGACTCAGAAGATTTAGACGAAGCCACCTCTGCCAAAAACCACTGAGACTGCTTCATAAGAGGAAACTAACATTTTAGGTTTAACTCTTTTTTTATTGGCAGTTTTATTGTACTTACAGTTGTAGCTCTGCCATTTAATACACAATAAACAAAGAAGTAATGACAAAACTCTATTGCATGCAGTTCTGACATGTCCCCGGCTTTCAGTATGCTTCACTCTGCGTTTGCGCACTAGACTGTTTGCTAAAGAATGGCTCTGCATATCTTGAGGAGGGTAAGAACTTGCCTCAACCTGAAACCATGAACCCCCGCCCCTCTCTCCCTTCCCACCCCCACTGGTATGCAGTTTCTCTTTTCCCCAAGTGATACCGTCTTGAGAAGATTGGACTCTGTGCCTTCAGCCTGTCTCAGAAGCATCCTCTGTTGCGGTCAGTCGAAGGAGGCGAAGGTACTTAGGGCACGTGATCTTGTTGAATTCGTTGGATAGTAAGGACAGAAGGGGTTTCCACACCTCTCTAAAGCTGGAACCCGAGCCCGTGAGAGATGCCTGGATGCGTTCCATCCCCAAGATGTACCATAGTTTATGGAGCCAGCCAGTATGAGTGGGTTCCGTTGGCGTGCCCCACAGAGTTAGTATGTTTTGGAGCGCTGCCCCTAGTGCTAAGCCCATCTGTTTGCCTCTGCGGAACTTCAGAGGAAAGGTGATGGGGTTAGGCAATCCCAAGACTACATAACCTGGGAATCTCGGGATCTGCGTTTCGAATTGCCCGTCTATTTCGTCTAAAATTATCAGCCAGTATTTAGCCAGAACCGGACAGTCCAATATCAAATGGAGTAGAGTGCCCCCCCCCCGCATCCTCGCCAGCATGTAGGGCTGCGGTCAGGATTTCCCTGATTCAGTCTCACCGGAGTCAGGTACCAGTATGTTGCTATCTTATACGCTGTTTCCTTACTGGCAGTGTTCCTCGCTGTGTGCTTGGCTCTGTAATATATGTCACCCCATTCCTTCTTCGAAAGTTCTCTACCTAATTCTCTTGTCCACCGTCTCTGACTAGGGGTAGGCTCTAAGGGGGCTGGCCTGCGGAGCATGTCGTAGAGTTCTGAGATCAACCTTTTGTCTGAAGTTTTTGTAACCAACCGTTTCTCGTACTTCATCAACTTTCTATTTACCTTGGGGTGTACGTCCGGGTGTAGAAGCCAATTTCTCGCCTGTATGTAGTGATACCGTTCTGTCTCAGGGAGTGCGTAATCTTGCCTCAATTGTGTGAAGGGAATAATCCCCTCTACATCAAACAGGTGGCCTGCTGCTTTACAGGGAGTGGCTTGCCACTCTCGAAAAGCAGTGACGTCCATTCCCGGCGAGAATTCCTTATTCTCTAGCAGTGGCGTCAGCGGAGAGGGAAAGGACGTTAGCTTCTTCTCTGTGGCCACCACCTCCCACGCGTCCATCGTCGCTCTAGTGATGGGGGAGCCCCCCAGGCCTTGTGACCTGTCGGCCTTTTTCAGGAAGGGAACCTTCCAGAGAGAGATCTGTGCCAGAGCTCTGTCCTGGAACAGCCACCGCTTCTCGAATTCCGCTCGGCTCCATTCAACCAAGTATCTCAGTTGAGAAGCTCTATAGTACTCCTAGAGGTTAGGGATCCCCAGCCCTCCCTCTTCTCCTCTCAGGTAGCCTAATTCCCTGCGCATGCGTGTCCTCGCTCCTGCCCATACAAATTGAAATATCTCTTTCTGTAAGGCCTTGAGTGTCCCCTTCGGTGGTTTAGCCCGCAGCGTCTGAAACGGGTATAGTGCCTTCGGAAATGTCAACATCTTTATTGCAGCCACTCTGCCCATCAGCGACAGCTGGTGTCGCTTCCAGGACTGTAGGTCTTTAGTGTTTTGTCTAGTGAGTTTGTCGTAGTTCATAGTGGTCGTTATTTGTACCGACGGAGCCAGCTCAATCCCTAAGTAAGGGATCGTCTTCGTTATTTGAATCCCCATGAACCGACCCCCCCCCCCATCCTTGAGCCCTGCTGTGCCCCGGTTAGATTTAGAATTTGCGATTTCCCCACATTAACCTTAAACCCGGACACACTCCCAAATATCTCCAGCTCCCTCAGAAACGCCGGAACTGACCTCCCCGGAGTCTCAAGGGAGGCGAGTATGTCATCCGCGTACAGACTTATGGTATGTCTCTCTCCGCCAAATGGTATGCCCTCGATGTCCGGATTGTCTCGTACCCTCTGCGCCAGCGGTTCTATGTAGAGAGCGAACAGGAGGGGCGAAAGGGGGCAGCCCTGCCTGGTGCCCCGTTGAATGGGGAAGGGGCAAGACGAGATCCCGTTGACCCTAATAGAAGCGGTGGGGGAACTATAACAGCTAGCTATCCATGCTCTGAAACGGTCCCCTATCCCAAAATGGACCAATGTGCGCTCCAGGAAACCCCAGTCAACCCGGTCGAACGCTTTCTCAGCGTCGACCGTCAACAGTACCGCATCCATATTCGTGCGGTGGGCCTTATCTATCAAATGGAGGATCCGTTTCGTGTTGTCTCCCCCTTGACGGTTCTGGATAAAACCCGCCTGGTCTGGTTCTATGATCCCGGGCATCATCGGACCCAGTCTCGCCGCGAGGATGCCCGTGAGCAATTTGAGATCTATATTCAATAGGGACACTGGGCGGTAAGAACTGCACTTCTTTTTGTCCTTCCCTGGTTTAGGGAGTACTACTATAGACGCTGCCAGCATATCGGCAGGGATCGAGCCCGGTCCCTCAAATGAATTAAACAGACGTGTCAGGATCGGTGCGAGCAGGTGGCAGAAGGACTTATAAAAACCCCCGGAGAAGGCATCTGGTCCCGGCGACTTCAGAGGTTTAAGGCGAGCTATCGCCCCTGTCACCTCCTCAATCCGGATCGGGTTGATCTTTAATTAGCGCCGACGTCTGAATCCCCTGCAAGTAGGAAGTCATCAATCTATCCGACTTATCCTCTTTGGAGTATAAGTCTGTGTAAAAGTCCCTAAAGGCTCGCGCTATGTCCTCGTCCTCCGTTAGGTTCACCCCCCTGTCAGTCTCAATAGTCTGCACCCTCGTCTGTTGGTCCCTTGCCCTTAATTTACTTGCTAGCATTCGTCCCGTTCTGTCCCCGCCGCTATAGTAGGAGTGTTTCAGCCTCAGTGCTGCATACTCTGCTTGGTCGAGGTCCAGCCCTGCCAGTTGTTCTCTTGGTGACTTCAGTTGTCGCCAGACCCTTGGCGCTCCTGTCCGGCTATGCACCCTGTCTAGTTCCAGCACCTGTGCCGACAGATCGGCCCTCTTTTCCTTACGTTCTTTATTCTCCGCCGCAGAGATCGCAATTAGTTCCCCCCTCACTACCGCTTTCAGGGCTCCCCATAGTGAAGCTATTGGGGTGTCCGGGGAGTCATTAACTTCGAGGTACCCTTGGATGCACCTAGTGAGCCTTGTTTTCACCTCGTCTTTGTGGAGGATCGTCTCTCTTAGTCGCCAACCCCCCTGTTGCCTCCTTTGCGGTGGCACCTGTAGGGAGACCGTCACTGCATCGTGATCGGACAATGCCGCTGGGTACATGTCCACCTCCCCTACCATCTGGTTTATCTCTACTGTTCCCAGTAAGTGGTCCAAGCGTGCATATGTCTTGTGTGCATGCGAGTAGTATGAAAACTGCGACGTTTGAGGATGAGCCTCCCTCCCCAGATCCACCAAGCCCAGGGACCGAAGCCACTCTCTGCCTTCCTGTGAGACCTCCCCCGTCTGTGAGAGTAGGTTACCGGACCTGTCTAGTGCCTCATTCATAACTATGTTCAGGTCTCCCCCTATTATCGTCTTGCGCTCTTGTCTGTGCATGACCTCCGTGAGAGCTGATCTCAAGAACTTCTCCTGATCTGTATTAGGTGCATACATGGAGCCTATCACTAGATTGTGTCCCCCAATCTTGAATGTGTGAGCCAGTAGTCTTCCTTTTATCTCTGCCACTTCTTCCCCCACTGTCCCCTTGAACCTTTTAGCCACTAGGATAGCCACCCCCGCCTTGGAAACTAACATTTTAAAGAAGAACTTGGCTCGGACCCCCCCCTCTAGCTTCAAAGCCTAGGCCCTTCCACAATGACCCTGTCTACTTTAGGGGAAATGTCCTACCCAACTCCCTGGTATTCCTGCAAGCGAGTTTCTGTCCAAGCCATCAGTGACGCTCCCCCACCTAAGGAGAGCAAGAGGCTCAATATGGCAGGCATAAGGGTGGTGGTGGTAGGCGCAACCACCCATTGTAGGATAGCCAACTCCGTGGGACTCCTCTCTTGCTATGACAGGGCACAGTGGGATGAGATGTAGGAGCCAATTGAGCTTCTCCCAGAGGTGTTCTGGAAGAGAGTGGAGGAAATGGTTCCAGAGGACATGGCTATATCCAGCACCATTATCTGCTGCACCCCAGACACTACGGACACTGCTTCACAGGGGGTCAGCACCAGCATCCTTATTTGACACCATGTCTAGCTCAGCATTTCAGGCTTCATGCTGGAGGTACAGAAGCATCTCCTCAGCCTGGCCTTTGATTGACAACATCTGTTCGGGCCATAGGTTTATGAGATGCTGGAGAAAATAAAGGACACAAACGTTGCCAAATCCATGGGTATCCTTCAGACCCTGGCCTCCAGAGGCTCCTTTTCAGAGGCAGCAAACCAGAGGTGGTTCCAAGGCCACCGCCTTTGATTCATCCCCCTAATTCCAGAGACAATAATTGTTCCACCAGCAGGCAGGAACAGGGTACACCAGGGGTGCAGGGGCAACAATAACAAGAGCGGGCGTATGAGAAGCTATCGCAAGGTGACCCCCACCTCTGAACACTGACTCTTCCTGCATCCGCCAATCACACAACACCTGTCAGGGGGAGACTACAGGATTTACTTCCTGGCTGGTTGGAAATCACATCAGACCAGTGGCTGTTAGAAGTGGTTCGCCGCAGCTACTGCCTAGAACTTCACACAGCCTCTGGTTCACCATACCACCAAATCCCACCTGTAACCCCTCCAGGTGCAACCCTTCCGAGGGGCGGCACTCTGTCATGGCATACTCCTCGCAGCAGAGTATCTTTCTGGGCTGGACAACTTAGACCTGCTCACTAGGCTGCATCAACAAGCCCATGAGTGGGAACTCCACCCCCAATAACTTCAGTACTTTCAACGCTGGTGCACTTCACAGATCTCTTCCTACCCCAGAAAATGCAAAATACCCAAATTTCGCCTCCAAGTACCCACAGTCCATGAGCAATACACTATGGATGAACTGGTCAAGGATATTTTCCACCCCTCTTACAAGTGGTGCAGAAGATGGGGCAAAAGTCCCAAACCTTTGTCCTAGTAGCCCCAACATGGGACTAACAGCCGTGGTACTGAACACTCCTCGAAATGTCAATTGACCCTCATGAAAATCTCCCTAACAGATGGGACCTTCTCACCACTAACTAAGGTCCGATCTGACAACCAGACCTTAAAAAGCTTAATCAGGCAATGTGGCACATGAAGTCCTAGAATTTGGCTTCCCCCGCCTTCCACTTGAGTGCATGGACATCTAAGGTGAGTTTCGCAGGACACCACGCAAGCCCGCTCTTCAGCAAAGTCGAAAAGGTTAAGTGCTACAGCCCCAAAAAACCTGGACCCCCTCAAGCCTTCTGTCCAGGACATTATCTATTACCTACATAAATAAGGTCTTGCATACACTTCAGTATGGCTCCATTTAATAGCTCCAGCCACTTATATGCAAAACAGGGAAAACTGTTGCCTTTTCTTGCATCCCAGTAATGTTTTCACTAGCCCCGCTAAAGGATCATCCCTTCAAAGGTTTCTCCTGCGTGGAATATTAATGTGGTCCTTACAAGGCTCATGATACCCCCCCCGTGAGCCCTTATACTCTTGCCCTCCCCAGATTCTGTTTTGAAAATAGCTTTCCTTATAGCCGTTGCATGTCTCTGGCACATTAGTGAGTTGCACGCCCTCACACTACAGGAACGCTTCATTTCCACAAGGACAGGGTTATGTTCTGAACCTCCCTAAAGTTCCTCCCCAAAGTGGTTTGCCCCTTTTACCTCAACCAAACCATAGAGTTCCCGGTCTTCTTTCCTCTACCAGACACAGTAGCAGAGAGAGCCCTTCACACCCTAGGTTTCAAATTGGCTCTGATGTACTACATTGATTAGACCAAGCACTTTGACCAATTGTTACTTTCCTTTGCCAAATCCCAACATAGCAGGTTTGGATGCACTTTATTATCCATCTTGCAATCACAAAGCCAAATAAGCCCTCCCTGAGGGGTACATGGTGCACTCTACATGCAAAAAAGCAGCAATCATGGCCTTTCTTGCAGTATCCCGCAGCCTGACACATGTAAGGCAGCCACTTGGTTCACCCCACACACTTTCACCCAGCATTATTGCGTGGATATTCTCCTGACGGCAGGCAGTGGTTGGCCAGACAGTCTTAAGGACTTTATTTCAGACATATTCATCATCCACATGCTAGCCACCACTTCTAGGGAGTGCCTCTTCTTTATATTCTATGCAGAGCATATGTATTTTCAGCAGCACATGCTAAGAAAGGAAAACTTTACCTTGTTAGCCCCTTCGCTGAGTATATCCACCAGTAGATAGTGGTGGCCTAGCCTGCTGCTCTCCAGGATTTATACTGTATAGCACCTTCTAGCAGGCCCCTTCGCTGAGTATATCCACCAGTAGATAGTGGTGGCTTAGCCAGCCTGCAGCGCTCCAGGATTGATACTGTAGAGCACCTTCTAGCAGGCCCCTTCGCTGAGTATATCCACCAGTAGATAGTGGTGGCTTAGCCAGCCTGCAGCGCTCCAGGATTGATACTGTAGAGCACCTTCTAGCAGGCCCCTTCGCTGACTATATCCACCAGTAGATTGTGGTGGCCTAACCCCTGGGTTTCCAGGATTGGCGCTGTGAAGCACCCTTAAGCCGATGCTTAAACTGAATGAGCCTTCAAGTCCCAATTGCTACCTGTCCAGTCACAGCAGTGGGTCCTTGTCATCCTGGCGCTTTCTTTAGCACGTTTATCCCTGCTGTAACTCGTGCATGTTTTTAGAAGTGGACACAATGTAGTCTGGCTGTCTGTAACCACATGAACCTGCTGTCCCCCCACCCTATTCGCCTGCCGTCCAAGAGTAGTCCAGAAAAGTATACACAATGTTAGTCTCCTCACCCTTCTTTAGGGGTGGGGGCAATGGGGCTTCCCTTGGTTCTTACTGGGGATGATCTGTGACTTGCGCAGCAATGCTGCTTCTTCGGGCTTAATCACTTGTGATCCAGAGGGATTAGATCGGCCCAGTACATACCTGTCATTATTCAGTGCATACTTTTAACCCCCTGTCATGGGTGGTTCTCTAGATTCCTCCTCCCCCCCCCCCCCCATCCCACCCTCCACTCCAAGTGTTGTAGAAGCGGTGGGACTGTGCAGCATGGTTTCCCTTTGTATGAATGTGGTCTTAGCCCATTGATTAGGCCTAGGTAAGCTCTGATTGTTGGGTGTTGTGTGCATGGATTGTGGAGGTGGTAGCACTCTGCAGTATGGTTTCTCTTTCTATGAATGATTCCCCGCCATTTTGGTGAGTTGCAGTCTATCTGTGCCCCAGATTGCAGGGAAGCCGCAGAGTCCAGGAAGTGGTAGGGAGGCAGAATAGTGCTGTCTCTTTCCTAACAATTTAAAAAACGATTTTCCCTACCTGTGATTGCATCATTTTTTTTTTCTTTAACTGTCTTTGCCTGTGGTTGTTACAGTTTAAAATTGTAGTTTTAACCTGCCCGTGATTGCATACTTTATCACTTGTTTTGTGTTTAAACTTGTGGTTCTTCCTTGCTTGTGACTGTCTCCATTTAACCTGTTGAATTGTGGGATTTGCAGTCCTAACTCTAGTTTTTTCCCTCTCATTCCCCGTGACTATCAGTTTTTCCCTCCGTTTTTCTCCCTTGCTCTGTGCTAAGACCTGTATGTTAAGCAGTCCACCCCCAGCTCCCATTTTGTGTTAGCAAGTGAGTGAAACCAGCCCCTCTTCCCTCCCCCCCCCCCCCCCAGCAACAGGGATATTTCTACATCAGAGAGAGAGAACAGAGGGTGCTCTGAGACAGCAGTAATCTGCTGTTTAAGCTGTGTTTAATTGGGACTGTGCACTTCGTTTTTTGGCCAGGAGAGGGAGTAAAGTTTTATACAAACAGTATTGTTAGAGGACAAGTTTGTTAGGCCCTTACCTGCAGAAGTCCAAAGTGTGGATTGAGCCTGACTGTCTCCTAGGAGATTTCTGAATAGAGGAGCAGCTCCCCAGGCCAGCACACCCAGGTCTGCTGATTGGCTATTCAGCTCCCAGGCAGCTCTGAGCCCGCCTCTCACACCTGCCCAGGCCCCTTAAGGCCTTGCTGGGTGCACCCCAAAACATTCCCCGCCATTTTGGTGAGTTGCAGTCTACCTGTGCCCCAGATTGCAGTGAAGCAGCAGAGTCCAGGAAGTGGTAGGGAGGCAGACTAGTGCTGTCTCTTTCCTAACAATTTAAACAAGCATTTGCAATGCAATAGGTCTCGCATTATTAAAGTTTGAGCTATTGTCATTGCTAAATAATGCAACACCAATAGCTCAAACTTTAATAATGCGAGACCTAACATTAATTCAAGTATTTCATGTGTCACGTTATGTATACTTCCATAACAACTATCAGCATTGCCTTTACCAGTACGATCAATTTCTTTGATTACAAGGTCCAGTCATGTCATGAATGCTCTTTCTGAAGCTTTAACAGTTATGAAAAGGATACCCTCACCTACATACATACATAAACACAAAGAATCTGGGGTTGTCCTGCAGACAAACATTATTAGGATTTATCTCAAGAAATTTACTACAATTAACTACATCAAGAGCAGTGCCAGACTAGTTTTTTACCCTAACAATTCAAGTTTGACCTGGTCTGGTCAGGTCAAAGGAAACATCAGCACAAATGAGACCTTTAATGCACTAAGGTCTCAAGACAGCTTGATAACTTTGTTGGATAGTCCAGTTGACAATGTGTAAATGGTTTCTACTCAGTGCACACATGTTTTGTTTTTTACAAATTAACTTTGTGTCGAGGAGAAATAACAAGAGAGGATCTACTGTTTAAAAACAATACCAATTAAAGTACACAAGCATTATTAATGATTTTCACATAAACGCAGGAATAATTTTCATTGTACTTTATTATATTTTAAAAAACAATCTCCTCCATACTAGAAGAAACCATTTACAACTGGTAAACTGGAATTTACACCAGAGTTAGTATTGTTAGTCTGTCTGAAACAGAGTAGACAACCCTATTTGGCAATGGCTTCAAGTTAATAAAATTATGTTTGGTGATTATTACTGTGCAGCATTTCAACATTACTGTGCAGCATTTCAACATTACTGTGCAGCATTTCAACAGTGACTCAACTCGTCGGACTCGGGGGACAATGGCTATTTTCTGGTACTTTGAGTGGCATCGGGATATTGGGTTTGTGACTGGTTCAAGAGCAGTATTAACCCAGTTTTAGAAAAGCAGGGCACCTAGACAGTCGTTTTACACATCGGAAAAAACTTCGATTCACACACTCAGTTTACATGGAAAGCTTAACTGCAAAATGTTAGACGGCGGGAGACATACATGTCATGTGTTATTCATCTGATGTGGTGCAGTGCTCGCCCTGGCAGTCTGGGCATCGCCGCGAGCAAGGCAAAAAGAAACATGGAATAAAATACTGCAATAAACCTTAATGGCCGTGACCACCCCCCAGTCAGAGGAAAAAACATAGCCTTAAGATCCTGAGAGTGTCTTGAAAACGTCTGTGGCGAGGCTGAGCGTCTCGCGGTTGAACAGCACAGACTGATAAAGATCTCAGTTTAAGTGTGGGTGTAACTGTTTTTTGTTTGCCAGAAAAGTATGCATGGGTTTCGTTTTTCAGACAAGAATCTTTTGCTGAAAATTAAATAGGAGATTTTGTGTTAAGTGTGCTTAATTATCTCCCTCATTAGGCAATAACAACAGCAATGCTTCTTTACCATTCCATCAATGATACAATATCTATCTCTTTATTTATTTGCAGAGTTTTATATAGCGCGAACATGACCCTTCAGGGTATCACAGAGCTGTAAACATAGCAGTCAGGTCATACATACAGGAGTAAATGCAAGAAGGAATATGCAGGGAGCAATACAGATACAGTGTATGAAAAAGGTCTGGTAGAGCCATGGTCTGGAGGTGTCCTTGGGAAAATGGCCAATCTGAGTGATTTAGGATTACTAGTGCAATAGTAATGTAACAACATACTTGTTATACACTGTTGAAACACTTTATTAACGGTTACTATCATTACATGCATTGGTATTCAGCGAATCGACTTTGGAAGGATTAATAGCGGAGATGACCTGGTCAAGAATCAAAAACAAATAACTCACGGAATGATCGTAATGGCTATAGGAAGTTATTGTTATAGATTATGGTTCTTTGTTTGAAACATATTTTAGTAGGTATCACATTTTGTCCGCTTTCCCACTCTTCGACGAAAGAAATGTAATAAAGAGAGTGGCTTCTAATGAGCGTGGCGCGCGAGAAGCTAGAATGTATCCTTTTTCTCTAAATGACCTTGTTATTGTGACCATTTAACCCCTGTTCATTTTGGAAATGATCTATCAGCCTTCTGTGGAATTATCTGCTAATGGAAACACCACAACCCTCTCCTCCTCAAATCCATTAATTGCTTTGCTTTATCGCCCATATCCCGGAGATTGCACAAACACCGCGAACATTTGTTTTGACCAAACTGTCTGTGATAACCGAGGGAGAGTCATTTGCACTTGTGTGAGAAGGGACTCTGTGGGGCTAATCTGACTCCTGTGTGATAACATTCTGACACCAACCCCCTCCGCGGGATTAGGCCCCGGGCCCTAAAATGCTAATGCAGGTAAGCACCTTTCAAAGGACTCTGTGGGAAAGGTCCCTGCGGTGCAAAATAAAGATTCAGGTTCGAAAACATTGGGATGAGCCGCAATTTGCACAGGCCACCGCTGCTTCTGCCGTGATGCCAGGGTGAAGCCGCTTTCCAGATTCTTCAAAGGAGGTTCCTGGGGGTCACCATGAGAAATGTTTCGGCTCTCCTACGGGCTTGCCGAAGGACACCCGGGAAATAAATTAGGAATACAGGATACTGGGTTATAAATATACACACGCACGCACGCACACGATTCAAAAATAGGAAATTGTCCAAGCTTCTCCCCGAAATGCTGAAGCGGTTAACAGACAGGGCTATCCTTTTAGATAATTTAGCTCCAAAACCAAAAATCTTTGAAATTACCACAAGAGAGCTTTCAGTGCATTTAAAAGCAATTCAAAGGGAGGCAGGAGGAATGCGCATATTTTTGGCATTGTGTGTTTCACCCTGAACTGACAAACCGTGCAGCTTGGCCCGTATGGTTCTTATTTTCACTGCGTGCGCTGCTTGTTATTTCGGAGGCCCGCAGAACTCCGCGATAAAGCATGAACTTGCCGTTTCTCGAGACTCGAGGGCCACAGGGGACAAAGTAGAAACGGTTTGTGGCACGTGTGCCAGCGGACACCTTCCTGGCCAACGACTTGTAAAGCGTGGCGCAGACTGATAGTACAGCACAGCCAGGAACTAAATGAGAGCTAAAAAAGCAAGCTGTAACCAGTGGTGCGCGCGCACCACAGAGGAGCGGGGGCTAGGGAGCGCGGCAGCGAAGCGAACGCGCGCTGCTGCGCGTGCTGGCCACCGACGGGAATGGGCGGAGCAAAGGCGGGACATGCGCCCGCCTTTGCCAAATTGCGTGCTGGCTTTTTTAAAAAAAAGCACGCGAAAGCCAATGGCAGCCGCGGAAAGCAAAACCACACGCACGAGCGTGTGAGCAGCTTTCAGAACCCCATACAAAAGGGCTCTCGCTGCGCGAGCAGTGCTGCGCACTGCAACGCAGGCGCGAGCCCTAAAAAACGATTTTCCCTACCTGTGGTTGCATAATTTTTTTTTCTTTTCTTTAACTGTCTTTGCCTGTGGTTGTTACATTTTAAAATTGTAGTTTTAACCTGCCCGTGATTGCATACTTTATCACCTGTTTTGTGTTTAAACTTGTGGTTCTTCCTTGCCTGTGACTGTCTCCATTTAACCTGTTGAATTGTGGGATTTGCAGTCCTAACTCTGTAGTTTTTTCCCTCTCATTCCCCGTGACTGTCAGTTTTTCCCTCCATTTTTCTCCCTTGCTCTGTCCTAAGACCTTTATGTTAAGCAGTCCACCCCCAGCTCCCATTTTGTGTTAGCAAGTGAGTGAAACCAGCCCCCCTTCCCCCCCCCCCCAGCAAAAGGGATATTTCTAAATCAGAGAGAGAACAGAGGGTGCTCTGAGACAGCAGTAATCTGCTGTTTAAGCTGTGTTTAATAGGGACTGTGTACTTCATTTTTTGGCCAGGAGAGAGAGTAAAGTTTTATACAAACAGTATTGTTAGAGGACAAGTTTGTTAGGCCCTTACCTGCAGAAGTCCAAAGTGTGTGTATTGAGCCTGTCTGTCTCCTAGGAGATTTCTGAATAGAGGAGCAGCTTCCAACTCCCTGGCCAGCAAACCTTGTCTGAGGTCGCTGGGACCTTATATAGTCTGCTATTGGTTGGTACATGTGTACACTGATTGGTGGTTGTATCTGGTGTTTCTATTGGATTAGGGTTAGTGTCCTCAGTGGTTGGGTATTTGAGGGTTCTGATTGGTCTCTGGGTCTGTGACTCAATCAATGTAGGGTTGGGACTAGGGCTAGGGTTAGGATTTCTATTCGAAGTAGGGACTAGGGCTTCCTGTGTGATTGGTTGTTGGGACTAGGGCTAGGGTTAGGCCTTTAATTGGAAGTAGCGATTAGGGCTTCTGGTGTGATTGGTTGCTGGACTAGGTGTGGGACTAAGAGTAGGGTTAGGCTTTCTATTGGAAGTAGCGACTAGGGCTTCCTGTGTCATTGGTTGCTTGGATTTGGGTTGGGACTACTGGTAGGGCTAGGGCCTCTATTGGACGTAGAGATCAGGGTTTTTGAAACTGATTGGGTGCTTGGACTAGGGCTAAGATTGGCTGTAAGGTCCTGGTCTCCTATTGGTTCTATATTTTAGGGCTAGTGTTGTGATTGGATTGTGTTAGGGCTGGGGTTCCCATTGGCTGAAGGGGTCACCTGATTAATAGGGCTATAAAAGGCCATGGCTTAGGTCGTCTCGGCCCGTACGTCGAGACTAAGGGCAGAGAGGACAAGGGCAATTGCCTGTTTGAGCCTGTTTGGGACTAGGGCCAGAAATGCTGCCCATTTTCCCATTCAGTAATACCCAGCCCACACCATCCACATCCACAAACAGAGCAACACACTCACCACACCAAATGTACACCACAAACTTACTACAAACCAACACTGCACAAATCCATGTCTCAGCACACAGTACAAAACCACACCTATACACCCTTCTATCCCAGCTACCACACATTTCCGCCATCACCTACAAACAATACACAACTCTATCCTATACCACAAACCAATCCACTCATCACTAACACAACCCCATTCCACACCATACTTAACTACATCCCATCCAGACACACACTCCCTGCTCTAATTACTCCTAACAGACCACTTTTTTATCACTAACCAACATATAATCAGCCACCCATCATTTGTCCAACCAACACCCTCCTCTTCCTTCTACCATAATACTACAAACGCACAACACATACACTGCACGACACCATACTTTTTAACTCTTGCAACAAACCAGTCTAAGACCAACACTCTTACCTCTACTTCATTCCCTCCTACACAAAACATACTCTACTCATAAACACATCACCACCCCCTCTACCTTACAACCTCCTCTCACAAACAGTACTATACAAACAAATCCATCGCATGAAACAAATACACCAGCACCATTTTTCACTACTCCTCAAAAACAAAACATATCACGCACACCAACACAACAAGATCTTCCAAGCGCAACACCTCATAATACTTATCACAAAATACAAACATACACCCACCTTTCAAACCACACAAAGGAACAAACACCAATGCCAAGCTTTCTCTCTTCCACCACATCTAACACAGATACAGCAACACAGCAACTCTCTTCCAAACGCCTCTCATCCATTGGACAATTTAGAACCTTACTACATGACCCACATGCTGCACCACCACCCCTCACGCATACACCTTCCGCCCTAAACACACGCAAACAATATAAGCGACGTGCCACACCTCACAACTTTGCTTCCCCATGTCTACTGCACAACAATGTTACACCACGAAAACAACACAGCACACCAACTCACTCTCAAACACCGTCTCCACCGTCTCCACCACCTACACACGCAGACCCATCAAAATGCCTTCTTAGCATGCTGGATGAGGAACATGATACAGAACAGCTACACAATTGCTATCCTAACACAGCTAATACCAGCACTAAAAACACACCTGCTACAAACCCACACAATACTAATCACGCTTCTACAAAACAAAGTCTCACTATCACCAAAGCCCTTCTCTAAACTGTCTACTAATAAATGTTCGATCCCTCTCTAAAAACAAACATCACATCTACGACCTTCTCACCGATGCAAAACCAGACATACTATTCGTAACTGAATCATGGTTGGGAGATGATATAGCTCCAGTCCTGCATGAAGCCGTTCCTTTAGGCTATCAAACGATCACCCAAAATCGTATAGGCAAAAAAGGAGGTGGTCTAGCTGTTGTGTTCAGGCAAACATTACATATCACTAAAGTTGACGACAGCACCATAAAGAATTGTGAGGCTCTTCTCACCAGATGCAATCCTACACCGTCTTCCTCCTGTGACTTCCTGCTCCTTTACTGACCTCCAACTAGCAAGGCGACATTCCCAGACGCACTTCTAGACACAGTTTCAAACCTGATAACAATACACTCCAACCTATGCGTTCTGGGTGACCTCAACATTTGGTTTGACAAACCCAATATGACCCATCCAAAAACAATAATCACTGGCCTAGACGCACTAAACCTGCATCAGATTGTCCACAAACCCACACACATCGCTGGACATATCCTAGATATCATTTTTGCTAATACCGAACTAGTTACCTTTCAAACTATAACTCCAGTCACATGGTCAGACCACCACTTGCTTGCTTTCCAACATAAAACAACACTAAGCGACTCGCCTAAAACTACCTTACATCCATCCACCTATCGACCGTGGAACAAACTCAGTTTGGAACACTTAGAAACACAACTAACATCCAGTACAAATCCGTAAACAATAAATTCTGTTAAACTATGAGTGGTTACAGGAAGCTTTTGACATCCTGATACCACTCAAAACCACACAACAGAACAAAAGAAAAAAAAGCGCCTTGGAGAAACATAGAGATAAAAGACATAAAAAAAACAAATGAGAAAGCTGCAAAGTACCTGGCTCAAAACAAACGCCAAACAAGACAAACTTCACCTACAGAAAATTAACAGATTATACAAGTCAGCTATCTAAAAAGCTAAGAAAAGGTACTATTCATACAGAATTCAAAATGCTAAATGTGCAAATAAAGAATTCTATAAAATACTCAATGAATTTCGCAAACCAAATTGCCTAGAAGGAACTCATCCTGTTACTCAAGATTTCACAGACAAACTGGCAAATCATTACACTGGCAAAGCAGTCACGTTGGAATCATACTTAAAACAGAGACAAAGCACCAGCACTAACCCTTTGACAAAACAACAATCGAAGAATACTCTAACCCAGCCTCTCCGTTCCTTACAGCACATCTCACACGATGAATTTATGGACCTGGTCAAAGCAAGCAGGCCTGCGGCAGCCCTTCTGACCCGTGTCCACCACAAACTTTCAAGACAATTCTTTTAACAACCTCTGCTGCCACTCCAGTAAGAAGAATCATCAACGATTCCTTAACTACCGGAATATTTCCAGAAGAACTCAAAAAGTCATACATACGCCCTTTACTGAAGAAAACAAACTTGGACCCGCTGAACCCTGACAACTGCAGACCCATTACAAATGGACCTTTCCTGGGCAAACTGATAGAAAGAGCAGCGTTCGCCCAGATGTCACAATTCATTGAAGAGAATGCCATACTTTCAGACTTCCAAACAGGTTTCCGTCCGGGAAGAGGCACAGAATCTGCCCTCCTTGCCGTCTGGGATGACCTGAAGAACACAGTAGACCGCAATGGGGTTGCTGCGCTTCTCCTCTTGGACCTCTCGGCTGCCTTTGACACGGTTGACCATGACACTCTGAAACAAAGACTCTATGAAGCCGGCATAGAGGGGACTGCTCTAGACTGGATTGCGTCCTACCTTCGAAACAGAACTAATGTCATCCATACCCCACCTTTCTCATTCAAACCATACTCCACAAAAGCAGGGATCCCTCAAGGCTCTATCATCTTGCCCATGCTTTTCAACATCTACATGAAGTCATTACCGGTACTGATCAATCAATTTCACCTCACATGCTAGAACTATGCAGATGACGCACAAATACTCCTTCAACTGGAATGCCCCAAATATATTGGAAACTCCCCAATTTTCAGTTGTCTCAGAGCCGTGGATGACTTGGATCCACCTCAAATTGAATGCTTCCAAAACGGAAATACTCACGTGTGGCGATTGGAAACATTATGACCCGCTTGCCGCCTGGCCTGATGAACTGGAATCACCACCTAAAGTATCGAAGGAATAAGAAAACTCGGAATGACCATGGACTCCAAGCTGTAGATGAATGCCCAAGTGGACAAACTAGCAAGATCAAGCTTTGTCACTATAAAAACGCTGCAACGAATTTTCCCTCATTTGGGATTTCCACACAAGGTCCAAGCTACCATCTCCCTTGTTCTGTCCAAACTCGATTACGCCAATAGCCTCTACCACGGATCACCTTTAACGACCATGAAAAGACTACAATTGATTAAGAACTCGGCTGCCAGACTACTCTTGCATATCAAACCGCGAGACCACATCTCACCTGCCTTGAAAGCCCTGCATTGGTTACCGGTTGCCAGAAGATCCATGTTCAAGCTGCTTTGTATCACCCACAAAGCAGTACATGGAATGGGACTGCTCTTCATCAGGAATAAAATCACCAAACACATTCAACAAAGGAACCTCCGCTCTAAAATGGCACCTCGCCTCAAAATCCCAAGATACAAGAAAAAAACCATGGGTGGCACATCCTTCTCTGTTCAAGCAGCCAAACTATGGAACTCTTTACCCCCCAACATAAGATCCACGGACAGCCACCTTATCTTCAGAAAACTGCTCATGAATTGGCTCTTCCCCACATAAGCACCATACACAAACAGAAATTTACAGCATATCCCTCTGTATATAATCATTTATTTTTACTATAAATATGTACCTATCTTTGTGTATTGCTTTGTATAAACATGTAGAATAATTGTTAAAAAATAAATAAATTAAAGTACAATAACACTTGAAAACCGGAGTTTATCTGGTGCATCTTAGGTCTACATGTACTTCTTCCATTGTGCATCTATGTACCTTCCATGTACTTGGATCTGTGTGTTTACTTGCCTCCTGAAAAGCATATCCAATGCACTACCCTATTTCTCATCCTGTACCTCTATCAATATCTTTAATCTACATATACCTACCTCCTTCATTCATCTATATACTTTCAATGTACTTATGGATCTATATATTTATCACTTTCTTCTAATTCAGCATATCCAATGCACTACCCTATTTCTCACCCTATACTTCTCTCAATATATCCTTTACACCCACTCTCTCATTTATCCCAAACCCCATACCACTACTATGATCCCCAAAATAACCCTTTCTAGACTCTCCCTTACTCTACCCCTCCTTGCATCATCTGACACCTCTTTTACTATACCGATCCCCAAAACAAACGTTTCTAAACTCTTCCCTCTGACTCTTCCCCTTCACAACACCTTTTTACTCATCCAAAAGCCTCCTCCTACTGCTATGACCCTCCCAAAAAATAAAATCAAAATCCTTTACTTTCCTATCCCTCCACTATCTTTTTCAATCAAAATAACAGACTAACATTTTCACTTCTCAAATTTCATATTCCACTATACTAATTCACCACTAATCCTTTATGGGTTCCGGAGTAGCGTGCTACTCGCCAATAAAGCACTTCAACACCCCATCAGGGTTACAAGCGCTATATAAATGCAAACCTTTTCCCTTTTCTACCCCTCCCCAACCCTGCTCAATCCAAATAACTGAATAACATATCCACCACTCAAATTACTTCATATTTCACAATACTAATTTTCAACACGAATCCTTTTATGGGTTCCGGAGTAGCGTGCTACTGCCCAAAAAAAAAAAGGCGCTTCAACACCTCATCAGGGGTAACAAGCGCTATATAAATACAAACCTTTATTTCCTCTTCTATCCTTCCGCTATCCTTCCGAATCCAAATAACTGACTAACCTATCCATCAGTTTAATTACTTTCATATTTCACTATACTAATTCAACACTAATCCTTTATGGGTCCCGTAGTAGCGTGCTACTCGCCGAAAAAGCGCTTCGACGCCTCGTCAGGGGTATTAAGCGCTAAATAAATGCAATTACAATAAAATACAATTACAATCTGTTTGTAGCGTATCGTGCTGTAGATTTACATGTGCTCACCCTCCTCCCTGAAGCATGTGGTCCTACTTGCAGATCTCTTCCTTATTAACTGCCTTTCACAAGATACGTGCATCATACTGTGTTCACTTGCCAGTCTAAACTATCTCACCTGCTGTGCAAAAGACAATCTAACACGGAGTTGATGCCCATGCGCATTGCCAACTAAGGGTGAAATCACAGTGCATCCCGTGACTCAAAAGTCTTTCTTCTAAATGTCCAAGCCCTACATCAGATGGTAGGAACATGCAGAGCATGTGAATCTACAACAGTACACTACATCCTTTTCCCACTGTGCAGAGATGTCCATAGCAAAGAAGTCCAAGTAGGGGGAATAGGACTGTTCAGTCCCTTTTGTGAATTCCTAGCCGGTTTAAAAAAAACTGGCTAATTTGGTTGTAAACATACATTTCAAAACAAATTTACCTTTGTAAATAGGGCCAGTTGACTGTAAAGTTCATACCTTAATGTTTCATAGATAGGATTGGAGAGGTGGTGGGAGAGGAAAGGGAGGAGAAACTATTGCATGTAAATAACCTAGTCCAAATGAAATGTGAGTCTCAAAAAGCCTTAAAACTATTGCGTCATTAAAGATGGTATATAATTCGCTTAAATAAGCACCAGCCCTCAAAAGCAAAAACAGAGGAATGCCACTGGCAAACTCATCATTTCAGTTCATGCTCTTTCCTTCTCACCTCTAGAAAGTGCTCCACTCTGTCTGTCAGTTTGCCAAAAATAGAGGCACTTTTCTTAAGGTCACCATCAGATTTACAGGTTGCAAGAAGGATGCATCGAGTTCCATCATGATCAGGTCTTTTTTATAACCTTGTCATTTTAGTTTCTTTTTCTGTGTGCTCGATGTTTTTTTTTCTTTTGTCATTTTAGCAGGAAAAGTTCAGATTTGCTGGCCACTGTGGGATGCTGCACTTCTCTTGGTGACATGGCAGGACACATTTCCCTCGCCAGAGTTCTACCAAGCTCTACTATGACCATCCTTTTGCTTCTTGTGGTCCCTTTCTCCATTATGGTCACCAATCTATGCACTTTCTAAACCTCAACACGAGGGGCATAGTGAGTTGGGAATATTTCTTTATCCAAAAGCTTCTGTAGTTATAACTGTGATGGGTCCCAGCTCACAAATTTTCAAGGCACGCCCACAGTATGAATGTGGACAGCTCTCAATGTGTCTAAGTATTCCACCTAGGAGTCCATTCAGTTTGTATCAAACACAAAGTTATTTTAACATTTCTCCTCTTCCTTTAACTCTGTCACAGAAGGCTCTAGATTGACCCCCCTTTCTGACTACACCTTGAGAACTTCTCCTTCAATTTTGGTCAGTCACTTGTACAGCAACACCTTGGGTACTTCGATGTAAATTTTCTTCTCCTCCAGTTTGGGGGTAGCTCTTTGCACATCTTATAATGCTGCCTAAATTAAGGCATTGCCCTGACATGGGCTACTTCCTCTTGCATTCTCCGGTTTTCTCTGTGCCGCGTCATGTCCCTCTGCTCATGATTGCCGTCTTGGAAAATACAAAAACCTTCATCTCCCTTCTCCTCTGTTCTTTGTCTTCTTCAGTAAGTTCTGTCCCACAAATTATAGTTTGAGTAGAGAGATGAGATGAGATGAGAACAGGAGCCATTACTCCTCATCTGTTTCCTCTATACTATGGCTACCTGGTGACGAGAGGAGAGGCACTTTGATGATCATTTTAACAGCTCTGATAACTCTGAGATGTAAGCACAAGACTTTTATGGTGTTTGTCAGACAGGATCCCACTTCAGCAGGACTACCTCAAACTGGGTCTCTCACCACTGTTGCCTAATGATGGTGCTGATGCCATTTTGCATCCACGTGGATGTCAGGGGCTAATGCACTTCCCACAGTCTTTGTGACTAGCTGCAGAAATGTGAATCATCTCTATTGAAAAACTGAAGCACAAATGTTTACTTTCCATTTGGTGGTCACCACCTGGTTGTTCAATTGCCCCCAAACATGGAAAATCCTACAGAAGGCGTTCTCACCAGAGCCTTAAGCGTGAGCATCCTGTAAGAGGCCTGGCAAGTACTGCGCTGCCTTACTCCTCCTCAATGATGGCAGCGGGACAAAGGTCCAATGATTTGAAGCAGAAACTGCTGAACTAAGACACATCCCTTCCATTGAATTAAGGCTTATTGGTGCTGCAGGAATAAGCCTGCTGATCACTTTTGTCTTGCTGGCATTGAGCTTCAGCCAGTAGCATAGTGTCCACAGATTGGCGTGCTACTTACAAAGCCTAAAACAAGAACGCTGATAAGCCCAGATCGCCAAACAGCCTGAGGAGAATTTAGGTTTCATTAGCATTTGTGTGGCATTAGTATATGAATATAAAATAGAAACCAAACTGTTTGTGTTGGGTCTGTAAAAGGACAGAAGTAAATATTTGAGTGGGGTCACAATAAGGATACCTGGGGAACCCACAAGCCAACACCAACCTTGATTAGAGAGTAGCAGAAGAGCTACTGACTAGCTACAACCCAGATGAGAAGTCAGCAACAACATCCAATTTTTCGTTTTAAACCAGACTCTGATACAGGCATGCAGTTCAGCAGATTAGAATGGCCAACAGTGTAAAAAGGTGGCAGGAAATAGTTAATATTTGGGCACCGACAACAGGACCATCAATCGTCTTTTTCAAATCCAGCATAAAGACAAAGTCTGACTTCATCTCCGCTAGAGCGGCACAATTCTACTTGAGGTGCTCATAAGAGTTAGTGAAAACATTAATCTTCTTTAGTTATTGCTCTTTATTCTGTACTTCCTACAGATGCCACCTGTCGGACGATTTTCGGACCCAGAGCAACAATGTGCATCACTTGTGTACTTGTATGTAATCACATTGTATGCATCCCTTTACGTGACACATTCAACGCCTCTCCTAGACTGCTGTGTGAAAAGGAACTAATGGATGTATTTGGACTCAGTACCTAATGTTTCATACATATCCCCATGATCAGAACGGTAAAGTGTGTGCGGTGTCAATATGTACATGTACTGGAAAATTCTTCAGAAGGCTTAAATACAGGACTTTGGAAAAGAGCAGGAGAGAATTGTTAGGAAGTTGCTGCAACAAGACATGCAGCAATTGTATGATGTTAACATTGTAATTAAAGTTGGTTGTACATTGTAAGTGATAGGCAGTCTGAATTGTTATCCTATGTCGTGCTGTTTTTATTGGGTCCTTTCCGCATTGGAAGGTGGCATTAAAAGTCTATTGTGACATTGATAAAATGTACCTTGTATCTGAAAGAGACAATTAGTTATAGATTCCTTACCTTAGAATTACCCCCAGGCGTCAGACTGGATCCGTAGAATGTTTCATCAGCAGTACCGCTGAAAGGTGGCGTCGGTCAGCTCCCGTTCGTCGTTGGCGTCGTGGTCACCGGGATGATGTTGCGGTAGCTACTTAGACGTCGCCCTCGCGCGCTGACGTCAGTTCTTTCTTTTTCCGCGCCAGCCAGCGCAGATCCGGAGAGAGCGGTACCTCCAGTCACTTTTTGACTGACTTTTTGCCGACTATAATCAACGTCGTTTTTGAGTCTTCGACTCCTGGTGCACGTCAGGGATGCCCGGTTTCAAAGCTTGCGGTTCCTGCCGACGGTTGATGTCGGTGACGGATCCGCACCGCGTGTGCCTGTTCTGTTTGGAACCCGACCACGACTCCAAGTCGTGTTCCAACTGCCGGACCATGAATCCGAAGTCTTTGCGGGAGCGGTCCTGAAAGCTTCTCGAGGCCTGGCAGTCCGCTCCGCTCGAGATCCCGGTCGCGGAGCCACTACCACCAGTCCTCTTCCAAGTCTTCGCACTCCTCAGGTACTTCGAAGCACAAGAAGAAGTCGAAGAAGCATCATCGCTCTTTGACTTCTCCCCGTCCGTCGGCCGACGTGACGAGGCATGCGGGTGGTGCCCCTTTCGCGGCTCCGCGTGCGGAGTCCGCTGGGTCGACTCCGGGTTTCCCTCCCTTTCCGGGTCCCGGTGTGAATCCTGCCCAGCTTCGGAGTTTCTACGAAGCAATGCATGCCATCTTTGGGCAGCCCGACTCCGCTGGCGCGCCTTTGGGCCCCGCGGACTCGGCTGGAGGCCCTGGGCCTTCAACGCCGGAGGCTCCAGCCCCGACACCGCAGGGTTCCCTTGGATCCAGGCCTGGATCCGTATCGGCGCGGTCGACCTGATCACGCCTCCCCCGGCACCGATTCCACCAGCACCACGTCCGCAGCCGACACCGACTGTGTCCCCAGCCGGCGTTGACCCGGGCCTCCACCCCGACATGGACACGGAGCCGGACCGACGTTGACCGACTCTGGTTCCGGCGCCGACGGGTACTTTTGTGCCCCTGTTCCACCCTGGGTCTTTTAGGCCTGATTGGCAACCAGAGGAGGGTGAGGAGGACTGGGAGGGGTCTGGAGACCCTTTAACTGACCAGTTGGAATACGATCCGGAGTGGCGAGAGGAGTTTGGGGATGCCAGTGGGCTGGATACTTCCCTGGACCTTGGCATGTTGTCTCCTCCTACCGGAGGAGGGAGCTTCTTCCGCAGTGGTGTTGCGTAGGGCGGCCGAAGCCCTCAACCTCAAGCTACCTACGGTGGCGGTCAGGACTAACCTCCTGACAGAGGTGCTCCAACCGGCAGCGAGCTCTTCGGAGCCCCTGCTGCCGTTCAATGAAGCCCTCACTGACGTCCTTTTGGGCACCTGGTCCAGGCCCAACACAGGGGCTCCTGTGGATAGGATAATCGCCCGACGCCACCGCCCGGCTCCGGGCGACCCCACTTTCCTCTCCCAACCCCCCACCCCTGAGAGCTTGGTGGTCCAAGCCTCCACGTCCAAAGGCGCATTCCCTAACGCACCACCTGATAGGGAATCCAAAAAGCTGGACCACCTTGGGAAGATGTTTTCTTCCTCCAGCTTGGGACTGCGGTCGGTAAACATCGCATGTCTGTTTGGCCGTTACACCCACTCTCTGTGGGATACGGTGGCGCAGGTGCTGCCTCAGTGCCCGGAGGAGGCCCGGGCCGTACTCTCCCGTGCAGTTGCTGAGGGGAGAGACGCAGCCAAGTTTACCATTTGCTGTGGACTGGACACCGCCGTCTCGCTAGGCAGGACAATTTCAACGTCGGTAGCCCTTTGACGCTACGCCTGGCTGAGGTCGACTGGTTTCTCCGGGGATATCCAAGCTACCCTTATGGACATGCCCTTTGATGGCCGTCGCCTGTTCGGCGACAAAGCAGACAACGCGCTAGAGCGCTTCAAGGACTCTCAGGCTACGGCCAAGTCCTTGGGCCTCTCCACCCGCCCTGCGCAGTCTGCTTTTCGACCCTTTCGTGGCTACGGAAGGGGTGCCCCGCCATGTTCCGCCCAGAGCCACATGCCGGCGCAAGCTGTTCAGCCCCTGCGCGGCCGTGGACGTGGGAACCACCGCCGTGGTTCTGGGGGCCAGCGAGCGGGCCAGTCCACCGCAGCCCCCTCTGCAGCAGCCTCCAAACCCTCCTAGTCCGATCTTTCAGGGCCACCAATCGCCAGTGGGTGGCCGGATTCGCCATCACCTCCCCCACTGGCGCACCATTACGTCGGACATTTTGGTTTTGCAGATAGTCCGAAGGGGCTACTCCCTCCCCTTCGAGACTACCCCTCCACACATGCCACCTCAGCACCATCGCATGTCGGAGGATCATCTGGCCCTTCTCCAACAGGAAGTTTTGGCACTCTTGGCCAAGGGAGCCATCGAGCGAGTTCCTACCCCAGAAGTAGGTCATGGTTGCTATTCCTACTACTTTCTGGTGCCCAAGAAGGACAAGGTCCTGCGTCCTATCTTGGATCTCAGGAACGTCAACCGCTTCCTCCGGAAGGAGAAGTTCAAAATGTTTACGCTAGCTCAGGTCCTGTCTGCCCTCGACCCTGGAGACTGGATGGTAGCGGTGGACTTGCAGGACGTGTACTTTCACATTCCCGTCCTGCCAGCCCACTGGCGTTACCTGCGGTTCACAGTAGGCCACAAGCACTTTCAGTTTACCGTGCTTCCCTTTGGCCTTACCAGCGTCACTCGGGTGTTCACAAAAGTGAAGGCGGTGGTCGCAGCTCATCTGCGCAGATCAGGGGTTCCAGTCTTCCCCTATCTCGACGACTGGCTGTTGAAGGCGGGCTCGCCCCAGGCAGTCGTCTCCCACCTCCAGACTACGGCGGACCTCCTGCTTTCGCTGGGGTTCACTATCAACGTGCCGAAGTCACACCTGACTCCCTATCAGAAGCTCCTTTTCATCGGAGCGGTTCTGGACACGACGCAGTTTCGGGCTTATCCTCCCGAGCAGGGAGTCCGGGATATTCGGGCTATGATTCCGATCTTTCAGCCTCTATCCCGGGTTTCGGTCAGAATGACCCTGAGGCTGCTGGGCCTCATGGCCTCCTGCTGGTAGATCATGCCAGGTGGCATATGCGGGCTCTGCAGTGGGACCTGAAGTTCCAGTGGGCGGAGCATCAGGGGAATCTTTCTTCTTGCGTCCAGATCCTGAGGGCACTGCACACCAATTGCAGTGGTGGCTGACGAACCAGGATTGGGTCAACGGCAGGTCCCTCTCCCTTCCTCAGCCAGAGTTCACAGTGGTGACAGATGCATCACTGCTGGGATGGGGCGGCCACATGGGAGAGCGGCGATCAGGGGCCTCTGTTCTCCGGCGGAGTCCGGGCTCCACATCAACCTTCTGGAGCTTCGGGCGATCCGTCTTGCACTAAAGGCATTCCTTCCCTCTGTCCGGGGAAGAGTGGTGCAGGTATTCACGGACAACACCACCGCCATGTGGTACTGCAACAAACAGGGCGGGGTGGGGTCGTGGACCCTATGTCTAGAGGCTCTCCGTCTCTTGACATGGCTGGAACATCAGGGCATATCCCTGGGGGTTCCACACCTGGCAGGTTCACTGATCGCCAGGGCGGACAAACTCAGCCGCAGGTGCATGATGGATCACGAATGGCGTCTTCACTCGGAGGTGGCGCAAGGTCTCTTTCAGCAGTGGGGAGAGCCTTGGTTAGATCTATTTGCCACCGAAGAGAACGCGCAATGTCGGCAATTCTGCGCGTTGGAATTTCCAAGGTGGCACTCACTAGGCGACACTTTTCGTTGCGGGTGGAGTTGCGGTCTTTATACGTTTTTCCACCTATACCACTTCTGCCCAGAGTGCTGAAGAAGATCAAGTGCGACCGGGCCCATGTCATCCTTGTGGCTTTGGATTGGGCACGAAGAGTCTGGTTTCCGAGCTGTTACACATGGCCATCGATCGTCCGATCCGACTGCCTCTTCGGGAGGATCTTCTGTCGCAGCAGCAGGGGACGGTCCTCCACCCGAACCTGTCCAGCCTCCACCTCCTTGCGTGGAGATTGAGCGGCGACAGTTGACAGCCTTTGACCTTCCTCCCGAAGTCTGTAATGTTATCTTGGCAGCCAGGCGTCCCTCCACTAAGATGGTATACGCCCGAGGATGGAACAAATTTGTGGCATGGTGCACAGCAAAGGCTGTGGATCCCTTTTCTGCCCCTCTTTCTGAAGTTCTCTTGTTCCTCCTGTCTTTGGCCCAGCAGAGCTCTGCTCTGGGCACTCTGAAGGGCTACCTCTCGGCCATTTCAGCCTTTCTTAGGCTTCTGATCAGCCTTCTCTTTTCAAGTCCCCTGTTGTAAATCGCTTCCTTAAGGGCATTACTCATCTTTTTCCTCCTGTCCCCTTCGTAATGCCTCAGTGGGACTTGAACTTGGTTCTTACTTACCTTATGTGCGCTCCCTTTGAGCCGCTTCATAACTGTCCTCTCAGACTTATTACTTTAAAGACTGCCTTTCTGGTTGCCATCACCTCTGCTCGTAGGGTGAGGGTGCTCCAAGCTCCTTCTTTCAAGCCTCCTTTTCTGGCTGTTCATCCGGACAAGGTCGTCCTTCGAACCAGACCTTCCTTTCTTCCCAAGGTGGTTACTTACTTCCACATTGGTCCAACCATCACTTTGCCCACCTTCTTTCCGCCTCCGCATTCTTCTAAGGAGGAAGAGAGGCTCCACCGTCTGGATCCAAAACGTGCGCTTTCATTTTATTTGGATCGCACCAAGCAATTCCGGGTGGATGACCAACTCTTTGTTGGCTACGTGGGCGCCAAAAAAGTTTGGGCCGTGCACAAACGGACCATCTCTAGGTGGGTCGTTTTGTGCATTAAAGCTTGCAACTCTTTGGCAAAGGAGGAGCCTCCAGTGGGACTGCGCGCCCATTCCACCAGGGCGACGGCAGCTACCACTGCTTTGGGACATGGAGTCCCCCTCAATGACATCTGTCAGGCAGCTACGTGGGCATCTCTGCACACATTCACAAAACACTACTGCTTGGACAGCCAAGTCCGGAGAGACGGCTTCTTTGGCCGTTCTGTTCTCCAGGACTTTCTGGTGTGAACTTGGTTCTCAGACCCACCTCCGGTGTTGATATTGCTGGGGTATCTATTCTAAGGTAAGGAATCTATAACTAATTGTCTCTTTCAGATGAACAAGTTACTTGCCTTCGGTAACGATATATCTGTAAGAGACATAGATTAGTTATAGATACCTTACTGCCCCACCCATCCTCCCCGTTCTGCGAACTGACTTCTAGAGTCAGGGAATCCCTTTCAGGGCCCTAGTTTTGTGCACCAGTGGTCAGTGTCTTGCATGGCTCTGCGCTTCTGGTGTGGAATGTCGTGTAAAAGAACTGACGTCAGCGCACGAGGGCGGTGTCTAAGTAGCTACTGCGACGTCATCCCGGCGACAACGACGAACGCGGAGCCGACCGGGCCCACCTTTCGACGCGCAGGGGTACTGCTTACCAATGTAAGTGCTTCAGATGAGGCGAGATAGATTGCTGATAAGGGACTCTCCGGATAAATCTAGCCGCTGCATTTTGTACTATCTGGAGTTTTCGGATTAAGAAAGCAGGAAGGCCCAAATACAGACTATTAGCATTTTCTAACCTAGAGGTTACCATGGTGTGAATCACTGTTTTACGCATGTCCTCCGAAGCCAACTGCGATCTATGCTCCAGAAAAGATTTTAGCCATGAAAAAGCGTTTCCCTGGATTCCTGCCAAACTAAATTTGTCTAGAAGGGTGGCATGTGGGACTGTGCCAAACGCAGATGATAGGTCAAGCAAAACCACCATTGCTGATCGTTAACAGTCCAAATTCTCTTTAATGTATTCTGTGACCTCAAATAAGGCAGATTCGATACTAAGCCTGATTGAAAGCCTGATTGCGAGTCATGTAAAAGGCTATTGGATTTCACAAAGGAAGATAGCTGACTGTGTACCAGTTTCTCCAAAATGTTTGCAGCCACTGGTAGGAGTGAGATGGGTCTAAAAATATTTAATATAGCCGGGACTGCGTTTGGTTTCTTCAGTACTGGCAAAAGGAAGGCTTGTTTCCAATCAGAAGGAAATAGTCCTTCTTCAAGTGAGGTGTTCAAAAATGTATTGAGCACCAAATTAATAATTGAGATCATCATCCTTAGAATTTGGTGCGGTCAAGGGTCCCCTGGGGATCCTTATTTACATTTCTCCAGTTCCTTCAGAGAGACTACCTCTGGAATCGAGAGAAAGTTAGAGAGTAGATTACCTTGATTTGGCATGAGGTCTGCCTGCATCTTGGGTAAAGTTCCTGTAGAGAAAGTTGCGTAGATATTCTGGATTTTCTCATGAAAAAACGCCAATAAATTATCACAGAGTTCTGGGTATTGACTAATGCTACTTTTCTTTTGAATTATATATTGAACATAAAGCCTTATTGTTCAAACATTGTGAGCACCATCTCTGAAACTCGCGCTACACTTTCATTTTGGTGTTGAGATTAGCCCAGTGAATAGAACAATGAAGGTGGGAATGCTACAAAGTTATACAGCAACTATGTTGTAAAAACCTTTGTTGTTCGCGATTTGGAAAACGTTGCAGCTACCATTCTGTTTCTTAATTGTAGTTACAATTCACATTGTGTGCACTAGGATTGTATTTTGGTTTTAAAATAAATGTATGAAATATATCCATTTTTTCCCAGTGTTCGTGAGTGTTTTCCTTAATGAAGGATGGTTTGGGTTCCACTAACTATTCCTGTGATTTCTCATAGGAATGATTGTTACCTGAAACACATGTCAGTTAATTATTGCTCATTAGGTTGTGGTTGCAGAGCAACTAGTTTTCTGTCTTGGGTTTGCACATTGACTAAGAAAGTCCTTAGTCTCTGGGGGTCTAGAAAACCTAATTGTGCCATGTTCTAGAGGATAATCTAGAAAATTTACCAAGGCTGTGGCTCCGTGGTGATCTAACTCTTCAGGTGGCTTTCGATCTAGAACAGTGGTTGAAACATGATTTTTGGTGCATGTATTCAGTGTGCACCAGAAGTGAAATAAAGTAATCAGATAGAGTTATAAAGAAACGTGTCTGATACTATGGGCAGTAAGCATGAACAGTCTCATCCCTACTGATTCACGATGGATGTCCAAAATTCAGAACGCTATCACTTTGGAAATCAAACTGACTTATAGATCAGGAATTCTCAATCGAGGAAGCGAGGTGAAAGAGAGTGCTTAATATGTGTTACTGTACACTGAAGAACTAAGGGAGAGTTTTTAATGTTTGTGGTTGCAAATAATCCACAGTACTGGTACAACTCTATAATGTTTATGGATTGCAGGAAGGTACAACAAACGGACTAAATAATGTCTCCTATTTTTAACATCTAAGGAGTTATTTGAAGGTAAAGTTAAGGACATTCATGGCATGTTGTGTTGGGCCTCCTTAAGTCAGTGATTCCGTGAATGTGGCCCTTAACATCTTAGTTTACCCATGGCAAATGAGACATAATCAAACAATCTGTTTGCACAAGTAACTTGCTTTCTGGAACCTGATAAAATATTTGAACAAAGATCTCCTAGGGGATGATTATTTCAGTCAAATGATGGATGGCTAGAAGCAATATGTATTTAACAGAACTACAAATAGCCATGATACAGTGGCACGATCGAAAATGAATCTGGAACCCTAGTGGTCAACAATTGGTATTGAGCGTTGCAGAGTTTGCAAATAAAAACCTGTAATTGATCAACCTATGGATAATAGAATCTAATCGAATGCATTTGTGCACCGGTTGAACCTCAATAAGATGCCAAACTGTGTACGCACAAAGTTCTAGTCTGGAACCCTGTTTGGCTTAATTCTCTGTACATGTATCTGTAATTTGGTTGGTACAGATCCTTCACTTAAGGCTTACACAAATGTAAATAGACACTGATGCCTATTAATGGAATATTCATGCATTTCAAGTTGTTTACTGTTTGGAATCCTTTATGGGCAGGCTACACAAACCTTCCTATTGTCTGGGTTTGGTTAATTTACAGAATGTCAGAAGAACAGTACTGGGCCTTTACTTTCAGTTAAGTGAACTGTGGATTGGAAAGCTCTCTAGTGCTGCTTCAGCTCTTTGCTCCTGGGAAAACTCACCATTTGTAAAACTAAGTTGGAGTGTTTTCTTCTGTACATACTAGAATTAAACTTTGGCCCTTAGCAGGTGGTCACTCAGTAACCTTCATCCAGTTTGTTCTCATGAAAATGTGGATGCTATTTGGGTCCCATTTGGCAGGGAGGGCAGGGTTCTTTTGGTGACTTTGCTCAATGGGAGCTACCCAGTAAAACAAAAGATGTTTGTATAATATCTGGACAGTTAAATCAGCGCATTACTGTTTTGATTAAACACGTTTTTGTTGGAAAACAAGGGCCTACTATTTATCTGAAGTCGATGGAAATTCTCTTTCTTCAGGTGTACCTTTTAATTTGTTAACTCTTCAGTAGACAGTCTTTTGATGTGTGAGGACTGAGTTGACTTCTATAGGCCTTAGAGTGAGTCACAGATAGGGTCAGATGTTTGTCCTTGGTGGGTTGGTGATGAAGGTAATTTGTTTGTTACACAAAGAGTGTATATAGTCTATGAGCAGGCAGGGGGAAGCTGAAGTATATGAAGTGTTATACAAGAAGACACCAAAATAAATGAGATCTTGTGTTCTCATGACTGGGTGCTGGGAAGGTAATGGCTAGAAATACCAATACCTTTGTATGCTTTATGGCTTCTATTCAGCTTTAGATCAAAAATATCAAAATGATAGCTTGAGGCTAATATTAAGGTAGTAAATTACTTTCAGAAACATATTATTGCATGTATTTATATTCATTGATATATGTGTGTATATATAGATGTGTATGTGTGTATATATACACAGAATGTGTGTGTATATATATGTGTGCGTGTGTATGTGTGTGTGTATATATATATATATATGTGTGTGTGTGTGTGTGTGTGTGTGTATATATATATATATATATATATATATATATATCTGAAAGAGACATGTTAGTGACCGATTCCTTACCTTAGAATATCCTCAGGCGTCAGGCTGGATCCGGAAAGTTTTTGCGTAGCAGTACCCTTGCGCGTCGGTAGGCGGCGTCGTGCGGCTCCGCGTCCGTCGTCGGCGTCGGGACCGCCGGGATGACGTCGCGGGCAGTACTTAGACGCCGCCCCTGCGCGCTGACGTGAGTTCTTTCTTTTTCCGCGCCAGTAAGCGCAGATCCGGGAAGAGCAGTGCCCTAGTCATTTTTTGACTAACTTTTTGGTGAATTTTTCACTGTTTTTCTCGAAGTCTCTCGACTCCGACGGTGTCAGTAGGGATGCCCGGCTTCAAGCCATGCGACGCCTGTGGTCGGATGATGTCGATCACAGACCCGCATCTAGAGTGTCTTTACTGCCTCGGCCGCGACCACGACACGAAGTCGTGCCCCGACTGCCGGGCCTTGCACCCGAAGGCTTTGCGAGAGCGGACTCGAAAGCTCCTCGAGGTCCGGCAGTCGACTCCGCGCCCCGGTCACGCGAGAGGTCGAGGGGCCGGTCGCGGAGTCCTCATCGGTCGTCGGGATCCAAGTCTTCGCACTCCTCCGGTAAGTCGAAGCATAAGAAGTCTAAAAAGCGTCATCGCTCGACGACTTCACCTCGCCGGCCTCGCGACTCGGCTGAGGGTCCTGTCGGCACCGTCCCCGCGGCGCCGGGAGTGCCTATGGAGCCGCCCCGCATTACCCGTCCTTCCCGGGTTCGGGGGCGACTCCGGCCGAGATACAGGAGTTCCTGTCGGCCATGGCCCGCCTCTTCGGGCCTCAAGGTCCCCCTGGTGCGCCTTCGGGCCCCGCAGGCCCTAGTGGGGTTCCTAAGGTGCCGCCGGCGACTCCGGTCCCGGCGCCGCCAGCAACACCAGCCCCGGCTCCGGCCCCGGTGCTGCCACAACCCCGATCGACGCCGGTTGACCTGACGACACCTCCACCGGCGCCGATCTCTCCGGTGCCGTTAACGACGCCGCCCGGGGCTCCGGGCGACGTCGTTCCCCGGTTCTCTCCGGATCCGGACACGACGCCGGACCGGCGTCGCTCGACGCCGGCTCCGACGCCGCTGGGACCTTGGGTCCCGCATGTCCCTCCTCCATATTTTGAACCTGAATTGGAGGACGTAGAGGACTGGGAGGGGTCTGATGACCCTCTCACACAGCAGTGTGAGTTTGATCAGGACTGGGTTGAGGAACTTGGGGATGCCAGTGGTTTGGACACCTCCCCTGACCCTGGCATACTGTCTCCTCCTTCCGTGGCAACGGAGGAGGGAGCTAACTTTGCAACGGTGTTGCGTAGAGCAGCTGGGGCCTTACACCTCCAGTTGCCTACAGTGGCTGTCAGGACTATCATCCTGACGGAAGTGCTTCAGCCGGCGGCTACCTCCTCGGAGCCACTGCTGCCGTTTAAAGAGGCGCTTTCCGACGTTCTTTTGGGCACCTGGTCCAAGCCCACCACAGGGGCTCCTGTGGATAGGAACGTGGCCCGACGCCATCGCCCTGCTCCGGGCGACCCCCTGTTCCTCTCCCAACACCCCACCCCTGAGAGCTTGGTGGTCCAAGCCTCTGCTTCCCAAAGCACCTTCCCTACCGCTCCCCGGATAGGGAATCCAAACGCCTGGATCAATTTGGGAAGAAGGTCTTTTCTTCCTCCAGTGCTGGCTTGCGGTCCGTCAACACCACTTGCCTCTTGGGCCGATATTCCCACTCCTTGTGGGACTCGGTGGCGCAAGTTCTGCCCCAGTGTCCTGAGGAGGTCCAGACACTGCTTTCCCGCACCATTGCGGAGGGAAGAGATGCGGCAAAGTACACCATCAGATGTGGCCTTGATACCGCCGACTCGCTAGGCAGATCGCTTGCGACGACAGTGGCGCTGCGCCGTCACGCCTGGCTGAGGACCACTGGTTTCTCGGGTGATGTCCAAAACTCTCTTATGGACATGCCCTTTGATGGAGTCAGTCTTTTTGGAACAAAGGCAGACCATGCGCTGGAGCGCTTTAAGGACTCGCGGGCTACAGCCAAGTTCCTGGGCCTTTCTGCTGTGCGCCCTCAGCAACAGTCTGCTTTTCGCCCCTTTCGTGGCCACGGAAGGGGCGCCCAGTCACGTCCGCTGCCCAGCCACCGGCCCGCGCAGCAAGCGTCTTCGCGTGGCCGAAGACGTGGCTCCCGCCGTGGCGGGTCAGGCAACCAGCGTGCGGGTCAGGCCACCAACCCCGCCCCGTCCGCGGCCTCCAAGCCCTCCTAGTCCTTCCCTTCAGGTGCACAGCACGCCAGTAGGGGGCAGGGTCCGCCATCACCTTCACCACTGGCGTGCCATCACCTCGGACAGGTGGGTCTTGGACATTGTCCGAAGGGGCTACTCCCTCCCCTTCGTGACCATCCCCCAGCCATGCCACCTCAATTCCACCGCATGTCAGGGGATCACTTGGTGCTTCTTCAAAAGGAAGTTGCGGCCCTCTTGGCCAAGAGGGCCATCGAGCGTGTTCCGACCCCAGAAGTAGGACGTGGTTGCTACTCCCACTACTTTCTGGTGCCCAAAAAGGACAAGGAGGACATGCGTCCTATCTTGGACCTCCGGAACGTCAATCGCTTCCTCCGGAAGGAGAAGTTCAAGATGCTCACCCTAGCTCAGGTCTTGACTGCTCTCGACCCTGGAGACTGGATGGTAGCGTTGGACTTGCAGGACGCATATTTCCACATCCCCGTCCTGCCGTCCCACCGGCGTTACCTGCGGTTCACGGTAGGCCTCGAGCATTTTCAGTTCACTGTGCTCCCTTTTGGCCTTACAAGCGCCCCTCGGGTGTTCACGAAAGTGATGGCGGTGGTCGCAGCCCATCTGCGCCGGGCAGGGGTTCCAGTCTTCCCCTACCTCGACGACTGGCTGCTGAAGGCGGGCTCGCCCCAGGCAGTCGTCTCCCACCTCCAGACAACGGCCGAACTCCTGCACTCGCTGGGGTTCTCCATCAACGTGCCGAAGTCGCACCTGATTCCTTCTCCACAGCTCCTTTTCATCGGAGCAGTTCTGGACACGACACAGTTTAGGGTTTATCCTCCCGAACGGCGAGTCCGGGATATTCAGGCTATGATTCCTATCTTTCGGCCTTTATCCTGGGTTTCGGTACGGATGACCCTGAGGCTACTGGGCCTCATGGCCTCCTGCATCCTGTGGTCGATCATGCCAGATGGCATATGCGGGCTCTGCAGTGGGACCTGAAGTTCCAGTGGGCGCAGCACCAGGGCAACCTGTCCGATCACGTCCAGATCTCGGAGGGGACTGCAAAACAGTTGCAGTGGTGGCTCTCGAACCGGCAATGGGTCATGGGCAGATCCCTCTCCCTTCCCCAGCCAGAGCACACAGTTGTGACGGACGCGTCCCTTCTGGGATGGGGCGGTCACATGCGAGAGGCGGAGATCAGAGGCCTCTGGTCTCCGGCGGAGTCCCGACTCCATATCAACCTTCTGGAGCTCCGGGCGATCCGACTTGCACTCAAGGCATGCCTTCCCTCTGTCAAAGGGAAGGTAGTGCAGGTGTTCACAGACAACACCACCACCATGTGGTATTGCAACAAACAGGGCGGGGTGGGGTCGTGGACCCTATGTCAGGAGGCTCTGCGCCTCTGGACATGGCTGGAACATCAGGGCATATTCCTGATGGTTCAACACGTGGCAGGTTCCCTGAACGCCAGGGCGGACGAACTCAGCCGCAGGTGCATGATGGATCACGAATGGCGTCTTCACTCGGAGGTGGCGCAAGGTCTCTTTCAGCAGTGGGGAGAGCCTTGGTTAGATCTGTTCGCCACCGAAGAGAACGCGCAATGTCAGCAGTTCTGCGCGTTGGAATTTCCAAGGCGGCACTCGCTCGGCGACGCTTTTCGTCGCGAGTGGCGTTGCGGTCTGTTGTACGCCTTTCCGCCTATACCACTTCTACCCAGAGTGTTGAAGAAGATTCGGCGCGACCGGGCCCAAGTCATTCTTGTGGCTCCGGACTGGGCTCGAAGAGTTTGGTATCCCGAGCTACTCAGTATGAGCGTTGATCCCCCGATCTGTCTGCCTCTTCGGGAGGATCTTCTGTCGCAGCAGCAGGGGACGGTCCTCCACCCGAACCTGTCCAGTCTACACCTGCTTGCGTGGAGATTGAGCGGCGGCAGTTGATTCCTTTCGACTTGCCTCCCGAAGTTTGTGATGTGATTCTGGCAGCCAGGCGTCCCTCCACTAAGGTGGTATACGCCTGCAGGTGGAACAAGTTTGTGGCATGGTGCACAGCAAAGGCTGTGAATCCCCTTTCTGCCCCTCTTTCTGAGGTTCTTCTGTTCCTTCTTTCTCTGGCCCAACAGGGTTCTGCCCTGGGTACCATCAAGGGCTATCTTTGTGCGATATCAGCCTTCCTCAGGCTTCCTGATCAGCCCTCCCTTTTCAAGTCCCCTGTGGTTAACAGGTTTCTTAATGGCATTACACACCTCTTTCCTCCTGTTCCGTTTGTAATGCCTCAGTGCGACTTGAACTTGGTTCTTACCTTCTTAATGTGCGCTCCCTTTGAGCCTCTACATAATTGTCCTCTTCGTCTTCTTACTCTGAAGACAGCATTCCTGGTGGCCATCACCTCTGCTCGGCGGGTGAGTGAGCTCCAGGCTCTTTCATGCAAACCTCCCTTTCTGTCTGTTCATCCGGACAAGGTTGTTCTTAGGACGCGTCCGTCCTTCTTGCCAAAGGTGGTTACTGCCTTCCATATTGGGCAGGCCATCACTTTGCCCACCTTCTTTCCGCCTCCGCATCCTTCCAGAGAGGAAGAGAGGCTCCACCGTCTGGACCCAAAACGTGCGCTTTCTTTTTACATCAACCGCACACACCAGTTCCGGGTGGATGACCAGCTCTTTGTTGGCTACGTGGGTGCCAAAAAAGGTCGGGCGGTACACAAAAGGACCATCTCCCGCTGGGTCACTATGTGTATCAAAGCCTGCTATTCTTTGGCTAAGAAGGAGCCTCCTGTTGGGCTGCGTGCCCATTCCACCAGGGCAACGGCGGCTACCACGGCTTTAGGCCGCGGGGTTCCGTTACAGGATATATGTCAGGCAGCTACGTGGGCCACGCTGCACACGTTTACCAAACATTACTGCCTTGACAGCCAAGTCCGGAGAGACGGCTTCTTTGGCCGTTCTGTTCTCCGGGACTTCCTCGTCTGATCTTTGTTCGCAGACCCACCACCGGGGTTGGTATTGCTGGGGTATCTATTCTAAGGTAAGGAATCTGTCACTAACGTGTCTCTTTCAGATGCACAAGTTACTAACTTGTGTAACGATATATCTGTAAGAGACAGTAGTTAGTGACAGATTCCTACCGCCCACCCATCCTCCCCGTTCTGCGAACTGATTTCTAGGGTTAAGGACATCCCTTTCAGGGCCCTAGTATTTTTCAGACACCTATGTCAGCTTCTTGCATGGCTCTGCGTTCCTGGCGCGGAAAGTCGTGTACAGAACTGACGTCAGCGCGCAGGGGCGGCGTCTAAGTACTGCCCGCGACGTCATCCCGGCGGTCCCGACGCCGACGACGGACGCGGAGCCGCACAACGCCGCCTACCGACGCGCAAGGGTACTGCTACGCAAAAACTTTCCGGATCCAGCCTTACGCTTGGGGATATTCTAAGGTAAGGAATCTGTCACTAACTACTGTCTCTTACAGATATATCGTTACACAAGTTAGTAACTTGTGCATATATAGACACTGTTCCAACTCACCTGACTGAGTCAAGGATTTCCCACAACAACATCAGTGCTTGTGTTCAGATGGAAAGTACCATCAAGGTAAAGAATATCGGAGGATTTCCAGTGGAACTGTGAACAACAAACACAATGCACTATGGGACTTGTAGTAGGCAAAATCCAGTCACGTGGCTTACCTTTGAAAAAGCGCGCCCCAGCACACCTGCGTGTTATTTAATTCCATCTGTGAGCAAGGCAGAGAGCCGAAACGTTAGAATATGGAATGTGGTGCTGCTGTACCTGAAAAATAAACGTCATCTGCAGTATTGGGCCTCACTTTTTGTGCTACAGTGATGTAAGGATGGGCTGCTCCGTGCACATTGTGTGGAGGCCGCTCTGTAGGTTCTTGGGCTCCAGAACGGGGGGAAGAGAGAGAGAGAGAGAGAGAGAGAGAGAGTACACACACTCGTGAGCAAGGGATTGTTTTCCCGAAACGCGTTGAGCTGGTTGCTGAATTGCAATAAAATACCGCTTGAATAAGGAAACTGTGTCCACAGCAGCTGTTCTTTCACTTGTAGCAGTGTTGTTCCGGATGTTGAGAGGCTCGCCCCCTCGCTGTGGACCGCCGCCGATCAGAGGAAGGGGTAAGGCGAACACGGTGCGCGAGCACCGTTTGGCGTTTTATATATATATATATTCACTGAAAAAACCATAGGTTTTACGGAAAGTTATAGTTAGTTGGACATTTCACTCGTACAAAACCAGAGAAATTCCCCCGTTATAGTTAGTTCAGGTAACTATAACTCGCGCCCCCGCAATGCACTGCTGATGACGTCACATATTACATCACTCATGACATGGTCAATGACATCACTCATGACATCTCAAATGACATCACTCATGACATCACTCATGACATCATCCAGTGACTGTGTGTTTCTGTAAAGTTTAAATATGTTTAGGCGTATTGAAGAATGAGTGGGTGTATAAGTGTCTGAATGGATGATTTAGTAGGTGCGTGACTGACTCTATGTGAGTGATTAAATGTATCTTACTGAATGCATGGGTTAGTGACTAAACTGTGTGAATGTCTGTATCCGTCTGTCTGTTGGTTTGTAGGCGGCTGCATGGCTTTCTGAATAGCTACATGAGTGTCTACATGGGATATTGATTGATTGTCTGAGTATCTGTATGGGTTCCTGAGTGTTTGTGTGGGTGGGGTGTGTGTGACTCTGTGCATAGATGTGTGAGTGGGTGATTCACTGCATGCATGGTTTCAAGAGTGCATCTGTGATGGACTGTATGGGTGGGTGAGTGTGTGTATGGGTGTGTTATTGAGTGAATGTATATCTCAGTGGTACATGTGTGAGTAACTACATATGTGAAAGGCAGTATATATGTGTGTTGGAGTATATAAATGGCTATAAGTGAGAGTGTGTGATTGTGAGAGTGGCTGTATGGATGAGTGTGTGCTTGTATCAGTGATTGTATAAGAGCGTAAGAATGTGCTAGTATTCGTATGAGTAAGTGAGCTGGTGTGTGTATAACTGTATAGGTGAGTAAATGGCAGTGTGATTAATTATTTGCATGACTGACTAGGTGTGTGAGTACCTCTATGGATGAGTGGCGGTGTGTGAGTGTCTATATAGGTGTATGAGTGCATATGATAGTCCTGTACTGAGTGACCGGAAGTATGAGTGACTGTACGGGTGAGTGAGTGGATGTGTGTGTAGACCTAAGAATCAGTGAGTGGGTATGTAGTTATTGGTGTTGGAGTGTCTATGGTTTTGAGAATGGCAGTCTGTAATTTAGAGTGGGTGTATCAAAGGTTATATTAGGGTGTGAGAAGATGCATCAAATTATCACATGGATGATGTCATCAGTGATGTCATCAGTGATGTCATTTGAGATGGCATCAGTGATGTCATCAGTGATGTCACTGACCATGTCATGAGGGATGTAATATGTGACGTCATCAGCAGTGCATTGCGGGGGCGCGAGTTATAGTTAGCTGAACTAACTATAACGAGGAAATTTCTCTGGTTTTGTATGAGTGAAATGTCCAACTAAGTATAACTTTCCCTAAAACCTATGGTTTTTTCAGTGAATTTCAAAGGTTTTTTTAAATGCTAATTTCTAACTATAACGTGCCTGAAACCTATGATTTTTTCAGTGAATTTCAAAGGTTTTTTAAATGCTAATTTCTAACTATAACGTGCCTGAAACCTATGGTTTTTTCAGTGAATTTCAAAGGTTTTTTAAATGCTAGTTTCTAACTATGCCTACAGAGGTAGGACATGTGAAGAAAGAAGAAAAAACGCACAGAAAGAAGCAAAAGAAATGCAGAAAGAAGCATCAGAAGTCCACAAAGACGAACAAAAGTGCAGGAAGAAGCAAGACATGTGCAGAAAGAACCAACAGAGGAGCAGAAAGAGGCCTTGTTGCAAAATCATCCTGTGCCCACAACTTTTTGAGACGGGTACTGGTGGTAACTGGCTCTGACTAACCAGGCCTAGAGCCAGTGCTATGCTAAAAGACACTTAGAATACAGTGAAAACACCTAAATACACTAGGGAACACTATGCGTTGGGGTACCCCTGTGATTAGCATGACCTCCTCTGTAAGGCCCTAGTACATAATAGGGCAGGGGGATTAAAACTACCTCTAAGTCAGAGGTGCAGAAATATGCTACTTTAACTAGTAGTCACGTTTGCAGAGTGGTGGAGAAAAGGTGCTGGGCGTCCAACCAACGCTCAGGAATTCCGCTGCGTAGGACTTACAGGAGGTACAAGGAGGGATTCTTGGACCCCAAACTCCCTCAGGACTAAATTGGACTTCATCCCCCATCCCGTAGTTTGCCACGAGGCACGTTTGCAGAGTGGTAGAGAAAGGGGGCCATGGCCTCCGAAGACGTCTTCGCAATCCCACTGTGTGGGACTTACTGGAGGTAACAAGAGGGGTAGTTGGCCCCCAAGGACATCCTTGGGGGCCAACTTCCCAAACTATTACCTCTAGTCAGTCCCACACAGCAGCACTGGTAAGTACTCGTACCAGGCCACGCCCACTTTGCCCACCACTCTACAAACGCGCTCCCTGGAACGCTCTTGGATGGGGATTGAAGTCCCCTTCACTGCTGGGGGTCCTTTAGGGGCCAACTAGCCTACCTTTTACCATGCAGTGGGATTGGTGAGAGGTAGACAAAGGCCATGCCCCTTTCTCCACCACTCTGCAAACACGCCCCTGGCTCGTTGTAGGTTGGGGGATTAAGTCCCCTTGAATCCTGAGGGTCCCTGGGATCCAACTAGCCCACCAGGTACCTCCAGTAAGCGCCACAGAGCTGCGTTGCAGAGAGGTGTAAAGGGGCGTGGCCTGGACCACCTCTCTGCAACGCAGGCCTGTGGCGCTTACTGGAGGTACCTGGTGGGCTAGTTGGCCCCCAGGGGACCTCAGGATTGAAGGGGAATTAATTCCCCAACTTAAAACGTGCCACAGGGCGCGTTTGCAAAGTGTTGTTGGGAGGGGGCGGGGCCTCCGGCACGATCGCGGTCTTTTTTTTTTTTTTTTAGAAGGGGGGCTGTGTGGCCCCCCTAATTTTTTCTTTTTTTGGGCCCTGGGGACCCCATCCCCCAGGGCCTGACCCCTTTTAAAAAAACAAAAAAACAAAACAAATCTGAATGGGAAGGGGGCCGCGTGCGCCCCCTTCCGTGGCCAATTCCGGCCCCTGGGACCCCATCCCCGGGGCATGGCCACATATATTTGTTTTTTGAGGGGGCTGCGTGGCCCCCTCCTGAGGTTCTATTGGCCCCGGGGACCGCATCCCCGGGGCCGGCCTTTTTTTTTTTTTTTTGGGGGGGAAGGGGGCCGCGTGGCCCCCTCCCGGGCCACTTCTAGCCCCGGGGTCCCCATCCCCCGGGACAGGCCCTATCCATTGGGGACCGTGGGGGGAGCTCCAATGCCCCCACGGTCCCGCCCGGCTCCCGCGTCCTGCAGGAGCGGCAGCTGCTTTCCACATGGGGAGCTGCTGACATGCAGCTCCCCGTGTGGAAAAGCAATCTGCTTTGCATTTTGGAAGCGAGAGCAGGTTTCCCTTCTCACGCTTCCAAAATCCAAAACAAGTTTGCTATGGCAGGCAGGGCGGGAGCCGCGAGGCTCCCGCCCTGCCATAGCAGTCAGCAGTGTCCCGAGGGTGGGCACCCCGGGACACTGCAGGAGCCGGCCCTGGGGGTGGCGGTCCCCAGGGCCATCACGGGATCCAGGTGGGGGCTGCGCGGCCCCTCCCTTCAGTTTCAAAGCCCCGGGAGGTGGTGGTCCTCGGAGCTCGGGGTCCGTAACAGACCCCCAAATTTACATACTTAGTGCCCCGGGGAGGTGGCGGTCCCCGGGTGTGTGGGGGCTCGAGCCCCCCCCCCCCCACAGGTTCTTTTTTTTTTTAAAAAAAAGCCCCGGGGGGTGGCGGTCCCCGGGGCTGCGGGGGGCCGTGTGCCCCCGCAAATATTCAAGAAAAGCCCCGGGGGTGGCGGTCCCCGGGGCTTGGGGGGCCCTTGGAGGCCCCCCATACATTAAAAAAAAACAAGCCCCGAGGGGTGGCGGTCCCCGGGGCTGCGGGGGGGCCGTGTGCCCCCGCAAATATTTAAGGAAAGCCCCGGGGGGGCTATATTACAATATAGCATGCCCCCGTGACTTGGCCCACCCGGGGGCTAAATATTAACGAAGTGCGGGAGCCCACGCTTCGTTTGTTTTATTTTCACGACAGGATTCGCGGATCCTCCGCGATTTTTGTCGGTTTTTTTTTCTTCTAAATGCTTTTTTTTGCCCTGAGCAGGCCTAGGGGGTCAGGGGGTTTCTACCCTGCCCCCTTTTCTTGTTTTTTAACGTTTTTTCTACTGTTTTCTTGTGACTCGGTTCTACCGGGTCACAAGATGGCTGCCAACACTTCCTGGTTTGGAGTGTTGACAGCCAATTAGAATAAAGCTCGTGGTCGGGAGGGTCCGCGGATCCACCGCGCCTCTAGATATCGAAACTTTTATTTTTTGATTTTCTCAGCAACTACTGAACGGATTTACACCATTTAAAACAAGCATTGGCATAGCCAATAGGTCTCGCTTTGGGACCTTATAAGTGTTTAGCCATGCAACAGTTGCATAACTAAATACTTATAAGGTCCCAAAAGCGAGACCTATTGGCTACACCATTGGCTTGTTACTTTGCTATAATCGTGGCACCCGCGCTTACTTTTAACATTAAAAGTAAAGCGCTTTAACATTAAAAGTAAAGCGCGGGTGCCGCGATTATAGCAAAAAGTAAAGAAATAGAAAAGAATCTATTTGTTTACTTTTGCTATAATCGCGGCACCCAGGCTTTACTTTTAACGTTAAAGTAAAGCGCGGTGCCGCGATTATAGCAAAAGTAAACAAATAGAAACAAGCATTGGCATGGCCGCGCGGCCGCAAAGCAGCGAAAGTGAAAGTGATCGCGATCGCGATGCACTTAATGACCCGTGACGGAGGAAATACAGATGGCGGCTGCGCTCGTGCATACTCGCGTGAACGCAAGCTGGTCTCCAGCAAAAGCCACTGCTGTTTGCACTTCCAAAACCCGCTTACTAAAACTCTCGCCGAGAGGAGCGCTAAGCGCTGGCTCAGGCGAGACCTAAAAAGGGCTCTTTCTGAACCAAGGGCTACCTTTTTGCCAAATTTGGTGTAATTCCGTTCAGCAGTTCGAGCTGTAGCCGTGTCTAAAGTTTCCTATGGGAAATTGATTTTCCGACCTCTTTTTTTTTTTTTTTTTTTTATTTCTCAGGAACTACTGAACGGATTTACACCATTTAACAAAAAGGGCTCTTTCTGAACCAAGGGCTACCTTTTTGCCAAATTTGGTGTAATTCCGTTCAGCAGTTCGAGCTGTAGCCGTGTCTAAAGTTTCCTATGGAAAATAACATGGAGAAAACACGTTTTGGGACCCCCCTTTTTTCTCGGCCCCCGCTTGGCGAATCACCCCGAAACTTTCAAGACAGGAGCTGACCGGAGCGCCCCACTAGTTTCGCGAAGATTCCTCATCCGGCGCCAAAGTTATTGGGAAAAGAAAAAACGCTTTTCCTATGGAAACTAGGTCCTAACTATAACTATCTACTGGCAACCGCCAGTAGATAATATATATGTATATGTATGTATATTTTACGGGGCGTGGCTACGCAGGCAATGGAGTCGGACGTGCTCGATTAGAGCTCTGTCACTGATTCCCCTGCCCCGCTGCAAATATCCGACAAAATAAGTTTTCCAGGGCTGGCGACTGGATCCGCTGTGCCCCGATCTGTCCTGCAACACACAGCGGGACTGGAAGCTGCAACAGGATCTGTGGCCCGGGCTCGGCACCAGGCAGCGGAGGCGACGCCGGAGCGGAGCTGAGGGAGATCCGCCAGAGACCTCTACGTGAGACCGAGGACGTGCCCCGCCCAGCAGGCCGCGATGCTCGGCGGTGAGAGGCGCGCTGCTGTGCTGAACTCCCGCTGGGCGCTGGCGGGGCCTGACAGAAGACTGGACCACCCGATGCTGTGGGGACAGTGCCAATCAGTGAATAGGCGCTCGGCTGGAGGGGAACTTTAATAAAATCCAAACTGCGCACTGAGCCCAAAATGGCGGCCATACAACCCGGAGTCCGGCGGTGATTATCTGCGGCGCAACCACACTCCAGGGGCCAGCGAGGAACAATGCTGGTGACGTGCTGAAGCCAGGCGAGTCCAGCGTAATAGAGAAGCTGCGCCGGACGGGGCTCAGCTGCGGGTACCCAGCTGGTGAAAGCGCACAGACAAAGCAACATATGTGCAGGCATTAAAATGGCGGATATGCAGCTCGGAGCCCGGTGGTGATTCTTAAGGCGCATCCAGATCCTGGAAACTTAAAGAGGGCAACACTGGCGATGCACTGAGGCCAGGCCATGGTGAGTGAATAGCGGATTGGTGCCGGGTAAGGCTGGACGCACACCTGAACACCAGCTGCAGCACACTACTTCTGACCATGGTGGCTAAGGGTGACCTGACCAGACATTTTTGCAGCAACATACCCTTGTCTCGTGATCTTGTGCTTCTTCCTGTGCACTGCGGACGACGCCCTATTGCCCCTATATGAAGCACGTGCTTTTCAAGAGTCCCTGTGGCATCCAAACTTGCTTGACTGAGTGGGTCTTAAGTCCTAGACTCGACAGCTGGCGTGCCGGAAATGTTGCTTCGCCCCTGCAGGACCACTCTATTGACCTGACGAGGCTGGAAGAAAGTTTCTCTTTTGTTTGATTCCTACCGCCACACAGGTGTGGTTGTTGACACACACCTGGCCTCAGCCCTATGTCGTGTGGAGGGGGACCAGCGGACTGGCACTGGGGGCTTGTCGACCCAGCCCCCCTGGCCCGCGCCCAGTCCGACAAAACGCCTGGAGAGATGTCATCAGACCAAATATCCAGCAAACTAGATGCAGTATTGGCGGCGGTGGAGAAACTAGGTGAAACCATGGAACAGACCCGTACCTCCCATGAAAGTAAAATAGACAAGGTAGCCATTGACTTGAATCTCTTACATGCGGATCACCGCAAACTTGCGGACAGAACATCCACAATGGAAGTCACTGTGGCGGAGATCACCCCACAGGTGATGGCGGCGGAGAAACACATTAAAAACCTCACAGCCCGGATAGTGTTCCTGGAAAACCGAGTCGATGATGCTGAAGGCAGATCGAGGCGCAATAATGTGCACGTGGTGGGACTGCCGGAAGGCGTGGAAGGTAGAGACGCGGCTACATATGCTGAATCCTGGCTTCGCAAATTGCTGCCGGAAGGAACACTTTCCCCTCACTTTGTTATTGAACGTGCACATAGGATACCAGCGACGCCCCCCAGCCCCGGGGTCCAACCCCAGACCGTTCCTAATGCGAGTGTTGAATTACAGAGACAGAGATGCCATTCTCCAGGAAACCAGGAAACTGCAGGAAATACGAGTGGATAACCACAAAATCATGTTCTTCCCCGACTTCACAGCACAGGTCCAGAGACAGCGATATTCCTATATGGCAGTAAAGAAGCGACTCCGGCAGCAGGACCTTAAATATTCCTTATTATTTCCAGCCCGTTTACGGGTGGTAGCGAACTGCAAAACCTGTTGTTTTGACGCTCCAGAGGCAGTGGGGGACTGGCTGGACACACAAGCATACACAGGAGGTGCCTCCTCAGCGGCAGGAATAGACGGCACGAGCACCGGCGGCCTCCCCGGAAGGCGTCGGAGGGGGAAGAAACTCAAAACAGCTCAACCATCCCAGAACCTTGGACCCAATCCTGAACAGATGCTGCAGGACCAACGCAACGCCCTTCAGGCCGCGGCAGAAATCGAAAGGACACAAGGGGAAGCATCCCCGTATCCAGTCTACAAGGACAGGACAGTGAGGCAGAGCAGTCGGATGAAACCCTGAATTCGCAGGACTCGGACAATCTCCCCGAAATCACTCCTCAAACTGCAGAGGGCATTATTTAGGCCACGTTATAGAACACTGGACAGGCACTGACTTGAACGTATTGAAGCACACGCAAGTATATCAAGTCTTTGTTATTGATGTATCACATGGCTGATGTGCTGAAAAGCATATTTGCATAGTTACAAAGCACATGTCTACTGGGTGTGGGGGGGGGGGGCGGGGTGGGACCTGGGATGGGACGGGCCCACGTCATATACAATGTGGCCTCCCTCGACGGAAACAGCTTGCGTTTATTGTCATATCAGCCCTGAGCTATGCTTTCCTTTTGCGGGGCGGGGAGTCAGCACGACAATGTGCCCATGGTAGCAGAGACACGTTCCGCTTGCACGAAACCCCCCCTTGTCGTTATTAAAATGTTGTTTTCTTTCATTGTTTGGACGACTGCATGTTGCATCTTCGCCCTTTTTGTATTATTAGTTTGTTTGTAGTTGTTTTGCCATCCGCCACACGCTGGGTCGACACACATTGAGCAATAGACACATAGCCGTCCAACCGCAACTTCCAACTCAGATACGTGTCTGGCAAACTACTATGGCTGTCAGACCTCTTGAAAGCAACACGCCGGTCTTTGATTGTAGACTATGACGCCTGTTAAAATATGCACATGGAATGTGAGAGGCATACATAGTCCATCCCGCAGATACCTCATTTATTCGTATCTTAAAAGGCACCACATACAGATCGCTCTTCTTCAAGAAACACACTTGCCAGGGTCAGAGGTACAACACTTGCAGAGAATATGGAGGGGACAGTTACACGCCACAGGTTATTCAGCGTACGCTAGGGGAGCTTTGATATGGGTCAGACCAGGAACTCCGTTCCACATAGAGGATTCACTTATTGACACTGAGGGCCGTTATGTTATGGTGCGGGGCAGACTGGACGGGCGACCTGTGGTTGTTGGATCCATATATGCACCAAACACCGATCAGGCAGCATTTCTAGATGCCCTGTCAAGTGACCTGGCTACCTGGCATGGGGTTCCGATGATATTGGGGGGGGGGGGACTACAATAGTGTATTGGATGTCTCCTTAGTTCGCTTGTTTCCCCCGCTTCCTGGTGTGCCCACACACACCGCCATGAAGACGTTAAACAACTGGGCTACGCATTGGCATTTAACTGACGCGTGGAGACACAGACACCCACATGACAGGGTATACTCATATTTCTCCAGGGCACATGGACTGCATGTTCGCCTAGACCGAATAATGGTATCGGACGACCTTTTAACAGCCGTAGTGGAATCTCATTATCTCGGGAGGACTCACTCAGACCATAATCCTCACACATTACAACCGGAATGGAGTGGAGACGCACCACCCGTCCCGAGATGGCGCTTACAACCAGACACACTGTTAGATGCAGCATTCCGGGAGTCACTGGAGACAGCTGTAGCACACTACTTTGAGGATAATACAGACACTGCCTCGTCACCATTAATAGAATGGGACGCCTTCAAAGTAGTCACACGAGGGCACTGCCTGGGCACACAGGCTGGTATGCGTAAACAGCTGGAAGTAGACCTTATACTCTAGAAAGAAACTTGGCGTCCTATGAAAAAGAAGTGGTTGAGGGCTCAAACAGGCGATTAACCCATAACTGGGAAGAACATGCCCGGTTGCAAGAAAGACTCCGTTGCCTTAATTATGCTGCACATTCAGCACGCACACATCATTCGGGCGACAAGGCCGGTAGGCTGTTAGCTTGGCTGATCCGTCAAAACGATGCCGCCTCACCTGTCACCTCCCTCCGTTCCATGCTGGGCACTATGCTATACACACAACAAGATATACACCGGGAATTCACCGCTCATTACACCGCATTATACAGGTCCCATACTTTAACTACATTAGATGAGGTCCGCAGGTATCTGGAAGACCTTGCTCAACCACAGATTACGCCAGAACAAAGGCTCGACTTAGATGACCCTATTTTATTAGATGAAATTAGGGCGAGCATACGTTCCCTAGCAAATGGTAAAACCCCGGGCCTGGATGGCTTACCGGCGGAGTTTTATAAGGCATATATGGAGGTAATGCCGCCTCAACTCAAGAGGGTATATGAAGCCTCAATAGAAGACTCTACCCTCTCTGATACGCAGAATGAAGCACTATTGATTTCCCTCTCTAAACCTGGTAGAGACCCGGAAACGCTCGGCTCGTATAGACCACCGGCACTCCTCAATACAGATTATAAGGTACTGGCGTCCATCATAGCGGCGCGCTTGGCCCCACTGGTACGGACTTTAGTACATGAGGATCAGAACGGGTTTGTTCCCACTAGGAGTACAGCGCTTAACATACGTAGGTTGTTCAGGGTGCAGCATTATGCGGCAGATGTCTGGCCCGCTCTGGTTGCCTGGTCCTGGACATGGAAAAGGCCTTTGACTCCCTAGAGTGGCCATATCTCTTTGAGGTACTGCGGGGATATGGATTGGGAGATACTTTTCTGCACATGGTTCAACTATTATACATGCGGCCCTCAGTTAGGGTTCAGACGGGTCGACCGATATCAAACACTATACGCGTGAACAGAGGTACCAGACAGGGTTGCCCCCTGTCCCCACTCCTTTTCTCGCTTGCCATGGAACCGCTAGCGGACCGTCTCCGCAGGGAGAGAGTGGACTGGGGCATTCGTCTGGGAGATGGCATGCATATTATTTGATTATGTGCCGACGATTTGTTTCTATACCTGAGGGACCTCCATGATATACCCACTACCATAGCAGATATACTCCAGGACTTTGAAAAACTATCGGGCTCCGGGTGAATTGGACAAAATCAGGCCTCTACTCCTTCCGAGATGCAATTCCTGAAATGAATGTACGTATGAATAATTTTTCCCTCCGCTGGTATCCATCCACGTTCCGATACTTAGGTATTTTCCTATACTGGAACCCCACTGATATTTTAGAAGGGAACTTGATTAGAGCTATATCAGCTGTCAGATCCCTAATCCAATTCTGGAAGACCCTTTCCCTGAATGTGATGGATAGGATCTCACTGACCAAGATGGTAGTGTTGCCAAAACTGTTGTACTACTTCGCTAATCTCCCAGTGTATGTCCCGGCCAGAATATTCCGTGACCTTGAGCAACTGATCCGAGACCTTATTTGGAACAAAGGGCGACCAGCATAGCGTTGTGGAAACTTACTGCCCCTACAAGTAAGGAAGGTTTGGCGGTGCCAAACATGGAACTGTATTACCTGGCGGCGCAACTCCAATGGGTGACGAGATGGTTTGCAGGTGTGGACTTAGAAGACACAGCCACCATGCAACCGCCCTGATCTCAATCCGGAATATACCACCTGTTTCATCCTATCGCTCGGCCACCACGCCCATTGCAAACTTGTGTTGCCCTAGCGCACCGTTGCTACAAGAAGAGTCTATACCTCACCAGAGGCACGATTCAATATGCCCCACTGCTGCCACTCCTGGGGACACCCTGGGGCAGGGCGGGCACCACCACCGGGGCGCTGGTGTGCTGGCAAGCAGCAGAAATATGTACGCTAGGAGACCTTTATGCAGAAGGTGCTCTGATATCTTTTGAGACCCTGGCGGAAGACTACAATCTGCCCGCAGGCCAGTTCCTACTCTATAGTTCCATCACGAGATCGCTGTCCGCGGCATGGGGTGACATAGCCTCAGAACCAGTGATGCATCTCCTGATACAATATCTACATGTCATGGGCAATGGATCCCTGATTGTACATTGGCTGGCTGAGGCGTTGCTTGCTCACACAATGAAACCCATGACGGCTCTCCGGTCACGGTGGGAGGCAGACAGGGGACAACAGTGGACGGACCTGGAATGGGACACGGTGTTAGCTAACTCCACTCACATTCCGAGAAACTCTAAATTCGGGCTCATACAGACATACAAAACGCAGAGGGCGTATCTTTCCCCAGACAAAATAAAGAAATATTTCAACATTGTCACTTTGGCATGCCCATGCTGTCTACAGGCAGATGCGAACCTTCTCCATATGCTCTGGTCCTGCGCCTCCTTGCATACATATTGGCGTGCAATCACCGCGACACTTGCAACATGCACTGACAGACCAATAACACATACATGGGAAGTCTGCATATTAGGACTTCTCTCCCGATCAAAGAAATAAAGGTCACATCCAGATTCATTGACTTGGGACTAATAGTAGCAAAAAGACTAATAACCAAGAGATGGAAACACACAGACCCTCCAGTTGTTAACAGTTGAAGATAATCATAGTGTGGGCACAAGCAGAAAGTACATCACTGCGCAGAGAGGAAATAGCCTGACTGCGTAAGTACCCCATTGCGCAGTACTGGGACACTATACTTGCGGATCTGAGACGCATGGAGGGGGGGAGAGGAGGCAGCCCCTCGCAGGCGGCTGATGCACGAGACGCGGATCTGAGACGCATGGAGGGGGGGAGAGGAGGCAGCCCCTCGCAGGCGGCTGATGCACGAGACGCGGGCGCGGACTCTTAGACACGCAATACTCCCAGTTCAAGATAGCTTGGGGATAGACACGGGGTATTGAACAACCCCAGAAAGAGATGAACACCAACGAAGGGGCGGTCTGGACACATTTCCCACTAGATACTTTTCGCGATAACGGACAGGTGGACTTGATGCTCATAGTTGGATGGGTGTTACCTGTATTATACATGTGTTGACCCAGAAGTGGCGGCTGGATGATGGCCTTGTTTAGTTGTTTGATTATAAAAGAATATCATATTTTGCTCTATCCTTTCTTCCCAATTGTATGTTCGGATACGGATATTTACACGAGACGCCATCTGAGTGCATAGATGCAACGACAATATCACTGAAGGCAAGATAAGTATCTTGCTATCCCAATGGACATAAATAATGCACCCTTTTGGACACTAAAGCGTGATGCAACGTAAAAAGGTCATAATAAGCAACCGTTTTCTTATTATATAGTATTGACATTGTGTTCACTTTAACATGTCTCAGCAGAGAAAATGATACCAATTAACATATTCGATGTAGCCAGCTGGCCCGTATGTTGTACACGTATATTGTTAACTGTAAGATTGAAATATGTCCTTTAAAAGAAAAATTACAAAATGCAAATAAAGATATTTCTTTAAAGAAATGTATGTATATTTTACTAAGTAGTAGTTAGATCAGCTGTTTCATAGTGTAGGAAACTTGGTTTTTGTTGCAGTAGTCCTCCCCCCCACACTTTTTGCCTGGCATTTGATGAAAATTTGGCTGAAGTGCACTGGATTCCTGCTAAACAGGTCCCCAGTGCCAGTGTTCTTTCCCCCACAAAAGACAACTAGTCATTTGATCCCCAAGTGACTAGGCTTTTAGCACCTCTGTATGTCCCTAGTAAGTACCTAGGGCATAGGTATTAAAGAGGGTCCCTAAGAGCTGCAGCATATCTTGTGCCACTCTAATGGACTCTGAGCCAAACTCATACAGACTGCCACTGCAGCTGCGTGACAAGGTGCTCTAAAAGGTGAAAATGTGGCATGTCGCACACCTGTGTGCCATGTCCCTTAACACTGAATGTAATATTTGTAAGCCATCCTTACAGCAGGCTTTACAGCCCTGAGGCAGGGTGCACTATACTACATACTACATGTGTGGACGTATCTGAATGAACAAATATGTCCCTGTGCTTGACAGTTCAATTACTGCCAGTACAAATTATCAGCGAAGTCATTTTAAATACTTGTGCTGGTCACTGGTCAAAAATGTGTTCCCCAGCTACATGATGACTTCACTGAAACAAAAGGTGTTTGGTGTCAAACACCTCCTATTAATCAGCCCATACTGATTTCAGTGATGGGTTTATTAATACATGCACCCAGAGGGCACCTTAGAGGTACTCCCTGAAAACCTACCAACTACTGTTGTGCTAACTGGCTTGGCCTAACCAGCCTACCACCACAGACGAGTTTCTGACCCCCAAGGGTGAGGGTCTTTGCTCTCAGGAGGTCAGAAACAAAGCATGTCCGGCAGAGGGTGTTTAAACCCCCTCCCACAGGATGAGCTGCAAATTAGCATTCCAAGGCAGGGAGCTTCAAAGAGCCCACCGCTTTTGGAATGCGAATCTGGCTTCCTTCTCAGGAGAAGATGCCGAACCCCCCCTTCCAGGGCCCATTTTGCGCCTGGGCAGGCCGGAAAATTAGTAATCGGAGAGGCGTATTAACCTTCAGACTAGTTCCACCCCTAAAGTGGGCTACCTGAAGTGAATACGAAAATCAGAAGCTTTCCATCTTTGTGATGGCAAACTTAGGAACTCTGGGACAGAGTTATGCCCACTACCCCACAGGAAGTGGTCATATAGGGGGCGTAGTGACCCCAGGGATAAGTAGGCCATTAGCTACTACCTTACACTCCCTTACCACCCCTAAATCTAGTATTTAGGGGAGCCTCTGGCACCAAGAAATCAGATCCTGCTGACCTAAAAGAAGGACTGAAGAGCCGTGAAAAGTTCGAACTGTGGAAGAAGCAACTGACTTGGCGCCAACCCTGCTGGCCTGTTCGCTGTTTCCGACTATTGCACCAAAGTCGACTCATCCTGTAAGCTGCTGTGCCTCCAAAAGCCTGGGAGAACTACCAGGGCTTCTGCCAAGACTCAGCAACTCCAGTGGAGCAGCTGATCTGCTTCCCTGCACCATGCAGGTACTAAAGAAAGTGCTGCAAGGACTCCAGGACAACATCGACCCGACACCGGTCAGCACCACTGCACCCGTCGCTCCAAGCTAGAGTTGAAGTAGGCCAACAGTGCCAGCGTAGCCCGCCAGAGAATAAGCCCACCTTGGGTTTGCCAGGTGGGGACTCCTCGACGCCGCCTGCAGTCTATTTGTGCAACCCCACCTGACTGCGAGTGACTCGTCTGTGAAAAACCCTATGCCTCAAGACACTTCTGCATGCCAGCATTTGAGACTTGGAAACGGATAAGACAGATCATGCCATAAGGCACACCTTTTAACTCGTTGGAACAAGAACATCTTGAGGACACCTTTTACCCTGTTAACTCCACTACATGAGGACATATATATATTTTTTTTTTTGAGGAACATATCCAACCCTAATGAAGTCCTGTTGGACGAAACACGTTGGCTAGGATGATGTACGCATACAATTAAAACTTCAGTAAAGTGGACTTTGAAACAGACGAACAAGACTCCCTGATCAATATATCTGGATGTGATGGATTTTTGAGACTGATTGTATTAACAATTTGATCTTACATGATCTAATATATATGCTCCTTTTCACTCTTTGTTGATCATTAATTGTATGAACCTGTGACTTCCTAGCAGTGGGGTCACGAAAAGTTAGAGCATAGAGAATTGAGACACTGATGAGAAAACTATACTTGTGCAACATTATATGGCCCACACTGCTATTATTTGGACTTGGATAAAAAAAAAAAGGCCCTGGGGTCTTGAGGGCCTAAAGAGGCTTGGGTTGGGGGACCGCACAGCCCCCCCTCCAACCCCTCGCCTTCAGCCGTTCCCAGCAGGGTTTGGATTTACGTATGGTAATACATTATTACTGTACTTTAAATATATATATATATATACACACACACACACACACACACATTATAAAATGCACATCAGCACAATGCTACCAAACATATGAGAATATTTTAGAAAATCTTTCTCCATCCGATGGCCACTGTTAAGAGACACCAACGTGCTAATAAAACAAACGCCCAGACTATGTTTTTTTTATCTTCATTTCTGAACGTAAAATGAAGGGATAGGTGACAAAGAGCCCTGTGTTTATCTTCTTCAGCGTGTGCCAGGCCTGGTCATTGTAAATAACCTGTTATATACTTGTTTAATCTCTCCCTCGTCGGTTGGTGCTATTCCAGGAAGACGTATTAGAGGGTGCTAATCTTGTCTGGCTCTCTGATGCGGTGTTCTTTGGTTGCCCTCCTTGTTACTTGGAACAAGCTGTGTAATCGGACTTCTCTCTTACATAAAGTACGGGTAGTTAATTCCGCGGTAGGCAGGTTATCTCGATGTGGAGTCTCAGAACTCATGCAGACTCACTTTCCTTTTCCCCTACTATTAGAAAATGTGCATTTCGATCAAACACAGCCTGGTTAATGGTCGAGCAGGCCAATAAATATGTTTGTGATGCCCAGAGCAGATAGGTTTAAAGCACTGCCTGAGTAACAAGTCACAGATACTTGTGATAGTGCTGCGTAGATCGCCCCCTCACACATCACTTCCTGCGTGTCATATATGCTATATGCCTTGCTACTCTTTTCTGTACTGTTTGTTTCCTGTGTTTAGAAACATTTGCATATTCATAACTTTCTAGGATTTTGTAAAGCGAGATGCAGGAAGCACAGCGTTGAAATGATAATCTGAGTGCATTCATTGGACAAAGAGCAAGGAAAATCATCAATGAAAATAGAAAGCGGTTAATAGCGATATAGTGAAGGGTTGGCGATGTGATAATTAATGCCACGTGCAGCACAAGGAGGAAGACACCTATTGGCGAATGCGTGCAGGTTCATATCAAGAAGATTTTTTGTTTAGAATCTTTATTTAAATGTTTTTTTAACTGATGGAAAATGAATACATGCTGTATAGTGACAGCATAACAGAAAGAGAAGGAAATAAAAATATCCCCCCGCCATTACGAACTCAAGATTTCAATTCTCTTCATTGAACATATATTCTGTTAATATAAACTCATTGAGGTTAGCAACATATCTGGGTATTAATGTCTTTATCAAACTCCCACGTTGGTACACTGGCTCATCTGACTGGACTGTCACTCATCTGATCAGGTATTCCCAATTTGTTCATATACTCAAAAGAAACCCACATTTTCTAAATAGTCTTGATGCACATGACCACTCCCCTCCCCACTTTTCATTAGCCCTGTTAGTTGATAGTAAGTTTAGTTTATCTTTTTAAAAATCTTTTTATTTGCATTTCCAAAATAATTAACACCAAAACTTTATTACAATCAGTCATTTGTCTTAGAGCAGCCTGATACGACACATAATCAAACCAATCCACAATAAAAAGATATGACAAATCAGATTTCCGCAGCCAATGTACCACAATTCAGATGAGTCACTTATACACACAAAGTTTAATCCTCTGTACTCTGTGTGCCTGCGTTGGATTGTCTTTGCAAATAAATGCGCAGCGGCTCCCAGATGTCCCTGGGTTTAGAAGACAACTGCAAGTCCTCAGCATATAGTTCCAGTGTCTCTTTGCAGTAAACCATGTCTCTTACCCAGTTCTCAACACTCGGTGCTCGTCTACTGCACCATGTTATGGCAACACCTCTCTTAGCCACAAGCAGGGCAATACGTACAAACTTCCCCAAGACGACTCTTACATGAGGGACGTAACCCAGCAGACAGACTAAAGCTGTACACTGGACATCCGAACCGGACATTTCTTTTATATGTTGCACCACTCGCTCCCAGTAGCCAGCCACCCTCCCGCACTCCCAGGCAAGATGCATAAAGTCAGCTTCCATCTGCCCACATCGTTTACACCTGATATCGTCCCTCAGACCAAATTTGTGTAGACGCAGGGGCGTGTGGTATGTCTGGTGCAAATATTTAAAGTGTATGATGCGGAGATTCCCGTTGGGGGAGAGTTTGCTAGTTAGACCACACACATGCTCCCAGGCCTGCGGCATCAGAGGCGCAGGCAGCACCGCATTCCACCTCGCCAGACTCCCATCTGGCTTACCGATCCTCTCATCTCGTATTGCCCTGTACAGCCTCGTAATTAGTTTCTTACGTGTGGGGGTGGTCAATAACATTTGAAGGGATTGAAGAGTCTGCGGTTCCGCCGGGTATGTGGGATAACGCGTTTTGATGGCATGTCGCAGTCTGTGTATGGCGAATCGAAAGAGCAGCGTGGGATTAATAATGTATTGGAGGTCAGGAAAGAGCCGTCCGGGTAAAGGTCTTGCATTGTAGTCAGTCCAGCTTCCCTGAGCAAAAGCATGGGGCCGGTTTCCTGTGTCACCGAAAGCGCTGCATGATAGTCGAGTGGCAGCGCAGGGGCGTAAAGTGGTAGTTTGTTCGCTAGCCGCCCAATAGCACGCCAGGCTGCTATCGTAGTGTCAATCGTGTTAATTTCCGTTCTTGGGGTATCACGCCGCGTGTGTGTGATGATACTGCGGAGAGGAACCGCCGACGCATCTCCGTCCTCAACCGCCACATGGGGTATGAAGTCGTGTGTATTTAGCCAGTAGTGCGCATATTGCGCCTGTGCACTGAGGTAATAGATATACAGATCCGGCACACTGAAGCCCCCTTTAACATAATCTAGTGTGAGTGTCCCAGGCCACTCGGGCTTGCTTACTCCCCAGATCAGCCTATAGAGGTGCGCAGCGTGATGAAAAACTTCTGCGTCAGTTGTATTGGGATGTTGGAGAAAAGATACAGGAAGCGGGGAAGCACCACCATTTTGGCGATAGCAATGCGGTCCGCGAGGGACAATGGCAGTGCCATCCACATGTCTATTTGGTGATCCAGCCCGGTGCAAGCCCGCCCATAATTCTCCCTAATCACTGTTTCGGGGTCCCGGTGGACCCAGATTCCCAAGTACTTGACTGCATCTGCGGTCCATATCATCGGGTATTCCAAAGGAGGTGCTGCAGTGACTGCAGTCAAAGGGATGATGTATGTCTTATCCCAATTGATAGTGAGGCCTGAGATCAATCCGAATCTAGTATATTCCCGAAGTGCCTGCGCCAAGTAGCGCTCAGGGTCTCTCAGAAAAAGAACCATATCATCAGCGTAAAGCGAGATGCCGACCGGTCTATGGTTAAAGTTCAGGGCGGTCTCCCTGTGTCTCTGCCGTATCGCGCACGCCAACGGCTCAATGGCAATGGCAAAAAGTAGTGGCGACAAGGGGCATCCCTGCCGGGTACCTCTCGCAATAGGAAACGCCTCAGATGTGAGTCCCCCAATTCGAATTCTAGCCGACGGGTCTGCATACAGGATCTTAATCCACCCCAGGAACACTGGCGGGAAGCCCATACGTTTAAGGATGCGAAACATGTAATTCCACTCTATAGAGTCAAACGCTTTGGCTGCGTCAAGCATGACCGCCTCAGCGCGCAAGTTAGGGTCAAGAACATGCATCATAGCGAAGATGGTTCTCAGATTGTGAGATGTGGATCGTTCGGGAATAAAACCCGATTGGTCTGGCAAGACCAAGCACGGCATTAATGGCTGAAGTCTCGTGGCAAGGATCTTGGCCAGTATCTTTGCATCTATATTGATCAAAGATAGAGGCCGATAAGATTCACAGGCCTCCGGAGCCTTATCCTTCTTCAAGAGGTTAATGATAAGAGCCTGCCGGAGGGACGGAGGTAGCACCCCAGCCTCATGGGCCTCCGCATACATCTCCAATAAAAACGGAGCCAGCAGATCTGCGTATGCTTTGTAAAACTCCACAGTCAACCCGTCTGGTCCCGGAGCCTTTGCGTTCGGTAGAGCACGTATCGCGGCCTTGATATCCAGGACGTCCAGCGGTTGACCTAAGTACTCTCTATGACCATCAGCCAGCCATGCACAAGCAATATGTTCCAGATACTCCTCGGATGCGGATTCCGGTCCAGTCCCGCGGGATGTATACAGTCCAGCGTAATATTCCCTAAACTGTTCTAATATACTCAATGGGATGTAGTGTTCCACGCCGTGTGAGTCGACTATTTTGTCAATATGGTAGTGGTCTTCGCGTGCTTTAATCTTTCCAGTGTGTGGCTCGGTCTCCCGCTCTCCCCATATCGCCTGGCCCGATGTCTACAATTGACATATCGTATTTCCGTTTCAGCAGCCGTGTCGTACTCATGAATCAAAGTTTGGATGCGTGATAACGTATCGAGGAAGGGGTTAACGGTATATTCCCTCTCGAGGTTTGTTAGATCGGCTTCTAGTCTGCTGAGCTGCGTTCTGAGATCCTTCAATATGCCTGCAGTAGTGCTCACGCAAACTCCCCGGATCGTTACTTTGAACGCCTCCCATAGCGTGGCGGCGCTATGAACAGTGCCTTTATTCTCTAAAAAGTAATGCTCTATTGCCTTGCGAACAGTATCATTGTATACTGGGTCGAGGAGTGCTTCAGCTCGGAAGCGCCATGTGAACGGGCGGCGGGTAAGTGTGGGTATGTGCAGGGTGAGCTGCACAGGATTATGGTCCGAAAGCGTCCGTGGATGATTTGTAACCGTCGTCACCCATTCCGCCGCATTCTCACTTAACCAGTAGTCCAATCTGGACCAACTGTTGTATGCCGGTGTAGCATGCGTGCCCTCTCTTGCTGTAGCATTACGCAGTCTCCAGATATCTACCAGTCCAAATTCCAGCATAGCCTGGTGAATACTGCAAGCCACTCTAGGGGTGCGGTTACTCTGTGGGTTGGACTTGTCTAGTGCTGGGTCTAGGTATGTGTTGAGATCCCCCCCCCCCCACACTATAGCTGTCTCGGGCCACTGTCGAAGCTTACTGTACATGCGGAGGAATACCTCCGGCTCATCCACTATGGGACCATATATTGTTATGAAAGTAACTAATGTATCCCCCAGTTTGCCCTGCAGCATTGCGCATCTGCCTTCCTCGTCAGTATACGTTAGGTGAGGTGTAAATGGGACGCCTTTCTTGATAAGGATGCTGACCCCCCTGGCATAAGAGGAGTATGTGGAGGCCAATCTGAACCCCGCCCAGTTACGCGCAAAGTGTGCCGCTGAAGCCCTGGTCAAGTGTGTTTCTTGCAGAAATGCAATGTGGGTGCCGTGTCGACTTAAGTATGCAAGCACCTGTCGGGATTTCTTTGGGGAATTTAGCCCTCTAATATTCCACGTCAGTAGTTTGTAGGTCTCACCCGCAAATCCTTGTGGTAGTACATGGTACAGGCACGTTAATCATCTGAATGTCATAATAATGCAAACAAGCAATACGGTATACAAGCTTGGTGTCAATATACTCACATAAAACTTTCTGTGTCAAGGCTATATAGGTGTAATGGCTGTTGTCAAACCCGCAATGCCCCCTTTGCCACCCTCCTCCCACTCCAACCTCCCAAACAGGTCGAGATACCATGCCCCCCCCCCCATCCCCACAATTACCCCGCACTATATCAAAAAGAACAACCAAGTAGGGGTTCACCCACTAGGGGGGAGGAACAGCCGCGAACACCCGCCAGTCGGCAGGGTGGCCAGACCGCATTGCCACTGCAACCATCCCTCTCGAGGAACCCTGAAGGAAGAATGAACAATAGAGCGTCCCTGTAATGCTATTTAGGTAAACACCAACGTGAGTAAAGATCCCACTACACTGTGCCGTGGCCACATCTCTATGTCACTCCTTACACGCCAGGCTGAGATCAGAATAAGCAAAAGTAACCAGAGCAGTCAGATATCCCTTCATCACTTAACAATGAACAGTGTGATTAGGCTATCAGTCAGCTTCACTGTGGGGCGGCGACGAGGTCACGCCCGCGGGGGCAGTCTTGGCAGCTTTGCGGGGGCAGATATGTTTTGCGATTTTCAGAGCAGATTTAGAGTCTGTGAAGAAATGAGCCTGGTCATCAGTTTGGCTGGATACAGCATGGCATAGGGAACGGAGGCCGACTGCAAGAGTCTTTTTACCGGCTGAAATTCTCTCCGAGCAGCCTGCACCGACGGGGTATAATCCGGAAAGAATGATAGTGTTGCCTTGATGAACGACAGGACTCTTAGCCCTCGCTTCTCGGAGTATCGCATCCCTGTCTGCATAATTGAGGAGGCGTGCTATTATCGGGCGTGCTGGTGCCCCAGGGACCGGCCGGGGACCAAGTGATCGATGCGCCCTCTTTACGATCATAACCGGAGACAGCACCGACCCAAACAGCTCACGGAGGAGTCCGTCAATGTATGGCTCCATTCTTGAGATGGACGTCGATTCCGGAAGACCAAGAATCCGTATGTTGTTCCGGCGCGTCCGCGCCTCTAAATCCTCATTCTTCAGCTTTATGACCTCCAGCACTTTCACCATGTTTAGAACCTGCGTCCTCGTTTCAGCAGTGGCGTCATGCGTATCCGACAGTCTATTTTCCAGGACATCCAGCGGGGTTTCATGCACGTCCACCTTTCTTTTTACTGCGTCGAGGCTGGTCGCAAGGGCATCTATCTTGCTATCGATGGTTTTCATGCCAGTGCGAACCTCGAGTAATATGGATCTCAAGTCCTCCTCCGGATCATCAACATGATCCGACGCCCCCTGTACTGTGCCCGTCTCCATCGATGTTTCCGCCGTGCGCGTGTGTCTCTTGCTCTCAAATGGGATTTTGGGTTGTTTGGGGTCTGTTTTGCCCATGTTCACAGAGGACCAGCGCCGCAGCTGGCTGTACCTTGCAGTATGTGACACTGTGGAACGGCGGTGGGTGGTTATCGTGGGGTGGTGATCCAAACAGAATGCGGCAGACCCGTATATGATCAGGTCAATATGGCGGGCACTGCGCAGCGAGAACAAGTCACAGCCTGCACTAGTCAGAGCAGCTCAGGCCCGGCCACATCCAGCCCGCTCCCCGACAATAAGACTATAAAGGGGCTGCAGTCTGTGTTGTACTTGGCAGTGGGGCAGCAGGCAATGAGTGCAGCAGAGTGACAGTCCAGGCGGGCTGCGGCGAAAACAAGGGAGGCCAGCTCAAGCAGGTGCGCACTCAGCAGCAGGACAAGCAAGCAGAATCCTCCGGGTCGACCCCGGTCCCCGCCAGCTCACTCCTCGGCAGACAAACAGGGGAGATCAAGCACATCGCATAGTACAGGCCCCTCCGTGGACATCCAGCAGCGCCTCTCAGAAGGGGGCAGCCTCAGCCCGGCAGCATTGTTCCCAAAGGCCTTCCGCGGCTCCAACCTCCGGTCGCCAGTTAGCCCTAAAATAGAGGACCCCCACCCGGCCGCCGCGCCAGGGGAGCCCGGAACCGGACGGCCTGCGCACCACAAGAACAGCGCCCCCGCGATTTCTGCCGGGGGGGTAGTTGAGCGATGCCCGCTGCTCTCCGTGTTCCGTGCACAGCCCCAAGTAGCAGCATAGGGAGGAAGCACCTCGTACGTAGGGGGCAGGCTAGACCCGCGGCACGTGCCTGGGCCTGAGCTAGCGCGGTATCAGCCAAGGGCTCCGCGGCACCACAGCAGCAGAGTAGGCCCGGGCCGCCCAGCACCGCCCAACCCGACGTCGGCCGAGGAAAGCCCCACCGCTCCTACCTTGCAAACGTCCGGCTCCCGTGAGGAGAAGACACGCTGCTCCGCAGACCTTCACAGCGGCGCCCCACAATCGCTCGAGAGGCCCCTGATGTCCGCTCCTCCGGCCTCCAGCAGTCGGCGAGTGCCGCTCCCCCGTCACGCCACGTTTTAAGTCACGGACCACCTCACACTACCGCACGAGCCGTCCCCTGCCCGCAGGTCGCTGCTCACGCTGTCAGCGAGGGCAGCGCGCCCCCCCGGTTGTCGGAGAGAGACCCCTCCCGCGGTTCAGGTGCAGCAGGCGGCAGCCATTTTCCCAGCAGTGCCGTCGCTCCTCGTCATCCCTCTGTTTAGGAGCTTATCTGTCGTTGCAAGCTCGCATAGGGCAGCCACAGAAGCAGAACGAGTCCAGCAACCAGGGCCCGTTTGTTCCTCGGGTGCAGGATGTGTGTTAAGGATAGTGTTTGGCGGATGTTGCGGCCTGGCCTGCGGAGCTCCCTTAGCAGGCAGCCATCTCGCAACGCGCCGTAGCCACGCCTCCAAGTTTAGTTTACTTACGAGTATTTTTCTACATTGACAGGCCACAGAGCCATAAAGACCTCTCTGGAATAGAAGGGTTCTTTTGCGTACCTCCTGGTCCACAGCTAAGCATTTCTTATGTGCACAGGTTCTGCCAGTAAGTCAAACTGTACCTTCTACATGCCTTTCATGCTCTCCATTTTGCTGCCTAGTTCACAGTTTGCCTCTACCTCTCTGACAACTCCAGGAGGGCCAATCTGCCCTACCTGCTAGATTGTAGCTGGAGCTTTGTATCTAACCTAAGGAATATTTATGGCCAAAATGTCTTCAGTTTGGGGTAATACAATATCATGCAATTGCCCCTTTGTTCCCAGAGTTTCTCCAGCATTTTGGAGACTGCAAAACTATTACCCTATGGGTTTTGATAGGGTACCAATATGTAAGATGCAAAATGTAATGAGATTAGCTTTTGTTTGCATCTCAGGCACTCTCACTCCACTGGCAAAGACCTCGGCCCATTCTTCATATTCAAATTGAAGTTTTTAATCTTTATATCCATTTGTGTTGGTGATTTCTCTTCTCAGTTAGTAAAGTTCAATAGGCCTAGGAAATTATACTTTTCAGCACCTCATCTCTTTATTAAATACAGATTTGAAGATGTTGGCAAACATTATAGGGGATATACTGCAGGGAGCAATTTCGGCAAACCATACATGCTGAACAGTTTTTATTTATTGTGAGTAGAAACTCCTCAAATCACATGCACAAAATTCTTTATATAATGCATAAGATTAACAGATATGTTGGCACCCATGTGCTGATCTCACGTGACATGGAAAAGGAATGTGATTGCTCAGAATAGCCAATCTTGATGGGAGCCCTGAAAGAGTTCAGTTTGCTAGTACTTTCAATAATATACCCAAAAAACTGCATGCCCACCCAAGAAGAGCACAGGTCACTTCATGGTTGGTCAGATGAGAAGACATAGGAACACTTGGCATGTTATTTTAGATACTCACAGAAGACAAATGAAATATCGTTGGACATGGAATACAATAAACTGTTAATATTTGCAAATTGACGAGGGACGTTCTCGATGGAAAGGGTCTAGATTTTGGTTTAACCTTTACTAATACCCATGTTGATCGAGGCATGCTATATAAATGTTTAAGCTAATATATAAGCATCTCTATTACACACAACACAATATTTGGCAAAACGTTTTACAGTGGAAAAAGTGTATAAGTAATACTGCAAAATTTACTACAACTGTTTTCAGATATGATGGCAATTTTGTCTGTTACTCATTTCACTAACTGTGTCTCATACATATTGAATGCTATACTTTAGCCAGGGCTACTTTGTGGTCTGACATCACATCACAGAACAAGGAACAGAAAAACATAACAATCATTAACTCATGGTTATTTTTCAAAACTAATGTGTGTAGTTTGCGTACATTCCTAGTACCCTGACAATTTTCATAAGTATGTTAATATGTGATAAATATTGTGTATGCTAAGGAGCCCAGGGAGACCTTGCAAATGTTTGAGTAGTATAACATCATTCTAATAGAATCTTGTCCCATTCTCTTCTAGTCGCTAATGCAGACGGACCGCCATACGGTGTACGTTATCATCACTAACTTCATGCAGTCCAGAGAAGAGGGTAAGAATTCTAGTCTACGAGCACTCAGTGGGTAAGGTTCTCTACCACAGGCTGCATTGCCAGAACTTTGCCAAGATGCATCTTAAAAAAAGTCAATAACGTAAAAACAATGCATCCATTAACATTGATCATGATTTGGCAACTAATACCAGTGTCTGAGATACTCGTGTAGCATAATGTGTAATTGTTCTGTGTTTACTGCAATTTCTCAGACCCTGGGTGCAAGGAACACAACTCTGCATTTAACATTCTGTAGCTGAGACTCTGCCAAAATAGTTAGTCACCAGCAAGAATCAAAAAAATCAAGTCATGAATATACATTCCATAAATAAGTCCATCTTGTTGGAGGAGATCCGCCCATGAGATGTGAGGAAGTATTGTAACACACATCAAAGGGGAGGAAGGTACTACTTCTTTTCTACCTCTCTACATATAATCAATGTTATCCACAAAAAGAGGACAAGAAGGAAATGTGCATCTTCTGAAAGACCAGCAACAACAGGTAGGAAAAATGCAAGGTTTTTTTTAAAATTGCCCTCACCCACTAAAAGTGGCATGCTTCATCATAGGGCTGCAACAACATCCCTGCGGAGACCAACGCCTGGGATGGAGCAAAGGGGTTGGGGAGACCATACAAACGAATACTATGGGATCCATGCAGCAGAACAAAAAGAGAGCGATAAAACTATCTCAACGATGCCCTAAACTATATTTATTCATGGACTGCCTGGATTGAATTAAAAATTACAAAAAGGGATGACCGAGAGGGTAATTAGTGCCTCTTCATCCCTTCTTACGACTCATATTGACATGTTTCGGCCATTAGCTATCGCCCTCACAGGGTCGTTCGGCCTTCCTCAGGACTGATAATCCCATTCACTTTATTCTTTAGAAAACTAAATTTAGTTATGAGGATATACTCATTCAAGTTACAATGACCTTACTTGTCACTTTCTATGTACACACATGGATTACCAAGGTTCACTATGACTAAATCTGAAACTGTAGTGCCAGCTGGAGCGTCTCCCTGTAATCACACTGTCTTCAAGAATTGCGATATAAAGAGAGGAGTTAATAAGGAGTATGTAATGGATATATGTACGTAGGTGGTGGCCATGAAGTGAGAAATGTTGTAAGTGAGCCCTGAAGAAGCGGCAGCACGTCACCTGACTTCTGATTTTTCGATTCTTGCTGATGGCTATGTAACTATTATGGTCCTAAGCTGGAAACTTTGATGAATAATTTAAAGTTATTTATGACCCAAAAGCCTCTTTCAATGGATGGGATTACCAATCAAGACTGAGGAAGAACTTTTGAGATTCAATCAAATTGAAAGCCACCACCAAAACAACAAGAGGACCAAATGAGCCAAATGAAGTAAAAGGATGCAATTGCTAAGCTACAGCTAGAATGCTGCAGCGAGACTGATACTTGAAATTCCTAAACATCAATCAGTCTCGGCAGGGGACTCCATATTGCATTGGCTACCGGTGAACAAACGCATTACCTTTAAGGCTTTATGCAATGTTCATAAGGCGATGCAAAATACCAAGACTAGAGGACCGCCAACGATGTTCCAGAGATATATCCCCACTAGACAGCTTTGGTCCGTCAGCTACTATCTTAGAGTCCTTCCTTAATTTAGGAAGACCAGGTGGGGAAGTAGGGCCTTTTCTGTGACTGCAGCAAAGCTTTGGAATGTCCTCCCACGAGCTATCAGTGATCCACAGGACACAGTAGCTTTAGGAAAAGCATTGAAAACCTGGCTTTTTGCCCTTTAATTAACTGCTAGCACATTTTCCTTATTGCATATCAGAATCTTTCTTTCTTTTTTCGAAGCTCTCCTCTCTTTTAGCGCCTTGATGCCTTATGGTAGCTATGCCCTTTATAAATCTGTATCATTTAATTTTATTTCATGGGTATATAATTATGGGTGGAAATGGATATGATTTATGATGGACTCATTTTGGAAACCGTGGAATGCTGCTTCATGGATTTGCTTAGAATTGTGAATCCTTTTTAAAGTGTGTTTTTTAAACAGTATATGAAGATAAGTCAAAATATAATGCAGTTATCAAAAATGTGACAGTATGTAATAAGTGTTTCAATGTAAGTGCTTCCCAACGTTTGGTGCTGGTAAATGGTAGCCATAGAGGTTACATGGCTCTATGGGTTTAAGCGATCACAGGGACAGTGGACCAGGGTAACCTTATTTGGATCCCCACCGAGTCCAGAAAGACGGTCACCCATGCACTCATCAGCAGCAGACTCTACTACGGGAACGCACTCTACGCCGGCATCACCCAGAAACTCCTCAAGAACCTGCAGAACATTCCGAACGCCTCCGCCAATCTCATCCTCAATATCACCTGCCATAGCCACATCACCATCCACCTGAGAGACCTCCACTGGCTCCCAGTCAACAAAAGAATCCGCTTCAAGCGCCTCACAGACACCTACAAAGCCCTACACAACGCGGGACCCGTGTACCTCAACCACTGCCCCACATTCCACACACCCACCAGAGACCTCCGCTCCGCCCAACTGGCCCTGGCCGTCGTCCCACATATCCGCAAGAACACAGCCGGAGGAAGATCCTTCTCCTATCTCGCAGCAAAGACCCTGCCTCTCCTCCTCAGGCAATTACCGTCACTGCCTCAATTCTGGAAGGCCCTCAAGACCTGGCTCTTTAACTGAACCACAGTGCCTTAAACGGATCAGCAGTGCCCCCCCCTCTCCCCACCCAGCGCCTTGAGACCCTTACGGGTGAATAGTTGCACTTTACAAGCCACTCGATTGATTTGTTTTTGGATATATAGTTTTATGTGTCGGGCAACATGAGAGACCCTGTGCCTCATTTGTGGAGGCAGCAGTGTGAGGAATTTCACTTCTAGGAAACATTAACTTCCTGCAATGTGTGTACATCTACTGGGTGTGAAAGCGAGAGAAAGCAAGGTGTACCAGCTACAGACATGAAAGACAGGGACACACTTAGGAGTGGTTGGACCTCACAGCAGCCTTGGACGACTGGGTAGACCAAACGCCTACTGTCTGGAAATTCATGACCACCCTGGAAACCTACCAGTTATTTGGGTGATCTGGAAGGGGGTCCCTTGAATCAATGAAGCCTCTCATTTTTAAGGAACAGCAAATATGCTAGCACAGAACCCACATTGATTGATTGGCAAGGGAACACCTGGGACACTGGGCATGTGAGTGAAACTAGAAATGTTGACACTGAACCAGCACTCACAGAAGGAAAAAGCTAAGGTGAGAGCTTGATGCCATAAGCACTCAAAAAGAATTCAGTTTCAGCGGTAGTAGGCTTTTATAAAGGAGGGATACACATAACTTGTTAACTCTGTGCCAAAGACTCTGATAGAATGTGCTGCACAAACTAAGGGTATTCAAACAATTTTCAGGAAAAAGAGGGATTTTAGTTTCTTCCATATGGGTTTTAACTTTTTAGGCATCGGAGAAGTTATATGATATCCTGGGAATCTAAAAAAACACCTGACTCGTCAAAGATTTTTATTTTGGGTAAGTAGTTAAGTGGATGATCTTAGTGAAGTGTAGGGTTGCAAATGTGTTTTAAACATTGCAGTCTTTGTAAAATCCATTATGGTTCTTATTTGGCAATCGTCCTTTACCAGATACCAGCATGGAATATGGGGGGTGTATGGGTATTTCTCACACACATTTTTCATACTGAACTCAGTAAATCTAAATAACTCTTGTAATGGCCCAAATCGATTGTGAAGGTATGTGATTAGTCACAAAGCTATAAAGTATGTCTTGTGGTTGTTCATTAAAAGAAGTAGGACTTTGTGGCCGTTCAGTAACTTCCCTTAGCCCACCCATGTTGGCTTTCCTACCCCTAAAGTTAGCACTGGCAAAAATATGCTGTGCTGTCATATTTCTGTGGTAGCAAGTTACACCTGAAGCACAAATGTTGCCATATGTCTTTTTCAATTATTTAGTGAAAAGTTGCTCTTTGCCACTCATTATTTGTGGGCTTCTCTGCAAAAGCACAGGCCAGTTGATTTTCTCGCTATGCAAAATTAGCAAGGTGATTTTTGGGATGAAGCGCAATAATATTCAAACATGCATCACACACGGACTGCTAACTAGCCGGGGAATGCCTAACTCATTTCCTATATTTCTGTAAAACATTTGCTGAAAGAAAGTATAGTATCTTTGCAGTTAGTGATTTATTTGTGGTTATCTCATTCAGTATCTTGTGTGACATGTTCAGACATCCTTATTCTGATCTCTGTTTGGCACTGTGGGCTGCTGATGGAAAACACCCAACCCCTAAATTAGGTATTCAGTTTTAAAAATATTAGAATAAACATTTTCTTGCTATCTAGACATGGATATTTTACTAAGGGCACAGTGACCTTGCTCCTGAGAGCACCAAGAGACTGTGTCCCATAAACCTATATGAAAACTTTTCACTGCCTGTAACACACATCTGTGCAAAGCCAATTCTGCACACTCTGGGCCAATCTCTCCCCCAGTCTTACTTGGGAAGAATGGCAAAATCTCACCTGAATAGCCTCCTGTATTATTTACCGATACACATTGGAAATCTCCACTCCTGCCATACCGGCTGGCTCCACATCTGGAGTGAAAGAAGTTCCAAATCTCTCTGGGTTCTGACTCGTGCTTTTTGTGTAGCACTGACCTCTTTGGGCGGCCTTGACAAGATGAATAGCCTAAGAAACCCTCATGACCCCGGCCCACAATAACTCATCCCAGCAAAACTTTGAGGATTGAAAACCTTGTTAATGGATAAATGGGTTTCGTTATAACGATAACTAGAAGGGAGTGTCTGTTTATTTATTTAAACAGATAGATTAGAACTAGGCACACCACTTAATTCAGTTGATGGTGGGCCCTTTTCAAATATGGTTACCTGGAAACCTGCATTCACTTTAGAATAGGTAAAACCTATCAAAAAGAGACAAGGGGACCTTAGAATAGTAAAGAATGACTTGCATTTGTAGAAAATAACATAAATATTTTATATTTTTTCAGAAACATTGTACTGGAAGAGCCACTCATTACATAATGGAGAAGTTACTAGGTAGAGAATTGATATTTTAGCTGTGGAACTTGAATTAGAAAAATAGATAGCCTTGAATATGTCTAGATTTTGTACCTAATTTGAACAGTTAACGGAAATTTGTAATTGAACTTTTCACATAAAAGAATACATTGAAAATAATATAAAAATACAAGTGATTCTTACTTAGTCTGTGATGTGTGTCTACATAATTGAGTCCGTTTATAGAGTGTATTGTGGGAGTATTCTTTTAATAAATTCACTTATGTTTTTGACATTTTCTAGGGTTCTACTGCATGTTATGATTACTTTGTTGCAGACTAGAATAAAGTATAAAGAAAACATATTCCTTGCCTCTGTTTCTAACATACAACTTTTATTTCAACTCCAGAGATAGTTTGTACTGAGCAGTCCTAAATTGGGTTTGTAAGGATGGCTGGAAAACATTTGTTCCTCTTGAATAATGGCACATTTCATCAATGAAATATTGCTGTAGAAAAACAAAAATGGAGTATTAACAAAGAATGTTCTCAATAGTAATCAATAAGTCTTTATTCAGAGGAATCCACCAAACCATGAAATATGGAAAAAAACAAATTTACAGATTTATCTTTTACACAGAATAGCATACAGCCTAGCTTAATTGGCTCCAATAATAACATGAAAAAAATATTTCATAGTGCTTATAGTTATAATTAAAGTGATTTCAAGCATTATGTACTGACACATTTATTCCAGGAAATATAGAAACCTGGACCAGAAAAGGTATAAAGTTCTTAACATGACAAATATATTCAAGTAACCTTACTATTGATAAATCGTTTGTGTGCTTCACTCTCAAGCAGGGCTCATAGAGCAAGCACCACTGCAGAATTAATTGACTTAGTCTTAATCAACTATGAAGCTTCAGGTTATTCAAATGCCTCATACATTTTTATTGAAAAAGTGTTAATTTACACAGTTTAATTGACTTTTTAAAAGTCAGCCAGTCACAAAGATCTTTAATACATTCTTTCATCTGAGGCCCTCAATTACAATTGGCTGCAACTCTTGTGTAGTAGCAAAAAACAAAATTCAAGATTTAGAGAATATTCTCAGTTTTGTGGTTTGTGTGATTAATTGCTCAGGGGGTCATTTATTAATCAACTGTCCTCTTTTTTTCTCTGCTTAGAACTAAAGAGCCTGGGCGTTGACTTCACTTTTGGGTTTATTCAGGTCATGGATGGTGAGAAAGATCCACGCAACCTTCTAGTGGCCTTCCAGATTGTCCGAGACCTGGTTGTAAAGAACTACGAGCTTGGTAGAACGTTTACTCTACATTTATGAGTACAGTTCTGTTTTGTATGTCAAATTCAGTTTGCTTTTATTGTAATTTCACCTAAGATTCAATCCTTTTGTGTTTGCAGGGCCCTTTGTTGAAGAGCTATTTGAAGTCACTTCTTGCTACTTTCCAATAGATTTTCTCCCGTAAGTTGCATTTCCACTTGCCTTACAATCTCTCCATTTCCCAGACTCACTTGGAAATTTAAAAGTGTATTTTCCAAAAGCATGTATTAATATTATAGCATTGTGTAGAATATTTGAGCAGTTTTGTACCTGGAAGGATTTGCATGATTAAATAGTGATTCTGGAATACAGGTAGAAGATTTTAATTTGTGTGCGCTCATAGGGATGGTTGATGTTAATTACTTTGATTACATAGTCACTTGGATGTGGTTGGCCGATTTTACGTATTGTGATCATTGAAATTTCTTCTTGGAAAACCTCTTAGATTGGCTAACAGATACACACATTCTTTTTGATCAAAGCCCTTTAAATGCAGTCTTTAATAAGAAATGTTTTAATGAATAATTTGGAACTGATTGAAGAAAAGAGAATAACTGCAACATTCGCGGTAACATGTTTGTGAGCAATTAAAAAAAAAGATTCTTAGGTAACCAGATGATTTTTCCTCCATTTGAGTGTGGTGATCAAGTTTGAGATGCATACTGAAAACGTTGAGAAATTTGCACATAAAGATATCCACAATTTAATAAAGTTTAAAAATGGTAGATGGAAACAGACATTGTAGTTTGAAAAAGAAAATATTAATTTGGTACTGCATGTGCCTGTGGGAAGGGGGAATCCTTAACTAATGATGTAAGGCAAGAAAGGGGTTAGACAAATGCAAGAATGAAAAATTGTTCTTAATTAAATCCAAGTGACATGATGATCTTCTATCAATAAGAATGTGTTTTGGACTTTACCAATGCACTCGATTATGTGAGCAAGATTTGAAGAAAAGGCTCAAATCGGAACCATTTCAACAAGCAAAGTCTTCATGTAGTTAGCATTTTTTTTTCCTTAACATTGTTTTCATCTTGGGTTCTAAAGCAATTTAAAATCTGTGCAACTCCCTACTTACCTGCTTGCAAGGCTACAATGTACTCAGAGTGCGGCTTTTCTTTGTACATTTGGGCTCAGTAGAACATGGACATATTTCTGACCAGTTATTATAATTTTATTGGCTCCCGATTAAGAGCTGTTGCTTGTTTAAAGCACTGATTCTTTGTCCTAAAAACATCCATTGTGTTACAGTCCCCATCATTACTTGCAAGGTCTGCTTAAGCTCTACCTTCCTGCAAGGTTTTGAAGATTTTAATTTGCAAATATGTTGTTTTCTGTGGTGTGCCAGGGTGCAGTGCTTACTTGTTTTGCAGTGCTAGGGCATTGTAATTGCTACCAACTGATCTCGAAACCATCCCTGATTTATCCCTTGATTAGGAAACGTTTCAAAATGTATCTGTTCATATACTAACCCACTATGTTCTGTGAACAAAACCTTTGTTTTTCTTTTGATACCTTCTCCTGGAAATTTTACTGCCTCACCATCTTTCTCCATTGTCTTTGACTTCTGTTTCCTGTGAAATCTAGCTGCATGATCTTACTGGTGTATCTATGCTTTCTTATCTGTCTTAAGGACAATAGCTTGGAGAATTTGCATATAAAATCCCCAGAGAACCCAAGCATGACTCTTGATTGATTTCTGCTTAGGCTAGTAGGACATATGTAGCTGCAACTTGCCCTCATTATTTATTTTCGAGGGGATTTCTGGAGACCAAGCTTATTAAATCTAACGACAATGGGATAGGATGCTTCTAGAAAATGTTGACTGGGGGGCTATGGTTTCCAACTTGAGTCCCAGACATGCACAACACCTCCCTGGTGCTCGGTCAATTTTGTATTTATTCTGTAATGCAGAATGGTGGACAAACATTGAAAAATACAGCCACAATTGACAAAGGTCCATTGCAGCACACTTAGCCCTGTAGCGCATGATGAAAAGTGAGTTCAGTATTGTATGAGCAGATTTCCCTCAAGAAACTAGTTAAAGGCACCACCACTATCCCAGACAAGATACTGTCCATATCACACTACATGCAAAATGCGAAACGATAATACAAAACCTGGTTCAGACTTGAGAACCATTCTCGCCAGGCTCAAAAACCACAATCAAAAAAATGTGCAACAATGGGAGATTGGTGAATTTCATATAGAAAATATTGTCGTTTGCTTCCAGGTCTACCTTTACAGACTGCATGCTGTTTCAATTTTTAGTTCTCTATTCAGCAAGATGAGGCGAGACAATCTAGTTTCTTTTGATGTCACTGTGGCTCATTTCTCACTTTGAGTACCTTCTAGAAGTCTTGTTTTTAGTATTGATAATGATTAAAAAAAACTGTGGTCAGAGAACAGGGTGTAATTCTTGATTTGCACTTGAACTATGAATAGCCGAAGTACCTTTACAAGTCTCATGAGTATGCGGTAGGTATGGGGAATACATACCCAAAGTTCAAATAACTTCACATTTAATTAAAAGGTGGGATGTTAATCTTTAGTTCTTTATTAAATAGCTGAGTATGGGCGTAGCTAGCAGCCAACGAAGATGGCCGCAGCCTAGGAGAGCTCCGCGATCGACGGAGGTTCTCCCTGCTAATCCTGTCATTTATCCGACGGCTTATTGCGATCCAAATGCCGAAGACGGCACCGGAATATCACCTGCGCAGCTGGTGCAAGTTTGAGCTCTGCAGAACCAACCGGCACTGACTTAGACCGTGGAGAAGTAATTGCGGCCTGTGCGCCGAAGGAAAGCTGGGGACTCGCGTAGATCGAGCGCGACCTCGGATGCGGGCGAAACTGGCCTAGATCCACGCTGATGTGAAAAGGACCGGGGCATCACATACAACCCCAGCGATCGCCGCAGACCAGACTGCACAACGCGGCGTGTGGAACATCGATGCATCTGCCCAGACCAGAACGGACTCCCGGGCGCTGCCCCTGTCGGCAAGCCCGGAGGAAAAGAATCGTGTCTCGGGGCCTCTCTGGGGCCCGGGGCGGGTGCACCTTCTGCTGCTGAGGCTGAGTTACCAATCCGGGCATAGGCGAGAGACTGTGGGCGGCATACGGAAGGCCTACGTCCCGTTCCACTATCCGTAACGGCCTATAACGCGCAGCGGAGGTGCGCTCTCGGCTACAGTGCGGAAGCGGGACAGGGCCGACTCGAGCTGGCTCAACGAAATCCCTACTGAGGGGGACTAAACCATGACTACGCGGCTCTGTACTCCCTGGGCCATTAACTCGCCTGCGTCCAAAGGCCGTCGCCGGGCGGTCCTACATTAAGCACCACAATGCGAAAGTGACACCAAGTACGTAGCGGCACACATCTCCCGTGCTTAACTGAACCACGAGGTCCCGGCGAGAGCTACGCTAAGGGGAGACACACCACTACAGCGGGGAGCTCCAACAGGTCAGGGAGTCAAGGTAACACTGACCGAGCCTAATAGACTTGCAGGAGGCGACATAACCGGCAGAGAGCTCCGGGTGGGGACAGCGAGGCGGAACTAACAACTGCGCAGGATTGGACCGGCTCACCTGTCACACAACCTGCTCTGGATACGCACAGGTAAAGGCAGGAAAACCGAAAGGCCGCGCGTGGACACTGTCCCCGCAGGCAGGGGCGACTACTGTTTCCCCCTTCCCCCCCTGGGTGACTGACGGCGCCGACCGGTGTGCTGGGCATCATGGGAGGATGTGGACAACGCTTGGTGCAAAGTAACAAGCTGGACAACTATACCTACCAAAAAGACCAGCCGGTCACACAAGAGGCAGAGATCAGCGCCTAGCAACAATAGTTACAATCCATAAGCCGGGCAAGCCGCCGGAGGAATGCATGTCCTACAGGCCGATATCCTTAATAAATGCAGAAGCTAAAATACTGGCTAAAACACTAGCCATGAGACTGCAGCCATATCTTACAACAGTTATCCACCCGGACCAGTCCGGATTTATGCCAAACCGAAATACAGCACTGAATCTCAGGAGGCTTCATAGTGTTGTGGCGCGTAGGTCTACTATTGAGGAAGACGCAGTTATTCTCTCCCTAGACGCGCGTATGGCATTCGATATGGTCGAATGGCCCTTTCTCTTTGCGGTCCTCCGACATATGGGTTTCGGCCCCAAATTCTGCGACTGTGTGCAATTGTTATATAGAAAACCCCTGGCGCAAGTTGTGGCTAACGGCCACATCTCAGAAGATTTCCCTCTGGGAAAAGGGACGAGACAGGGCTGCCCCCTCTCACCACTCTTATTTGCAATAGTGCTGGAACCACTGGCAGCGTGGATACGGCAGGACCCGGTCATCCGTGGGCTAAAATGGACTATGGGATGGGAGGACCGCATCTCGCTATATGCGGATGACGGGTTACTATATCTGGCATCCCCTTTACGCTCCATTAACCACCTACTGGATATATGCACCGCATATGGACGGGTCTCGGGCTATACTATAAATTGGGCGAAATCGCTTCTCTGTATACTTCACGGCCCCCCGCCACGGCTTCCGCGCAACTGCGAAATCCCGATTGCTGACAAGGGATTTAAATACCTCGGCATATATGTAACACATCAGGCCACACACTTCACTGAAGAAAACCTTGAGAAGCCCTAGCTCGGTTCCGCCGCAATGTCAAACACTGGCGATCACTACCGCTTACACTACTGGGCAGAGCAGCCCTATTTAAGATGATGGCACTACCCAGATTCCTATACGCCTTACAAAACACCCCGTTCCCGGTTCCCCCCACATACTTTACAATGATAAATACAGAGGTAACCAATCTGTTATGGGATGGGAGGTCTGCCCGTATAGCCATGCAGAAACTAGTGAAGAGCTGTTACGATGGCGGCATCGCCCTCCCCAATATAAAAACGTATTACTGGGCATCACAGCTCATTGTGGTCAATCAATGGCTTCATGCACCGCAGGAAAATCCAGCGTTCCGCATGGATAGGCACCTCCTAGAAGCCGAAGGGATTATGGGGTTACTATACAATAGATCCAGGAAAACGGCTCTCACAGGTCCAACGGCACACACAGTCCATGTCTGGCACGCGGCACAGCGAGCACTGAGTTGGGAAGGAACTTAAACGCAAGCTACATCATTATGGGACACCCGGAAACTAGGGAAACTGCGAAACACCAAGGGATTCAGACAATGGGACTTGATAGGCATCTCAAGGGTGGGAGATCTGTGGAAAAAAGGCGAGGTTGTCCCGTTTGCTCAGCTGCAAGTCACCTATGGTTTGGCACGGACGGAAACCTTCAGATATGCAGATCAGACATGCACTCATGGCAGTAATCCCACCAGGCACACAACTGCCGGAGGCCTCACCATTAGAGGACAGACTTCTAACGGACCGCTTGCACAAAAAAGCCATCTCTCAAACATACCGAAAAATAGTCAATAATCAGCCGGACCCCACGACAGCTCTTAAGGAGCGTTGGGAGGCAGACGCTGGAGAATTGGATGAGGCGGACTGGCAGGAGGCAATTGGATCCCCAAGAGAAGTAGCGGTACCCTCTAAACTAAAACTAGTACAATTGAAAATACTACACCGCACTTACTACACGCGAATACTCCTACATAGATTAGGTAGGACAGACACTCCACTCTGCCTACGACAGTGTGGCGCACCAGGCACCTTTTGGCACACAATTTGGGAATGCCCGGCAATCACACCCTACTGGGAGGCTATCATGCACACAATCTCTCAGGTTACAGAAATCACGGTTCATCCGGAACCAAAGAGATGTTTGCTCAACATTTGGGAACCTACAGATCTCAACCATGCGGCTCAAGACTGGGTAGAACTGGGCATGGCATTGGCGAAGCGTAATATAGGGCAGCAATGGGGCTCAAGAATGACCCATAACTATCAACAGTGGTGTCGTGATATGGACGGTGCAATGATAACTGAGAAATCAGTTTTTATCCATCGGGGATGCCCCCAAAAATGGACCCGGGGTGTGGGGAAGATGGAACACATTCCGGGGCAATATCTGCGAACCCCCACAGGAAGAACCCATATCGGAGGATAGTGACTGAACAGCTGGGATGGGAACACTGTGGTGTGTAGTGTGACTCCCTGCAGATATGTAGTAAATGGATGAGAGATGATACTTACTGATCAATGTAAAATGTACACTACAACAGTATAATAGGATATGCCATACCATGTATATGCTACCAAATATCCCACTGCTGTATCGATTGTTCTTTAATATAAAATGCCAATAAAATGTTTTATAAAAAAAAAAATAGCTGTGTGGTTATTTGTTTCCTCTTCAACATATATAGTTCGTACATAAATACAGACCTTCAAACGTAGAAACTTTGCAAATCTTTGCTTCTTTGTAATCCGGGTAATGATGAATCTTTCCTTGAATCTCACTTAAAAAGTTTGATCCTCCCCAGAGACATGCTTTTGTAACAATTGTATTTTCATAGGGAACACAAAATTGGCTCTACTGATGTGTATTAAATAATACTGAATAGCTCCCTATTTTGTTCTGATACTAATCATTATGATTTGCCAAATAGTGTTGACCTGTATTATTCTATTAATTTTTGCATAGGATATCTTTGCAAAAGCTACTTTGTTTCATACTCATTCACACCAATTTTTGTAACTACCTTTTTTTTCCGTCAGAGGAATTGACGTCATTTCTTTTACCATAAAAGGCCAGTGTGATTAAATCTCTTGCGACAAAAACATTCACTGGGACCTCAGAAATAACAAAATCAGTATTTGGACGGTGGACAGACAGTTGTCGAATTTTAGGGACAAACTGATCGCGGTGGTGGGGCAGTGTTTCAGATCGTTTTTATTTCACATCCAAAGTCACCTCCTCCACACCAAGGCAGAATCCTTTGGGTTCAGATAAGAAAACATTTCTGTGGATTTATTGTTTCTAAGGAAAGACTTTTTAGGGCAGGCCAAAATTATCAATATCAAAGCAAAAACTCTCTGGATAAATGAAAAACCCAAATCCCCTACGTGATGTTTTTGAAAGAGTAGCATTACTAATCCAGTTATTTTTAGTAAATCACATCTCGTAGGATCACAGTTAAGTCAGCGCTGTCCGTTGAAGTTAGTGCCCTGGAGTTGCAAGTAGTTACTAATCCAATTTTGGGGAATAATCTGAATGGTTGAGTGTAATGCTTGCTTTGTGTGTCTTTCTGATAAAGGGTGAGACTACCTTAATCAGTTTATTGTGCCCTCCTCCTTCTGTTACAGCCACCAAGTGACCCGCATGGTATCACCAAGGAGGAACTGATCCACAGTCTCCGTGCAGTTTTGACTTCCACTCCCCAGTTTGCAGAGGTAAATCTGATATTCATTGATACAAAAATACTTAAGACTGCCTACTTGCAGGTAAGGAAAGTTTGGTACAAGAACACTGTTTTGGCTAAAGGACACATATTGACCAGAAGGAACCAAAAACCTCCCTAAGCTAGATTCTCATTAAAATGTGTATTTGTTTTTGACACAAGTCGCTTGCAGTGCAACTGAGGCCTACGTAAAAATTAACTTTATCAGTTTTATCTTTTCAAAATGTTGTTATACAGTGTCTCAGTCAATGATACTTAGAAATCTTTTTTCAGTTTCATTTAATACCTTTATTGTTATCTCTGGAGTGGACATCAGAATTTGAATGCATGTTGTAAATAACAGAACTACATATACATTGTTAGATGTGAAAGAATGATGTGGAATGACGGCAGGATTAACCACATAATAAACGTGGTGCTGTTCAACAACTCATAATAGGTCCTATATTTGATTGCAGTATGTGCCAACATGTACATTTCAGATGTAGGTAAGAGGCATTTTCAACATCTGAGAACCACTATGAAGCCTCTTAAATGAGATTGACGTTTGCTATTACTCTGTTAATAGATTTGATCTGTCTTATAACTGTGATGAATATATTAGTCACTCTAGCACCCTCAGCCACTTGAATGATGTTCTCCTGTACTCCATACCCACTGGCCTATAGTCCTTCATTACAGGTCGCATGCCACTCATCGTGGGAGGTTATAATTTAAGCTCCGAACAAACCAACTTGGAGGAACAGTCAATTTAAAGCTGCGGCAAAGAACCTTACAAGACCCATTAGCACTTAGTTGGACCCTTGGCACCTATGGAACTCGGGAAGCACGTTAACATGAGACAGATGATCATGACATGGGTCACTATATAAACCCTTGTGGCTTGTTTCTCACTGCCTCCTAACTTGTGCACCTACCTATGGACTCCATAAGTATGACCAGGCTTTTACTGAGAACTACAGCAGCTTCATTTGGGGAACTCCTGTGCCTCTGGCTTCCCCACTGAGTTGCTGGGGCCAGCCTAATCTGACTTCTAGTATTGTACACTTACAGACTTTACTCCCTGCTGTTAGGTCAGGTTGACTGCTGCTAAAATACAAAACAGTCAACTTGTAAAATGTTCTAGAAGTGTGTCAAGCCCAGATTCTAAACAGCTAAAACAAGTGTTTCCTTTAAATTCTTACCTTGTAGTTACGCGGTGTAAATATTTAGCATTTTTTTGCAAGTTATGCTTTCAAACCCCAGTGTTAATGTTTTGGCTTGGTGGGTTATGGTTTGTGTATTGGACAAGGCTTTGATGCTGTTCACACCACTTTGTCCTGGACCAGCATACTATCACTGCATTATCCCTTCCAACGACAATGGTCTTATTCCTCTGTTGTCCCTAAACTCATTGTTCATTTTCAAAAGTCTTATACTGCACACTAGGAGCTAATTTAAACCAGAGATTGTGTAAACCAAAGATATGTCATCCAAAGATCATGATTGAATGAGTGGCAATATCACTCACACTCTGTTTTATATTCTGAACTAGCAAAGGCGATGCATATCAAAGGTAAAACTGTTAAAGGTCAGTGCAGAGGTGTCCTGAAGTAATGAGCATAGGGATTACAAATAGGGACCAATTTAAGCCGTTTAGAGATTCTGTTGGAAGGTGCTTCTAACACCTTTCTTTTTGTAAGTGCCTATTCAATTAAAGATGATTTTCATAGAGTACCAACAAGGTGACACAGTGTTGGGCATTATGGGATGCTTCTCTGGCAGTTGTTCCAGACATTGCTAGACAACTCTGCAAAATACAGCTAGGTAATACCCCTCTCTACTCCTGGCTGTGTACTGACCGTTTCTGCGCAGTACTGAGTCATTGCTTCGACCTAGTGTAAAAAGATACACTTAGAAAAAGCTTCCCTCCTCTCCAGTATGCCACAACAGATTATTACTGTCCAACTTAAACTTAGCTGTTAGCTTTATCATTTACATTTTACGCAACAGCATTTTTTCAATTTGCTTCTTGCCAGCTAATTTAACACCGCACATGTTAAGAACTTGCTTAGTTTAAAACATTAAGGGGTAGATCTTTTGTTAGTAGGCAGGTTTGTAGCCATCTCACCTCTGGACTAGGCTTTTCTGGCAAAGTCTATATGGCAGAACATTTGATGTTTTCTATTAATGATCCTTCAGTTTTACCAGGTGCAGTAATTCATATGTAGTAGCATTCTGAGTGAATGGTTCTTTAGTGGAGTCGACCATCTTCCTCCTTTACCTGTGTTGTTTCAAACATCTGACTACATTTTGGAAGAATTCTTCTTTCTTGTAGCAGCTGTAAGGATTTTTAACTTGGATCCCACAGTAGTCATTCTAGGACTTTGGCAGTATTTTTGGGCTGCATCTTGGATCTTAGCCTGGCTTCAAAATGTGTGGAGAAATGATAATGATAAGGTCCATTTTTTGGTCAACAATTCTAGGAAAAATTTGCCTTAAAACCAACAGGCTTCCATTGTGTTTGCAGAACATCACTTTAATTAACTGCTGAGTCCAGAAGGGTTAGTACCGACAGTTATTTAGACCCATACACTGGACAGGATGGTAAGAGCAGCTCCCATGAAAGAACAGTCAAGTGAGGTAAACCCTAAGATTCCAGAACAAGTATAGGAACATGCCAACAGACACAGAACATTTATGCATGAGGATGCAATATAACTCCCGTTTTTTATGGAAGAAAACACGTGACCGCACAAACCACAAGGACATAACACCTAGAAACAAAAAGAGAAAATAGATCATATTTCTGCCAGTTCGGTGGAACAGAAGAACAAGTAGGTAACTAAATACTGGACGAGAATCGGACTGAGCCTCAGACTGGGACCCATTACTCACACAATCTTTTACCTTCACCAACGCCTCAATATTCCTTTACTGGTCATCTCCTACATACACTGAAGACCCTTTGACCTCCTGTACAGCCTTGGCAAAACCAAAGTTTAGCATACCGTTCGAACAACATTAAGCAATTTAATCCTTACCCAATAACTCTTACTAATGCCGCTAATTATGACACACTGCAATAGATCACTTTTGAGTTTGTTTTTCCTTTGAAAATTAGAAACTCTGCTTATTATCCCACCATCCTAGGCAACCAAGTCAATACACTCAGTTCTGCTCCTACCAGCTGGAAGATGGGTAAGGGTTATTGTCTTATGGCCCCTCAATAACCCATATGGCCAGTTGGCTGAGGTGGAATGTGACACATTGCAATGTGTCCTCATCATCTTTCTCACGGCATTTAAAAGTGACCTACCAAACACCCATGGGAAATCCTTGCTGGAAAAACACACCCGCAAGAAAGACTAAATATATTTCTGGGAATTGATTGTCTGACAAAAATTGACTGACGTGTGTTTGAATATTAGTCTATGATCACAATAGCAAACATTTACTGCTCCCTCAGGTCGTGGAAAGGTCACATGAAATCATTATTGATTTTATCCAGTTGCCTATTGGTAAAAGCCTGCATGCTACTAGCCCTACATTGTATATTATTATCACTGTTCATATAGATAACACAATGCTCTGGATTAGCCTACACCTCCTTATCTATTCGTTCCCACCAATAGTGTTTTCTAATCTGCAATTTTTGTGTGTCTTTCTCAGATGACTCTGACGGCTAAATTTCAACCAGTCCAGTTTGATCAAACTTACCATACTTCACTAATATTCCACAGCCCATTGTGTAGGTACCTTGCGAAAAGGCTGCGAACCACTAGCCAAACATGTTCTCTCAGGCCAAACTTTTTAGCAAACCCCATTGCGATATGTAATTTGACTTCTTCTGGCAAAGCAGTTGTTCACTCCTTCTTGGTAACACACCTCTCAACAACGATATTCACCACCCACAATCATACACTCTGTCTCTTCTCGCTCAAATCACCCTCAATACATTCTTCGGTTCTCAACTTGAAACTTAAACAAAGACTTTACCCGCTTGTTCTTCACCCCAGAAATATACTCCTGAAAATGTACTGAAATAAACCTGAATTACTTCACACATCAGCATCACGAAAGCCCTTTGTTGTTTTATTAACAGCAGCTTCAGCTTGATTACGCACATCTTACTCTAGACAGCATTTCATGAAGTTTGCTGCTGGAAATTGAATTTAGAAAGACTGTCTAGTCATGTCTGTCCTGGACAGATATAACACTCTAGTTGTCAGTGTTCCAGAAATCCACCTGCCCACCCAAAAAGTGTGTCTGATGCTGTAGCTAGCCTCATTAAAGGGCTTTCTGAATTTACACATACGCTCAACGATTTCCTCTGACTCCCCTTACCCTTAAGCATTCTCTCCAAGACAAGCTGCATCATCTGCAAAGTAATCACTAATGGTACCCTACAGTCCTTTGCTACCAAAATGAAGATCCCACGTAGCATCTGAAAAATCTTCAAAGGCATTGGCAGGCTCGAGATGTGACATGCAATAAAGAAAAAAATGTGCTAGGCCTGCTGTGCCCCCAAAGTATGGAATTCCAGTAGGAATCAGTGCAGCTCCATTCTTCCTCCAGTTCATTATAAAGATAAGAAGCACTGTCACCCAGATGCAGTTTCCATCCACCTATATATCGTACCCCCTCCTTTGCTTTTCATCTAGGTTCTCTTTTTATTGATCCATATACATGCTTAAATACATTTATCTGTTCTTGCATAAAATGCTTGTGGAATATTCAAAACCGCAGTGGCTTTTGCTCTCGATCTCCACAAATGCCCTATTATTATTATGGTAGCAATCCCACAGATTTGCACACATCTTTTACAATCTGAGAGGGTGAGCATATCTCTGATTTCAAACCCGCAAAATCGCACAAAAATGCTTGTGGAATATTCAAAACCGCAGTGGCTTTTGCTCTCACTCTCAACAAATGCCCTATTATTATTATGGTAGTAATCCCACAGATGTGCACACATCTTTTACATTCTGAGAGGATGAGCATATCTCTGATTTCAAACCCGCAAGATCCCACATTTAAAATTATGGAATTATTTTGTAATCTATTTAGTAGCCTTTCATCAAAGTCTTTCAAATGTATATCCACATATTCTCCAGTAATAACTTTTGTGTCCTTTGAAATGAGAAATTAATCTATCATCTGAAAAATATCTGAGTTGTTTTCCGAACACAGGAGACATTCATAAGTGAAAGGTAGCAGTACTCGAGGAAGTATAATGCCCCTGAAAAGTTAATTTGAAAGCTAAGATGGGAACTAGAAATTTACAGTGATTTGTACATTGGCTCTGTACCACGAGGGGTGGCCAGCAATCTGTGGAAGTGGTGGAAAAAACATTTTGTGGAAGGTGCATGAAATGTGTCTTAAAATCACAGATGAAAATGATTGAAATCTAATCAGTTTCTTTCCCCTCCCAAGAGCTCCAGTTCTCCATGCACACTTTACAAGGAACTTCATTCCATTCAGTGCCCTGTTCAACAACCACCCCTTCTGAAAGTCAGTTAGGCACACAGATTTTGAATCTTTCCCTTTTTGAAAACCACGCTTACTGCTTGGAGTTTGCATACCATCTGGAAGTGTTGAAAATGACCTTTAGAAATGCTCTTGTCCTGGTGCGTGAAGTTTTGTTAGGCAGTCCCTTAATTCATCAGTCCCCTTTGAAATTGAAGAGGTCTCTAAGCTCCGGATTTATTTAGCTTGTGATGTTTTATAAAAGAAGTTTCAAATGTAGGGTGATCATCTCACTACAGGTCAGTTTTGACACTGTCTCCAGTGCTGAATATTTCACTTTCAAATCATTGACACCAGTTGTGTTAGTCTAATTAGTTCCATGAAAACAAAACTAGACTACAACACCAGAAAATGCATTAGGCTATCATACACAAACCCAGGACTGGAAACAGTGTCCCAAATGACATGGAGAGAGAACGTATTCAAATGCTTTATCGGGTTCAAGATCTTTGAGTCGAGTAGGTAGGACTGAATTTCCCCCACTCCACCCCATATCAGAAATTGACATCCTGGTTCCTGAAAAGTTAGCTTCTGTATATTTGAGCATTCTTGCGGGAAAAAACATATCCTTATGTGTTCTGTAATTTTTATGGTTTGAATACGGGGAGTTTGCTTGGTTCCAGCATGTGCAGTTTTCATAGTTGATGCATGTGCAATTTCCATTAAAGTGTTTGCACTTTCAATTGGCCACATGTTTCTACCAGTGCTTTCTATGTGTTTGCGACCATTGTGGTGATTTGTGAACCGACCTATGTACTAATAGGTCGGTTTGCAAATTACCAATTTCTATGAGTCGCAATTCAACCTTACCTTATAAATATTCATGAGGTAGTTGCAAATGGCAACCCACTAGAAATCACATCCATCGCAGGGATGGTGGCCTGCTGAGGTCAGCAGACCACCACCCCTGTGATTGCTTTTAAATAAAGTAATTTTTTTAATGCCACACATTTTCCTTAAAGGAAAATGGGATATGCCTAAAAAGAAAAATGAAAAGTGTATGTTTAATTTATTTTTTTCAAGAGTGGACAATGATCTATGGGACCCTTGCATTCTCTAAAATATTTTTGTCAACATTCACAAAGGGGAATGAGTCCCTTGGGGACCCATTCCCTTTTGCAAATGGCTTACCACCTCTTTTGTGGAAGGGGTAAAATATTAATATCTTGAGGCCCGAATTCGATCGCAAAACATTAATACCTACCAATTTGATTTGGTATTTGAAGGGAAGCTCTAAACATGTTTTCAAAATACTGAATTGGTAGTGGGTCACAAACCCAAATTGTGAATCAGTAACTGAATCACAATTTGTGGTTAGTACATAAAAAAGACATTTTCGTGATCTCAAACGGCCAGATTCTGTTTATCAGGCTGTTTGCGACCACAAAAATGCTACGTACATCTGGCACTGTGCAGGCCATTGCAATAGATTCCTCCTGCTGCCTTAAAGTGAGGCTTATTTGGAGAATAATCCTATCTCAAGGCCTTTGTTGTGAATGCAGGAATCTTGTCTAGGCTTGTTCATGCAAACTCTTTTTATCTAGGATTTCCTGCCTGCTTAACCGAAAAACAGCAGGAAGCTCACAACATGACTGCACATTTGGTTATACAACTTAAAGAAATTTGTTAAGGTCTCTGAAGCAATCTTAATTGACTGCCGGTTGGCCTTCGAATTTAGTTGAAGGTACACTGACTTGATATTTTCCCAAGCACCATCTTTGGGATGGATCTCTTTTCCTATTTACTGTTCCTTTATTTAATTCAGCTCTGTCTGGAGGCCAGTCCTCCTCTTCCACCAAGCCCCCACTAAGGAGTAAACATCCTTTTCAGATCATCAAATTGAGAATCATTGTGTCATTAGAAAAGCTCTTAAAACCACTCAGTCCTCTTCTTGGTCTTCAGGGAAATGCAAATCCCAGTGCCATGATGCCTTTGTATGAATGTTTGCACTCTACATATACCCAATCCATTAATTCCCTCTTTCTGTATAGTAAGCAGAGCCAGGACAGCCAGCACTCTTCTGTTAGAAGCACATCATACAAATATCCCAAAGGCTCTGTGGATGTGGCTCTGCCCTCTCTCCATTTACAGATATTTCCAGCTACTATTAAAGGGACCTAGGTAGTGTGTCTGTTACCTCTAGCAGATCACAAGAGTGTAGACTACGCAGGCTAGCTAGAGATACTTGCATTTTTATATCACCACTTAAATTACTCTGGACCTGCTTCTGATGAGGGAGTCATAAGGTAAGCTGCAAAGACTTGCAGAAAGAAATTTCATATTATGTGCTTTTGGAGTGATAGTGCGGTAGCCTCCTGAAAAATCATTTTGAACTGTGAACTAGATTACCTTCTGTGCCTTACATTTTTTGCTTAACAGCTTCTGTGATTGTGATTCTTTTCTGCAATTGAAGTTAATTATAATATATGTTTTAGTTCCTTCTTCCGCTGCTAATTGAAAAAATGGACTCTGATGTGCAAAGTGCAAAGTTGGACTCCCTGCAAACTCTGGTAAGAAAATTTTTATGAGTGCTGTTTTCTACATTCTAGCTATCTTTTAGAGGAAGGCAACATTTGCAGCTAAGAATATTTTTCTAACAAAGTAAACGTTTTGCATTCTTTAAAAGGAGCTCCTGTGCGTCTGTTCTACAGACGTATTTGATATATTTCTCTCTCATAGTATCTTCTTCCCTTCAAAAAAATAAATGTCCTCTGTGTTATTTATCCCTATTACTTTCTTTTGGGTGTAGTGTATCAACCATTTAAAGTTGCTTAATTTTTATGTACATGTGGGGCATTTGGAAGTAAGGCAATATTTATTCATGGAAGGAAGGCAATCTATGCTCCTCTTCCTCTTTCTGTCTGGGTGCAACCTGCCCTTTGCTTGAGGTTTTTCCACACTGTTCTCACATAACTCCAATACACATTTAAATTATATTTCATCTGCATTATGTCTTTTAAGTCTTTAGCCTCACCCAACCTATGGCAAGTTTTGTTCTTGAAGTAATTTGAGGAGCTTCAGTGTCCCACAAAAGTAACTGTATGTCCTTTGTGTGATCTTGAGTTTAGTTAAAGCAACATTGCTACTTTACTTAAATCCTGCTACACTTATTCTAGCCCTCTGCAAAATCTCTTTGTATTCATGGTATGGCACGCAACTGGAAAACAAATTGTGGCATGTAGGATCATGATTAGTTTTGAATTAAATTTTTTATACAAAAATTGGGATCCCACAAAACCTAATGTGGCTTGGTTAATCTTTACTGGAAATAAAGAATTGGCCATTAAATGTTTTTGTTGGAGTTTAATTATTTCTCACGATCAGGGACACTGTTTGATAATGCCTCGCCTTTATTTTTTATCAAATTCTTACTAATGTAATAACATTTTATCAGGTATCAGAAAACATAAAATCAATACATTTAATGAGATATTGATAAGTTAAACATGTTTTGCCATACCTAAAAAAAGTTAAGGCATTAAGTAAAAGGGTTTCCCTTAGCACACAATTTAAATTTTATGAGGGAGTATAAATGGTATGGTGTTCTAGTTATGGAAATATTAGCCATCAGTGAAAGTTTATGTTCCAGTTCAGTATTTGCGATGTGATACCTTTAATGATGCCAAAGATATAATATGTTCTGCATAAGTTGGAGCTAGTAGTGTTGAAATGTGATCCCAAGCCATCTTCAGAACAAAACAGTTTATAAGACTTGACAGAATGTGACTGCATATATTGTACTGTAAGGAATACTGTATTCTTAACTGTTGGTGTGAAAATCACTTTTGATGCCTTGTGGTCTAGCCTTGATTTCTAAGAACTTTTCCTCACATGTATTTTAGATTAAACTTTGGAACCACTTACTTGTACAGTAGAAAAACATTTTATTGTGGTCCATTTAATAGGGTTTGTGACTTTTGTATCTTTTCCTCAGGTTATGCATTATACAGGGCATTTTGGACCAATGTGTGGATTTAGGATTGTGTGTAGGCCAACACTAGGTGCTAATGAATGGGGCTTATCTGGTACATTATATCTGTTTTGGTTGGATCAACTAATATGTTTAGGATTACAGTAATAGATTTTGTCTTAACGTGGAAAGAACAAGACAGAAGTCTTGTTTTGTCTCAGGTCACTAATTTCAGAAAGGAAATAACAAGCGACTGTAGTAGGGCATCACATTTTGTGCAGAGTTTAGCAATCATAGCAGTAATGTTTCACTGTCAGGACTGAAGTAACATTACTCGAGGAGACCTACAGTTTTAGCCTGAAGCCTAGCTGCCTTTTTTTTATAGTGGAATATTGGACTCGGACCTGATTTAGAGTTTGATATCAATTGAAAATCCTCCAATTTTTAAAATAAGTGCTAAATTATTTGGATCCACTGGAAGACTTTTCCCAATCATAAAGAAAGTATGGTGGAGAGATGGAATCATTCTATTCTACTCCTTTTTTGACATTTGAAATTTCAGGCACTCCCTTTCTCTGTGCCTATTTAATGTCATAATCTTTAGATCAATCTCAGATTTTGCTGTGAATGAGACCGGGCCTCCATTGGTAAGAACTTTCACTAGCCCTTTTGTGAAGCCAAGCGATTTCAAGAAATTTGGCTCTTAGAGCCCTTGCTTTGATTGCTCCTGGCTTCAGAATGCCTTCATAAACTTGATTTGGTCCTCATTCAGAAATGTTTGAGGTTGATAAAGTTATTGCAGAAATAAACATGGGAACTGTGTGAAATGCTGATGCATATCTTTATCCTTCACCTGTCAAAGAATAGCGAACTAAGTATCACTTTGATTCAAGCACAGCAACCTATGAGCCTTTTCATTTAATTCACTATAAACGTTTTCCATTTGTCATGCCAGGCTTGGAACTGCAGTGTTGATCTTTTTGACTCTTTCTTTGACTCAAATGTTACAGGATCTACAAAGACCTTCATTAATTTTTAGGTCACCTGGCCCCTGCTTCTGTTCTTGTTTTGAAAGCGATAGATAGGTTTTTTCATCTGACCATAGTTGCTCCAAGAGTAGGCATGGAGATTGAGATAAAGGCAATTTATTATTGGTGGAAAAAGTCTGCTGTCTGTCATGGTATCTTCTTTGATAATTAAAAATACTGAAAAATTCCCCCCGCAATATCACTGTAACAAAAACAATCTCTGATACAAATGCATATTTAATAAGTTTGTGCATTTCTCTGTTTTATATGAATGTATATTGTGTATATAATTATATCACCATATAACCTAGAATGTGGTAAACCCGGGTTGTTATATAGTCCTGATTACCTTATTTAGGAGACCAACTTTTCTGGACAAAGTAATTACACCCACTCGTTTGTGGCATGTTTCATCATAGGAGACCTTTCGGCACTTTGTACAGGTTTTCTTTGTCAGAGTGAGTTCAACTATATAGGGAGCTCTTAATTAACTAAATCTTGACAACGTAGGTGATACAGGTGTTACAGTTATCTCAGGTATACCACAAACTAATTTTAATGCCCTGTTTTTAATCTTATTCCGGGTATCAACATTAAAATTACTTAATTGTATCTGAGATAATTTTAACACGTGTATGCCTGCCACACACTTTTTTCATTGAGAGCCGAGAAGTTAGAATTTTGAACTTGTGTCCTGCAATTTTCGAGGCTAAATTATGTTCAGTCTAACGGAGTGCCGAAGATTCCTGTCTACAGTCACAGTTTCTTAAACAATATTTCACAGCATTATCTTAGAGTGTACCTTGTGAGCTGCACAGAGGCCAAAGAGTATATGTTATGCACAGTATTCTTCACTCAGGTAGATGAAATCATCTTGGATGTTTGCCAGTTTAGTTTATTTTTCTCCTGCTGACCTGAAAGCAAATACTGATTGTAAAGTAGGCTGTGGGAGTGGAATGTTTCCTTGATACTCCCATTAATACTTTGAATTATCACAGTCTGAGAGATTAATGTTTCTTCTCCAGATATCTATTGAGAGAAGTGAGACTCTGGGAGAGGGCTGTTTTCTTCATACCCCTTATGGACAGGCCCCTGATCATGTATACTCTATGGTTGAGGGGCAGAAGAAGGAGTTCTCTGCCATTCCCTGATACCCCTGCATTTCTATTGATTGATGAGACTCTTTGTAGGGAAGTTATTTTTGTGTGACAGAAACTGCACATGGGTGCTTTGGCTATTGGATAACAAGAGTTATTTTTGTTCTCACATGTGTATTGCTGCTTTAACTTTGAAAATATGTATGTGTTCACTGCCTTTCACCCTCTCACTATACTCGTACCATGAATAAAACATGAAAATCAAAGGTGAAGGTCTCCAGAACATCTGTTTCTTAATTTTGCCTTGCTTTTCATTTCAGAATGCTTGTTGTGCTATATATGGACAGAAGGAACTAAAGGAGTTTCTTCCAAGTCTTTGGTCATCGATCCGACGGGAGGTAAGCACAATGTGCATGTTCACAAAAATCATTACTTTTGAAACATGACAGAATGGCAGATAAAAATAGTTACTTTTATCTAGAAGAAAGTAAGTTCAAAGAAGCAATGTTTCACCCTATTCCATCGATGTCTTCCCAGAAAATGACAAAATAGTAGGTACATAGGCATTCCAGAATCCTTGAATGTTCTAACAACAAGGCGGGTACACAGTGTGAGATCAGATGCATGCTTTTAGAGTCCCATTATGAATTAAAAAAATGAGTACTACGTGTTTGCAGTTAAACAATAAATCATGGTCAAACATAAATGTGAAACAGGCTTGCAAAGTATTAATGATCCTATCCAGGCAGTGTCTGGTTTACAGTTACAAATAAATGATTTGAATTCCTCTCTATCTTGGTTAAATACATATATTATTCTAGAGTCAGCGATTTTTCCAGCAATGGAATATGAGAATGCTTCCCATCATATTAACCATGACTTGTATGTGCTAGCACAAGACATATAAACTTAAAACTAGTTATAATTAAATCATTCATAAAATGCACTAGGCCACTGGACACTTTATCTATGTAGACAAAATGCCAGGAAACACTGTGGAGAAGTGAGCTGAAAGATAAACACTCAGCGTCTGCACATATCTGAAAGAGACTATTAGTTATAGATTCCTTACCTTAGAATTACCCCAGGTGACAGACTGGATCCGGAGAATTTTTCTTCAGCAATACCCCTGCGCGTCGGTAGGTGGCGTCCGCGATTCTGCATCAGTCATCTGCGTCGTAGTCGCCGGGATGATGTTGCGGTACCTAATTAGACGCCGCCCCTGCGCGCTGACGTTAGTTCATTTTCCACACCAGCCTAGCGCAGATCCACAGAGAGCCCCTTAGTCATTTTTTCGACTTTTGTCGATGTCTTTTTTTTCCGAGTCTTCGACTCCTGGTGCGCGAGGGATGTCCCATCGTTGGACCGGATTCCATGAATCCGAAGTCTTTGCGGGAGCAGTCCCAAAAGCTTTTGGAGGCCCGGCAGTCGGCTCTGCGTCGCTCCCGGTCTCGCTCGAGGGGAAGGTCTCGAGACCCGTCGCGGAGCCACCACACCTCGTCAAAGTCTTCGCACTCATCGGGTAAGTCGAAGTACAAAAAGAAGGCGCAGAAGCACCGTCGCTCTTTGTCTTCTCCCCGTCAGTTGGCCGACGCGGGAACCGGAGCATCGTTGCTCTAAGGCTCCGTCTCCGGTGCCTGATTCAGGGACGACTCCGCGCCTCCCCCCGTTTCTGGGAGCCGGGGAGTCCCCTGCCCAGCTTCGTGCATTTTACAAAGCCCTTTATTCCATTTTTGGAGAGCCTGACTCCAATGGCGTGCCTTCGGGCCCCGCGGAGCCGGCTGAGGGCCCTGGGCCTTCGATGCCGGCAGCTCCGGCCCCGGCACCGCAGGGTCCCCATGGATCCAGGCCTGGATCTGGATCGACGCCGGTCGACCTTACTCGACCTTCCCTGGTGCCGATCCCGGCGACGACGCCCCCAGCGCTGGCCGTGCCCCCAGCCGACGTCGTCCCCATCCTCATCCCCAAGATGGACCCGGAACCGGATCGACGTCGGCCGACGTCGAATCAGACGCCGGAGGGTACTTTTGTGCCACTGTTCATCCCAGGTGTTCCCTATCGCCCTGAGGGTGGTGATGAGGACTGGGAAGGGGTCGCTAGACCGTTTAACAGACCAGCTGGAAGAGCCAGACTCGAGAGAGGAATTGAGTGACGCCAGTGGTCTGTATACCTCCCCAGACCTTGGCATGCTTTCTCCCCCTACTGGTGCTACGGAGGAGGGAGCCTCTTATGCAGTGGTGGTGCGTAGGGCAGCCGAGGCTTTGGACCTGGAGCTCCCTACAGTGGCAGTCAGAACTAACCTCCTGACAGAGGTGCTTCAACCAGCGGCAATCTCATCTGAACCCCTCTTACCCTTTAATGAAGCTCTCACGGACCTCCTTCTGGGCACTTGGTCCAAGCCCAGCAAAGGGGCTCCTGTGGAACGAACAATTGCCCGCCACCACCGCCGGCTCAGGGCGATCCCATTTTCCTCTCCCAACACCCTTCCCCCAAGAGCTTGGTGGTCCAAGCCTCTTCTTCCAAGGGCGCATTCCCTTCCGCACCCCTGGATAGGGAATCCAATAAGCTGGATCATCTTGGGAAGCGTATGTTCTCTTCCTCCAGCTTGGCGCTGCGGTCCGTGAATACCGCATGCCTCTTGGGCCGCTATACCCATACAGTCTGGGATACGGTTGCGCAGGTGCTGCCTCAGTGTCCGGAGGAGGCCTGGGCCATTCTCTCCCAGGCAGTGGCGGATGGGAGAGATGCAGCAAAATTCACAATCCGCTGTGGACTGGACACCGCCGATTCTCTGGGCAGAACGATTGCACGTCGGTAGCCCTTCGGCGCTACGCCTGGCTGGGGACGTCTGGTTTTTCGGGGGATGTCCAGGCAACTTTGCTGGACATGCCCTTCGATGGCTGTTGTCTTTTTGATGACAAGGCGGACTCGGCGCTCGAGCGTTTCAAGGATTCTCGGGCTACGGCCAGATCCTTAGGCTTCGCTGCGTCCTCCCGCCCCCCACAGTCTGCCTTTCGTGGCTACGGAAGAGGCACCCCACCACGTCCGACCCAGTCCAGCCACCGGCCCACGCAAGCTGCCCAGCCTCTGTGTGGCCGCAGACGTGGGACCCAGCGACGCGGGTCTGGGAACCAGCGGGCGGGCCAGTCCACCCTTTTCCCCCCCTGCAGCAGCCTCCAAACCCTCCTAGTCTGACCTTTCAGGGCCCTCAGCGACCAGTGGGTGGCAGGATTCGCCATCACCTCCCCCACTGGCAATCCATCACGTCAGACAGGTGGGTTTTGCAGATAGTCTGACGGGGCTACTCCCTCCCCTTCGAGACTACCTCTCCCTCCATGCCACCGTCTCTCGATCGCTTGTCGGAGGATCATTTGGCGCTTCTCCGCCAGGAAGTTTCAGCTCTCTTGGCCAAGGGAGCTATTTAGAGGGTACCTGTGCCAGAAGTAGGTCGAGGTTGCTATTCACGCTACTTTCTGGTGCCCAAGAAGGACAAAGGTCTGCGTCCTATCTTAGACCTCAGGGCCCTTAGCCGCTTCCTCCGGAAGAAGTTCAAAATGCTAACCTTGGCTCAGCTCCTGTCTGCCCACGACCCTGGAGACTGGATGGTAGCGTTGGACTTGCAGGGCGCTTATTTTCACATCACCGTCCTGCCAGCCCACAGGCATTACTTGCGGTTCACAGTAGGCCACGAGCATTTTCAGTTCACCATGCTCCCCTTTGGCCTTACCAGTGCCCCTCAGGTGTTCACGAAAGTGATGGCGGTGGTCACAGCTCATCTGTGCAGATCGGGGGTTCCAGTCTTTCCCTATCTCAACGACTGGCTGTTGAAGGCGGGCTCGAACCATGCGGTCGTCTCCCACCTCCAGACTACGGCAGACCTCTTGCATTTCCTGGGGTTCACTATCAATGTGCCGAAGTCACACCTGACTCCCTCTCAGTCGCGCCCTTTCATCTGAGCTGTTCTGGACACAGTGTCGTTTCGGGCTTATCCTCCTGAGCAGCGAGTCCGGGATATTCGGGCTATGATACCGATGTTTCAGCCTCTATCCTGGATTTCGGTGAGAATGATTCTGAGGCTGCTGGGCCTTATGGCCTCCTGCATCCTGCTGGTAGATCAAGCCAGACGGCATATGCGGGCTCTGCAGTGGGACCTGAAGTTCCAGTGGGCGCAGCATCAGGAGAATCTTTCCGATGTTGTCCAGATCTCAGAGGGGATTGCGCAACAACTGTAGTGGTGGTTAACGAACCAGGATTGGGTCAGAGGCAGATCCCTCTCCCTTGCCCAACCAGACCTCACGGTGGTGACCGATACATCACTCCTGGGATGGGGCGGCCAACTGGGGGAGGTGGAGATCAGAGGAGTCTGGTCTCCAGTGGAGTCCGGTCACCATATCAACCTGTTGGAGCTCCAGGCGATTCGCTTTTGCACTGAAGGCATTCCTTCCCTCCCTCAAGGGGAAGGCAGTGCAGGTGTTCACGGACAACACCACCGCAATGTGGTACTGCAACAAAAAAGGCAGGTGGGGTCGTGGACCCTTTGTCAAGAGGCTCTTCGCCTTTGGACATGGCTGGAACATCAGGGCATTACCCTGGTGGTTCAACACCTGGCAGGTTCTCTGAACGCCAGGGCGGACTAACTCAGCCGTCGGTGCCTGGTAGTTCACGAATGACGTCTTCACTCCGAGGTGGTACAAGGTCTCTTTCAGCAATGGGGAGAGCCTTGGTTAGATCTGTTCGCCACCGACGAGAACGTGCAATGTCATCACTTCTGCGCGTTGGAGTTTCCAAGGCGGCACTCGCTTGGTGACGCTTTTCCTTTATGTTATTTATTTTATTTATTTATAAAGTTTTATATAGCGCGAACATGATCCCGAAGGATATCAGAGCGCTTTACAGTTTGAGGGAAAGGAAGGTAACAGTTGCAGTACAGGCATCAAAAGGAATACCAACCCAAACAAATCAAATAGGCATACCAAACAAAAAGGTTACAATCGAAAGGGAACAACAAAGAGTAGGGTAATAACTGGTACATAGCGAACTGGGAGGGGAGCCAATGATTATTAAAGAAGAGGACCACCCAGCACGGGCTTAGGGTGTAGGTCCAAAGCATTAGAGCAGACGATCCGAGAACCTTTTAAGGTAAGAACTTGTTCATGAGGAATCTTTTCACCTCCAATTTGAAGGCAGCCTTGGAGGAGATTCTGCGTATTTCCGGTGGGAGAGAGTTCCAGATCTTCAGCGCAGAGCCGGAGAAAGCTCGGTGACATGTTCTCTTTTTGTGAAAGATCTGTGGGTTCAGGAGGAGAGAGTTAGCACTCCTAGCAGGTCTACCCCCTCCGGATAATTCTAGCTTTTGCAATAGATAACTGGGGGTTTTGAAATGGAGGGCTTTGTGAGATAGACAGGCAATCTTTAGCTGAATTCTTGCTTCATAGGGCAACCAGTTTAGGGATTTTAAGACTGGGGAGATGTGCGCATTTCTTTTGGTACCCGTAACCAATCTGGCCGCAGCATTCAGTGAAGCCCTTAGTGGGGCCAAGGTATAGTTGGGGAGGCCACATAGCGTAGCACTGCCATAGTCTAGCCTTGGCAAAACAAGTGCTTGGACCACGTGCTTGAAGTCAGCTTGTGGGAGGAACGGTTTGAGATTCCGGAGTATCCTCATCAGGTGATTAGCTCCCTTGCACACATTGTCTGATATGATTCTTCATGTTCAGATGCTTGTCCAGGGTGATTCCGAGCGATTTGGCTGAGTCAATAATGAGGGGGGAGCAGTTGAAGGCAGTGAGGTGGTTCATCCAAAGGTCTAACTTGGGGATGTGATTCGGGGGGAAATGAGAAGGAATTCTGTTTTGGAGGTGTTGAGCAAGAGGTGGTTCTCAGTTAACCAGTTTTGAGTATTTATTAGGGTTGTGTTGAGTGATATGAGGTTATCCGGGGAGGAGATTTCCAGATAGAGTTGCGTATCATCTGCATACATATGGAAGAGAATGTCAGCGGAATTTAGTGCATTAGCTAACGGTTCCAAGAACAAGTTGAAGAGTATGGGAGATAAGGCGGACCCTTGGGGGACCCCCATGGATACTGGTGATGGCTGGGAGAGAGAGTGGTTCGCCTTAACTCTTTGGGATCTGTGGTGGAGGAAGGACGAGAACCATTGCAGCACCGAACCAGTGAGGCCCATCCTGTGCTCCAAAATGGATAGGAGGTTGTCGTGATTAACAGTGTCAAACGCAGAGGAAAGGTCAAGAAGGATAAGGAGGCAGGATTCATTTTGGTCAAGCATTTTTAAAATGTCATCCATAACGTGAGTGAGCGCTGATTCGGTGCTATGCCCACTCCAAAAGCCAGATTGATGTTGGTCCAGGAGATCGAAATTGTCGATGTGGGCACAGAGTTGAGATTGGACGCATTTTTCTAGGAGTTTGGCTAGAGTGGGGATGTTAGAAATAGGGCGGAAGTTGTTAAGGTCCGTACTATCTGCGGTAGGCTTTTTTTAAGATCAGTGTTACCTGAGCAGCTTTTAGGCACTCCGGGATCGTACCTTGTGACAGAGACGCATTGACAATCTTTGTCCAGATGGGGGTGACGACATCCTTGATTTCTTTGAAGATGGAAGGTGGTAACGGGTCGCTGAAATGATTAGATGTGTTGATACTCTGAAGAAACCTGTTAATGTCTCTTTCACTGAGGGGAGTGAAGGTACCCCATGTGGCATTGTTCTTGGAGCTCAGGCTAGTCGGTTCGAGCTTCTCTAATAGGGCCGGGGGGGGGGGGCGCAGACCCACCGATAGCAATAGGGCCTTCCTGGAGTCAAGATCAATATTGATGAGTCTAGATTTCTCAGTAAAGAAAGCAGCCAGGTCATCGCATGAAGGTGGGCTGACTCCAGAGTCTGAGCGGTTTGGTGCTTCCACCGATTGTTGTTTCACCAGCTCAAAAAGTTTCTTGGGGCGATTAGCGGCTTGATTAAGTTGGGATCTGAAGTAGTCAGCCTTAGCGATCTTGATTTGTTTGTTATAGGAGCTCCTTACCGATTTAAGGATTATTAGCTGGTCCGAGGATGGTTTGGATCTCCAGGAACGTCCTTGCGAGTGGAGCTGCGGCCTCCTGTACGCCTTTCCGCCTGTACCACTTCTGCCCCGAGTGCTGAAGAAGATCAAGCGCGAACGGGCCCAAGTCATTCTTGTGGCTCTGGACTAGGCACGAAGAGTCTGGTACCCCGAGCTCTAGAGCATGGCCATCGATCCTCCCATCAGACTGCCCCTTCGGGAGGATCTTCTGTCGCAGCAGCAGGGGACGGTCCTCCACCCGAACCTGTCCAGCCTCCATCTCCTAGCGTGGAGATTGAGCGGCGACAGTTGACAGCTTTTGACTTTCCTCCCGAAGTCTGTAATGTCATCTTGGCAGCCAGGCGTCCCTCCACTAAGACGGTATACGCCTGTCGATGGAACAAGTTTGTGGCATGGTGCACAGCAAAGGCTGTGGATCCCCTTTCTGCCCCTCTTTCTGAGGTTCTTTTGCTCCTTCTTTCTTTAGCCCAGTAGGGCTCTGCTCTGGGAACTCTTAAAGACCTAGCTTTTTGGCCGATGCCCGGTGGAGCTACTTCATAGCTATAGAGGAGATGGGCTGTGGACTACCCCTTCGGCTGTCACCTACCCAGCCGGACATTGGGCAGACCTTACTTCGTCTCTCCGTCGTACTCTCCCTCCTACCCCTTTACTCCACCCACTTTCTCCTTTAAGCTCCATTTATCCCTCCTCTTTGCTCTCTAATTGTTTTCTCATTGAGACCTAGCCGCTTGACTGTTGCCCGGTGGAGCTACCTGATAGCTATAGAGGAGATGGGCTGTGGACTTCCCCCTCGGCCGTCACCTACCCAGCCGGACTTTGGGCAGACTCTCCTTCGTCTCTCCATCCATCCTATCTCCATCCTTTCTCCCTCCTACACCTTTACCCCACCCCCTTTCCCTTCTAAGCTCCATTTATTTAATCTTCCGACGCTCTTGAAATGTTTTCTTGTAACTGATGTAATTTTGTGGAACCTTATGTAAAGCGCTCTGATACCTCCGGGTCTAGCCAGCGCTATATAAAACTCAAATAAATAAAATAAATAAATACCTGGCAGCCATTTCTGCTTTTCTTCGGCAGCCAGATCAGCCCTCTTTGTTCAAGTCCCAGATTGTAAGTAGATTCTTTAAAGGCATTATTCATCTCTTTCCTCCAACTCCTTTGATAATGCCTCAGTGGGACTTGAACCTTGTCTTGACTTATCTTATGTGCGCTCCCTTCGAGTCTCTTCACAACTGTCCTCTCAGGCTTTTCACTCTGAAGACTGCCTTTCTTGTTGCCATCACCTCTGCTCGCAAAGTGAGTGAACTTCGGGCCCTTTCTTCTAAGCCTCCTTTCCTTTCAGTCCATCTGGACAAGGAGGTGCTCCGAACGAGATCCTCTTTCTTGCCTAAAATAGTCACTCCCTTTCACATTGGGCAGACTATTACTCTGCCCACCTTTTTCCCGTCTCCGCACCCTTCCAAGGAGGAGGAGAGACTCCACCGTCTGGACCCAAAACGTGCGCTGTCCTTCTACCTTGACCACACAAAAGATTTCCGGGTGGATGATCAACTCTTCGTTGGCTAAGTAGGTGCCAAAAAAGGTCGGACTGTTCAGAAGCGTACCATCTCTCGATAGGTAGTCCTTTGTATCAAGATTTGTTACGCTTTCGCTAAAAAGGAACCTCCAGTGGGGCTGCACGCTCATTCCACTAGAGCTTCGGCAGCAACCACTGCTTTGTCGCAGGGAGTTCCACTCATCGATATCTGCCAGCCGGCCACGTGGGCTTCTATGCACACGTTTACCAGACATTACTGCCTGGATAGTCAAGTCCGGAGGGACGGCTACTTTGCCTGTTCTGTCCTCCAGGATTTTCTGGTGTGAACTTGGTTCGCAGACCCTCCTCCAGGGATGGTATTGCTGGGGCATCTATTCTAAGGTAAGGAATCTATAACTAATAGTCTCTTCCAGATGAACAAGTTACTTACCTTCGGTAAAGATGTATCTGTAAGAGACATATATTAGTTATAGATTCCTTACCGCCCCACCCATCCTCCCCGCTCTGCGAACTGACTTCTAGGGTTAGGCACACGCTTATAGGGCCCTAGTGTGGCGCACCAGTGGTTAGTGTCTTTCATGGCTCTGCAATTCTGGCGTGGAAAGTCGTGTCAGAACTGATGTCAGCGCGCAGGGACGGAGTCTAAGTAGGCACGACAACATCATCCCGGCGACTACGACGCCGAGGGCGGACGCGGAGTCGACCGACGCCACCTACCGACGCGCAGGGGTATTGCTGAAGAAAAAGTCTCCGGATCCAGTCTGACGCCTGGGGGTAATTCTAAGGTAAGGAATCTATAACTAATATATGTCTCTTACAGATATATCGTTACCGAAGGTAAGTAACTTGTTCATTGAGCAAAGGCTTTGATTACTGCATGTAATAACCTATTCAGGTTCTTCACAAATGCCAAATACTCCATGTGTGTTGACCTGTCATCGCATCACATACCATTCAACACATTTCATAAGATCTAAGACTAGTTTTTGTCACACATTTCAGATATTTATAATAGCTAGCAATCACTTCCTAAAAATATCCTAAATCATCAGATATCAGGAGTGGAATGAGCCTAAGAAGCAATGATCAGCAAATGCATGCAACGACTTGGCATTAATAATAAAAGTAGATCTTCTTCCACGTTTAAGCCACTGGCTTTCTTTGTAATTCAATATTCATTGTAGCCTCCAATTTACTGATAGTCATTTCCGTCTTACACTTTCTTGTGTTATGTTACAGAGATATGAAAAGTGCTGTATTGCATGCTGTTCATTAGAGTGTATGGCCACTGGATATTCACTTGCGTAATTGGTCTTACATGCATCTTAATTTTTGATTATGCTAGAAATGTGTTGAAACTCTTAGGAACAAATGAAAGTGTACGTGAGTGGTCTCACAGTGAATGCAATCTCCGATAATACATGGGTCATTACCAGTCTTAAATACCACACATTTACATTTGTTCAAAGCATAATTGCACATTAAATAGTGACCATGCATGAAGAATCCCATTGTCTTCAGTGGTAACCTTGTAAAACAATTATATTTTTAGGTACATTTTAAATACACCCAACAGCATCATTCAGTATCAGTAATCTACTGTAAGTGTAGCCATTTTTCTTTTATCACACTTCTGAGTTAAGGATCCGTTATGAGCATTTTGTGTTTCTGCAATAATCAATCTGATGGAAAATGGCATTCCTTTTTTATGCACGCCTTATATTTTACATTAGTGTTGTAATTGTTTAAGCTACTCTTAGTGCACTGGAAGGGAGAAGTTACTTCAGCTTGTGCCTAGTATGGTTCATATACCAGAAGACAGAGTCTGGTCTGTCTCTCCTACCACACAGCTTGTGTACAAAATTTGCTTCAATGCTCCTGGATTTAAAAACAAATCCATTTGTCACTCATAGTATTCCATTTTTAGCTTACTTATTATCCATTGTAGAAAGCTCACTCTGTACATGGTATACCACTAAGTGGTTATATCATGCACAGAGTCCAGAGATTCCCCCAGAAGTGTACATGGCTCTAAATAAACCCAAAGTGCTCCATTTGTGGTAGTCTGGTCGAGCAGCCTTAGGTCTAACACAGAGGAGTGTGACATTTGTTATGCACACACTGACTAATAAATGACACACGACTCAATAAGGAGAACCACACCAATTATAGAAAAAGAAGCACCTTTCAAGATTTATTTTAAACCAAGATGTTTGCAAAAAGGTAAGTACGTTTTTCCGAAAAAATACTGTAGTCTTAACTAACTGGATACTTACTGCATTTTTCAGTTCAGTAATGTTACCCTATGGGAGGAAAACAAGAATGTAGTTTCACAGGTAAGTCCACAACTTACAAATCCCATCTTTGAGGTTTAAGCTCAGCACCGGGCAAGGTTGAAGTTGAGGCCAAAGGTGCACCACCAGCGGCACAGGGTGCAGAGGTCACAGCTAAGGGCGGACGACCAATGTTAACCAATGGAGACTGGGGGTACTCGAAGTTGCGCTGCTCACAGGTGAGTAAAGCGGTGTCAGGGGTCAGCTCCTGGAGTTAAGGTAAGTACAGGGGAGGAAACAAGCCAGCACCAAACTTACACCCTCAGCAACACAGAGGCGGCCGGGAGCAGGGTGCCAACAAAGCATCGGGCGGCCAATGCAAACCAATGGGAAAGGCTGCAGCCTCAGGCCAGGAGGTCAGACGAAGAAAACCCACAGCTGCCCAGGTAAGTAGAGATGCTAGGGGACGTAGGAACACCGTTGGCCAAGCTCCCCAAGGTCCAGGGGCTTCGGGTGAAGGAGTGTCCTTTGGCGTTGGGAAACAGCTTACCGGCAGGTCGCGGTCAGGGTGAGTCTTCGAGTTTGGCTGCAGGCATCGAGGTGGAGTCCGGCAGGGGTCAGCCGACAGTGTACTCTGGCTCAGAAGCCCTGGGGAACCTTTGCAGGACCGGTGGGCCGCTTGGACTTGGGCCATGGGTGTCTGGTGCAGAGGTTGGTCTGGAGCCTGTTTCGTTGTTCCTCAGGGCAGAGTTCTTTGTCTTTGGAGTTGGTTTCTTCTGGACAGCTCCGCTGTCCATGGGAGATTAGGAGCCTTTGTAGAAGGCAGGCAGTCCTCCCAGGGTTCTGGAGGTCGCTGGTCTATGGGGCAAGTCACTCTTCTTCAGAAGGGTCTTTGAGGGCTGCAGGCAGGCCAGTAGGGCTGGGGGCAAGTCAGTTGGTGTCTTCAGTCTTCGCTGCTGCACGACTCTTCTTCGTATATTGTTGAAATCTGATTTCAGGGTCTTGGGGAGCCACCTAAATACTAGATTTTGGGGGGTTACAGGAGAGTAACTGGGACGAATGGGTTCCTTACCTGTGGTGTCTACACCCACTATTATGCCACCCTCCTGTCGGAGGAAGGACGTAGCCCTAGCCCTGATTGGATAAGTCCCACCATCTTCAAGATGGTGGGCACTGAAAAGTGTGCTTAACTTCTCCTCCAGCACCATGAAGGTGAGCACTCCTCCTACTCTTACTATGTTTTCCTGCTGGTTCTCCCGCTCAAAAGTGAGGGTTTGAACTGGGGGCTGGCATCTGCTGCTAGCAGCAGAGGCTGGGGTCGCCTTACAAAGGCGGCAGACCTCTGAAGCTTCCCTCTTGAGCATTGTGTCCATCCTGAAGGAGGAGGTGTGACACCTCTGCTCGGTATGTTCGTTGTTTCTGGCCACAAGGAGCAGAGGCTCCCGACCCAGGGGTACAGAAACATGTCTGGTGGTGGCATGCTGCCTAAAGCCAGTCGGAGACCACACCAGGGTTGGTAGGTTTTTAGGGGGCACCTCTAAGGTGCCCTCTGAGTCCATAATTTAATAAATTCAACACTGGCATCAGTGTGGGTTTATTAAGAGGAGTCATTTGGTACCAAATACTCTTGGGTTCAGAGAAACCATCATGGTGCAGGGGAACTCGAGTTGTCTAGTTTCCAGCCCATGTACTCTCCATAGCTTCCCTGGCACTTACAATATCTAAGAATAGACTTAAGTGTATTAGGGGCATATCTGCTCAAGCAGATATGCCCACACTTGTGATATAGTGCACCCTGCCTTAGGGCTTGTAAGGCCTTCTAGAGGGGTGACTTACCTATACCTTAGGCAGTGCTGGTTGGCATGGCACACAGGCAGTGTGCCATGTCGACTTGATCGTTTTTCACTGCGCCAAGGCAGTCAAGTGGCAGTGGCATGGCCTTGGTGAGGGGTCCCTAGAGACCCTCTTCAGTTCCAGTGCCCTAGGTACCAAGAGTGCCATTTACTAGGGACTTAGAGGGGTGCTGAAGTTACCAATCATAGTACAGTTTCAGGGAAGAAGCACTGGCACAGTGGACCTGCTTGGGAGGGACCCTGTGCACTTACAATCAAAACAACATAATTTTCCAGGCAAAAAGTGGGTGGCAAACAATGTAAAAAGAGGCTGTTTATCACACATATGATCTCCTTCAAATTACCACTTTAAAACATGTAGATTCAGTTTACTATGCCCTGCTGCATTTGAGGGTTCTCCTACATGGGCAATCTAAATGGTCTCCCCTTGGTCAGTGTATGGTTAGAAATAAATGTGCTGTGTCCAATCTATGCATCGAAACATCCCAGCTGAGTCACTGCAAAAACAGTTCTTCATAGTTTGGACACATGCCAGAGAAATCATGAAAGAAAGTTATGAGAGAAAGCAGGTAAAATGATTTGAAGTGGAGGGAGAGGTGTAAAAAACAAATAAGTAGGGAAAGGCAAAGCAGTGCTGAGGTGAACAGTGAAGTTATGGACATGAGCTGGTGTAAAAGGTTACAGGAGGAATGAAGAAGCAACTGGGAGAAAGATGGAAAAAGGATTAGAAAGTTAGGCCACGCAGACAAGTACTGAATACTAGTCATAATTAGTAAAGAGTTAGGAAAGGATGAAGGGTGTGATTGAATTAGTGGCCAGGGGGAAAGAAATAAGGTAAAGTAGTTATCGGTCGAGATTAACTCTAAACATGTAGGTTTTTAGATTTTTGAGAAATTGCCAAAGGTCCATTTGATGTTGGAGGTATTCAGTTACAGAGTTCCAAAGAGGTGTAGCTGCCCCTTAGAAATATTGGGTAGCAGCTAGGAGTAATCTGAACTTCTTAGATTTGTGTCTGAAAACTACTCGGCTTCTAAAGTTCTTGACTATTCCCAAAGATCTATAGCATTTTTTGTGCGCTCGAGGTCCTTGTCGCATCATTCCTACCCACTATTTGCTCCCCATTGGCATTTCAGTAAATTAGTATAGGATGACAGGAAGCAGGAGCCCAAGGGGGTACCCTGGGCATGCTGATGAAACGCCCCATTGAAACAAAACTTCTTATTTGTTAAAATAAATGTTTAGATTTTGGGCATTGGTTGAGTATGATAATCTTATGATGTTGATCTGTAGCTAAGAACGTAAAATATCTTAAGGACTCATTAATCTTGTAACCATATATGTTTACAAAGTCAGACCATATCCATTGCGACAAATGCATGTCCTGGATCCCAAAGGATCCTCTTAGCATCCTGAAAATAGGACAGGCCGTTAAAAAACAGGAATAGAAATTAGTTAAGATGATCATATATTTTCATTCAAAGAGCCTCCTTGTGGCACAGCAGATCTTCTAAGTACTTTCCCAGGGATTCACATGCCAGGGTCATAGACATAAATTGGACAAATAGGAATTTGTTTCTTAAAAAAATAAGTCTTTCTAGGTGTAGGAAGCTGGCTTTTTATATACTTTCCCAAAAGAAGTATGCTGTGCAAAGAGTCCAGGTATCCCTTATAAGTGAACAGGACTTGCTCTAGCATTTCAGATGCTCTCTTAGGGGGTAGTGTGGTCGAGCAGCCTTAGGCTTATTAGAGATAAGTGTTAGACATTTGATGCATGCACATGACTCAATAAGGAGATCCACACCAATTTATAAAAATAACGCGTATCTTTATATAACTTTAGGCACCAAGATCATCAAAATCAGGTAAGTACGTTATGAATTTTTACAGTTTTTCAAAATGTACACAGAGCGGTTTCTGCTAATGTTATCCTATGGAGGAAAGACATACACTGCATACGGGTACTTCACAGTCACTTATAAGACCAATCTCCTGGACTTTGTGGTAGGTATGGGCAAAGTCCAAGATAGCACCAACAGGTCACCTCGGGCGGCACTGGTGCGGTCGGGGGCAGAGGTGCTTTTCAGTGTCGGGTGCCCAATGTTATCCTATGGGGAAAAACATTTACTGCATTCAGGCACTTCATGGCAACTTACGGGACTAATCTCCTGCTCTTAAGGTGAGTATGGGGCAAGGTCCAAGGCCACACCAACAGGTCACCTCGGGAGGCTCACGGGCATCCGAGTGCAGAGATGTGTTACAGTGTTACAGCCCATTCACTTTAATGGGCAATAGTCTGGTTGCAAAGAGGCTGCAATCTGGGACTGGGAGGACCAGTCAGGCTAAACCAACAAGGAGGCTCAGGTCTCACGATGCTCAGGGACGTGTGGACACCTTTGGTCCTCTTCTTCTCAGGCTAGGGCGGTCAGATGCAGAGGTGTTCTGAGGCGTCAGGTTTTCATCAGCAGAGACACTTGCATTAGAGGGGGCCTGCACAAAGAGGCTGCATGCAGTGTTGGTGAGTCCACTGTGGGCAGACCCAAAGTGGGCTTTGTCTCAGGAGGGTCAGGGGTCCACGCTGGTGGCGTTGGCACACTTCAGCTTGGGCTAGAGGGCACGGGTGCGGTGGTGCTTTCGGTGTCGGGTTGCAGAGGTCCGAGTCCTCACAGTTCTTTTGGAGTGCCTGCAGGATGCAGGGAAGCAGCTCCGCTACTCCACGGAAGATCCTGGTTCTTTGTTGAAGGCAGGCAGTCCTCCCAGGCTTTTGGCGGCACAGCAGCTGCAGGACGAAACAACTTTAGCGCAATCTGGCAGGAACAGCAGACAGGCCGGCAGGGTTGGCACCAAGTCAATTGCTTCTCCACAGTCCTTGCTTCTTGCGGCTCTTCGGTTTCCTTCCGCTTCTTATGTTGGCAGGAATCTAATTCTTTTGGTGCTTGGGGCTCGCCTAAATACTAGATTTAGGGGCGTTAGGGGAGTGTAGGGCAGTATCCAATGGGCTACTTACCCCTGGGGTCACTAGGCCCCCTGAATGAACACTTCCTGTGGGAAGTGGGCATAACTCTGTCCCACAGTTTCTAATTCTGCCATCACCAAGATGACCGACTTTTACATTTCGTGTCCACATCAGGTAGCCCACCTTAGGGATGGAACTAGCCTGAGGGTGGAACTGCCACTCTGACTACTAATTTTACCGCCTATCCAGGCACCAAATGGGCCGTGGTCAAAGTGGTTGGCATCCCCTCACCTCTGAGGGAAGCCAGATTTGCATACCGAAGGCGGCGGGCTCTTTGAGGTGCCCTGGCTTGGAAAGGCAATTTACAGGTCATCCTGTTGGAGGGGGGTGTAAAAACTTTCTGCCAGAGCGTGGGTCCTCACCCCTGGGGGTCAGAAACCCGTCTGTGGTGGCAGGCTGGTCAGAACCAGTCAGCCAGCACACTAATAGTTGGTAGGTTTTCAGGGGGCACATCTAGTGCATATATTAATAAATCCATCTCTTGAATTGGTGTAGGTTTATTAATACAAGATGTTTGATATCAAACAACTTTAATTTCAGTGAAGCCATCATGTAGCTGGGGAACTTGTTTTTGACCAGTGTCCAGCACATGTACTTGGAATGGCTTCCATGGTCACTTGTACTGGCCGTAATTGAACTGGCCAGTAAAGGGGCATATCTGCTCATGCAGTTATACCCACACATGTAGTATAGTACATCCTGCCATAGGGCAGTAAGGCCTGCTGTGGGGGGGGGGGCTTACCTATACTGCATGCAGTGTCTGCAGGCATGGCACACAGGGCTGTGTGGCATGTTGTGTTTTCACTTTTGTCTGCATCAAGACACACAGCCTGCAATGGCAGTCTACAAAGGTTTTGAGGGGTCCCTTAGGGTGGCACAATTCATGCTGCAGCCCCTCGGGACCCTCTTTAGTACCCATGCCCTAGGTAACACTGGTACCATTTACTAGTCACTTACAGAGAGTGCTAAAGGTATTGCCAATTGGGGTACAATTGCACAGTTTAGGGAGTGAGATCTAGCACTGGGAACCTGGTTAGCAGAAACCCAGTGCACTTTCTATCAAAATTGCATTGAATACCAGGCAAAAAGTGGGGGTGACCATGTCAACAAGGGGCACTTTCCCACACAAGATTGATTAGATCTGTATTCTAACCATCAAGCCTAGTGTGGATGTGAGATTCCATATTATTAGTATGCTCACTCATTAAATATCTATAGTAGGGGTTATCAAATAATTGTCTTTCTGCTCACTGATAACCTTACTTGCTAAGGAGCACAACATTGCTCCCTCCATCTCATCATTTGATAGCGATTAGTCACTAATCCATTGAGAAAATGTATTTTATGCTTTGACATACTTCCACACCCATTCCCTTATTTTGTGTCTGTGCCATGAAGATCATTTCATTCCAACTTCTTAAACCATGATATCAAGCTATCATTGGGTGCAGGGGTACAAAAATATGTTTTAATGGAATTGAATGTCCTTGAATACAAGTTAAGATTACTGTTCTGTCCTCGTCATATCTATATATATATATCTATCTATCTATATATATCTATCTATATATATCTATCTATATCTATCTATCTATCTCTATATATATATATATATATATATATATATATATATATATATATATATATATCCTTCTCCTGCTCCCTCCCCCTCTCTCTCTCACTCCCCCTCTAGTTGCCCACAACAACTTTTCCCGTTTTCCTTTTCTTCCAGAGCTTTCCTATCCTTATCAGCTCTTTCATGTATCACTTGTTCCAGTTCTTTATTTATTTATTTTTTAAACATATTTTATTAAATTTTCAAGGTACATAAAGGGCTGTGGCCCGCTGTATACATACTGAACACCAGATATATCAAAGGTACCGATGTATACATGAAACTGTAACCCCTGCAGAACCTGCAGGCAAAACATTACAAACATGGCACAGATCATCTTAAACCCCACAAAGCTGATTGAGTCGGGATGTATGTGGATACAGACGGTAACATTGCATTGCCTGGGCTGTTCAGGGACCAAACGTGTATGGGAGGACAGTCCTATGAGGGGTCTATGGACGATAAGGGTGTCAGATCTATTCCCCGGTAAATCGCCCATTGGGACCATATTTTCATGTGTTTCTGGGGACAACCCCGGGCCTGGAAAATCGCAATCTCTGCTCCCATGCATCTATCTAGGGCCTTCTTCCATCCTCCAATTGTTGGAGGGGCCGTTCCCTTCCACTGCTGAGCAATATCGCGCTTAGCAAGGGTGAGGGCCAAGAAGAGCAGGTGTTGTTTATATCTGTTTCCACCAATCCCATCAGTGCTATGCAGTAGAACACCTCGGGTCGAAAGGAAGGTCCCACGAGAGGACCTGACCCAAGCAGGACGCTACCCTACGCCAAAATGGCTGCAGCGCGGTACAGCGCCAGACCATGTGTATGTAGGTCCCTTCCTCCCTCTCGCAACGAAGGCACACTGGGGACTGGATGACCCCCATCCGCCATAAACTGGATCGAGTGTAGTATATTCATTGTACATATTTAAATTGGATGAGGCGGTAGCGTGAGGACCCGCCGCGCCCCCGGGGCTGGCCAGGGCCTCCGTCCAGTCATCGTCAGTCAGGTCAGGTAGATCCCCTAACCATGCCGCCCGCATCTTATGTAGTGTGGTGTGGGCGTGGGTGGTCGGTGTCTGATATAACTGGTGTATCTTATGTGCCCCAAGATCCCCCGTTAGCAATCGGCCCTCGAGGGGATGGAATTTGGGCAGAGTGTCGAGTGTGTGTAGAAGGGGAGTGAGTGCATGTCGCAGCTGGAGGTATTTATAGAATTGTGTCTTGTTCAATTGAAAGTCTGTCTGCAGCTGTTGACATGATTTAAGGGTAGTGCCCCGCATGACGTCGCCCAGAGTAGATATACCCAGCAAATTCCATTTACAGAAACCCTCTAACGCCGCGACAGGGCGCAGATATGCGCCATGCCATAGCAGAGTCATACTCGTCAGGCGGCCTTGCCACCCCATATGTCGGACCATATACCTCCATAGCCGGACCACAGTTCTACCGGCGGGGGGCAAGAAATCTAGGTTTGCATGAATATATAGGATCTGGAGGAGGGGTTTGTGCTCCATTGCCATATGTTCAAGCATGTACGCAGGGTCTGTGGGCGAGTTGTACCACCATTCATTAATGATGAGTAAGTGGGACACCGCATAATATGCGTAAACGTCCGCTGCTGCTATACCGCCACAGTACGTGGACTGCGTGTAGGTGCTCAACGCCACCCAGACCACCCCACCATTCCATAAAAATTTGTTGTGTATAACATCAACTTGTGTGGACCATGTGCGTGGTATGTCATAGGGGAAATTCTGTAACCTGTATAGAATGCGGGGTTAGGAGACCATTTTAAAAATCGCCGACCGCCCATACAATGAAAGCGGGAGGTGAGACCGTATCGCCGTCTCGTAAGCCAGCCATGAGTGGATTAATATTATGTGCCCACGAGGTCTTCGGGCAAGGCGAGACAAAAATGCCCAGATATTTAAAGCCTGTGGTCGCATGCGACAGCTGCTCTGCCCAGGTGCTGCGTCCCTGGTCCTTGCACACAGGAAAAAGATCTGATTTGGTGGGATTTGTATGGAGGCCAGATGTTTGTCCAAACACATGGCGAATCTGCAGGATACGGGGGCTTGAGAACCAAGGGTCAGTCATAAAAACAGCACATCATCTGCGTTGAATGCGATACGGTCAGATTGGGACCGTGACCACTCGAAGCCCCGGATCACAGTATCACTCCGCACCCACGCCGCCAGAGGCTCCACCGCAAGGGCAAATAATAACGGAGACAGGGGGCAGCCCTGTCTTGTACCACTGCCGATAGGAAAGGGGGCTGACCAGTGACCCGCAATCTTGACTGAGGCTGTTAGGTCCGTGTACAGTAATCGTACGTAGGCCAGGAAGCGTGGGCCGAAATTGACAGCTTCGAGGAGTTGGAACAGGTACGTCCAGCTGAGAGAGTTGAAGGCCTTTTCTATATCGGCCAGCAGGGTCGCTGCAGGCGGCCCAGCTCCGGAGCCCTCGCCATAGCGTTATGGACCCATCGTATGTTGTGTCTAGTTGAGGAATGTGGCATGAAGCCGTATTGATCAGGATGGATCAGATCTTGAATGCATGCGCGGAGACGATCTGCGAGGACTTTAACCAGGAGTGTGGGCTCAAAGTTTATAAGGGAGATAGGTCGATATAATGATGGTTCCTCCGGCGGGCGACCAGGCTTCAAGAACAGGACGATCTCCGCATGTCGCCAATCCTGAGGCAACACATGTTGGTCGTAGGCCTCGTGTAATGCCGCCAAGAAATGCGGGCCCAATGCGTCCATATGCGGCTTAAGAAATTCGGCGGAGAAACCGTTTGGTCCTGGGGCACGACCCGGACGAATATTGGCAAGTGCTGTAGTGAGCATGTCTACTGTAATGGGGGCATCCAGTTGATCCCTCATGTGGTCGGTAAGAGTACGGGGGGAATGTCTCTAAGGAATTCGGCAATTTGATCTTCTGATAATTGCTCACTTCGCCTATAAAGCGCGGAGAAGTATCGAACGATCTCCCTGGCAACTAGCTCGGGAGAGGAGCACAGGGTTCCATCTAACACTCGCAGCATTGGAACGCTCAAGGGGGATTTAGTGGCTTGGCATAATCTATAAAGCATCTTACTGGATTTGTCTCCCCATTGGTATATCCGATGTTTTGAGGCTAGCCATATTTCCTTCGCCTCATGGGTAAGATATTGCTGCATGCGCTGTTGCGCTAGGAGTAGATTATGCTGGTGAGTTGGACTGAAATCGGCAACGAGTTGATCTTCTAAGCTCCTCTGGCGGCGCTCAAGGTCCTCTAGCTGTGCCTGACGTTCACGTTTGTTACCCGCACGGAAACTTCTATCTACTCCATGGATTGTAGGCTTAATGGCTTCCCACAAAATAATTTTGGAGGGGGCCGAGGCCACGTTTGCCACAAGATAATCTGTCACCGCCCGGGCCAGAGTCTCCTGATACTCTGGGTCACGGAGGTGCCAGGGGGACATTCGCCACCTGAAGGGGGGTTTTGGGAGCCAATACGAAGTTTGAATAGGACCGGGGAGTGGTCAGACCGCCCCCGCGGTAGATGGGATATATGAGAGATCTGGTGAATATAGCTGTGCGGTGTAAAAATATAATATAATCGGGACAGTGATCCGTGAACCGCAGACATGTATGTATGGCCCTGTTCAGAGGGGTGATATTCGCGCCATACGCCAACCCATCCCAATGTAGTGGCAAGGAGATGCAGTTTGGTCCCGCCCGTCAGGGGTTCCCGCTCAGGATCCCGTCGCCTGTCTATGGATGCCATCACATTATTCCAGTCTCCACCCAACAGTGTCATGCCCTCCGGGAGTTCTCCCCACAATCGTGTAATTCTGTCAATGAAGGTGTTTCCCAGTGTGGGGGGCATATATACTGCCAATATTAATTGGTTCTACATGCAACGTACCTGAGATGATAGTGTAGCGGCCCCCGGTGTCCAGCCTGTGCTTGGTATGAACAAAAGGGACACAGCGATGTATGAGGATGGCTGTACCCCTGGTGAACCCGAAGTGATATATTGTATGGTACCTGAATCTGGCGAGACAGGGGGCTTTATTGCCAAGCAAGTGAGTCTCCTGTAGGAGAAGGATGTCTGCCTCATATCTTTTGGCCTGACGAAGGACGGCGCCCCTTTTGATTTTATTCCGTATCCCTCTAACATTCCAGCTAGCAATGGTAAGTTCCCCCTGCAGGGGCAGGCGTGTCTGAGTAGTCATTTACGGTCTGTGTGGATGAACTTTTTTACTGAAGGTGTGGGGTCTTGACTTTGCATCTGTGAATGTGCAACAATAATAACAATAATACAAGAAAATCTTAAGACCATGACATGGCGCGAATCAAACAGTAGCTTATCCTTATGAGTTCTGGCAAATTGCAGAATAGCATCCCGATCGGCGTAGTTTAGTAACCGGATGATCACTGGTCTCGGGTTCTCCCCGGGGGGGGGTTTCTTTGTGAGCGCCCAATGTGCCCTTTCCACAACAAAGCAAGTAGACAGCGTGTCTTCAGGCAACAACGACCTCAACCATTTAGTGATGAATCGGACCATGGAGGTGCCCTTGCAGCCCTCCGGAAGACCCACGAAGCGCAGGTTATTGCGTCTGGCACGACCCTCAGCGTCTTCTATTCGTGAGGCCATCTCCTGCGCCACCACCGCAAGTTTGTTCACCTTTTTTTGGAGGGTCTTTACTTGATCTTCGACTGTTGAGACGCGTGTTTCTGTCTCTGTGATGCGGTCAACAGCGTTCTGGAGGTCCTGTCGCAGCAAGGAGACTTCAGACCCTACAGCGCCGATTTGTGCGTCTAAAGCGTTCCTTGACTCCATGATGGCAGCCAGGAGTGCCGCATTATCGGGTATCGCTCCACCGGTATCTCCTCCGGCAGCCCCACCGGGGGCTGTTGTATAATGATCAAGGGTGCTTTGTTTGGAGCCGGCACCGCCCTGCTTGTCTTTGCCCATGATGGGCAGAAATGGTCCTCCAGCTTCCAGGCAGCGGGGGTTAGCTGCAACAGCTTATTTCGATGCGTCTGGCCCTCTCCACGGAATACAGCCACTCGCCCCTCTTCACACCCACGTCGGGGGACGGCACCACGGGTCGGGCCTCACGGACTCCTGTTCACCCCAGGCCACACGCCGCACCAAGCCTAGCTCGCCCGCTTCCCCAGCCCAAGGCGACTAGCCAAGCAGGCCCCCTAATGAGACCTGACTCGCCGAACCCCCAACCCGCGGTCTCCGCCCGCAGGATGCCTAGCACTGTCTGTATTTTATGAGGGTTCCTCCATCCTTTTAAGACCACACGGGGCAGCACTCTCCCACCAGGCCCGACACCCGGCCAGGGGGGTTCTGGGGGCCAGTCAATATTCCCAAATGCCCTGTGAGTCGCCTGTTTCCACCACCACTGTATGGATCTTCGATGGTGGAGTGCTGCTGGGGGCACGTATCTAGAAGATGTCTCGTCAGCATACAAGCCCAGCACCGCCTCTTCAGCCCCGGATCATCGCCTGCCAGCCTGGGGGGGGGGCGCTCCAGCGACCACTGCCGCGCTATGTCGCACAGGGGCTTGTGGGGCACACACCCATCAGGCACAGACTTTTTGTCCCAGAGTTGCCAAGGTATAGGGGGCTGCTCACCAATTGCGCCACCGCAGGGCCGGAGGGCCAGACGCGGCGCCGCCGCACAACCGTCCCAGAACCGGCCCCGCCGCAGCACCCGCTGCCACAGCTACGCCCCAAAGGGATCAATGTTGCCCATTGCGTTGGGTCCAGTATTGAGGCTCTCCACCGCAGTCATGCGGGGGGGGGCTCCCGATGCACCGCCGTGCTTGCGGCCTGATGGGCCCGATCCCGCTACGGGCCTGCCGTGTGCTTGATCTGGGAAAGACTGCGGAGCCCACCCCCCCCTGCGTTGTACGACAGTCCTCCCCCACGCTTTGGGCCTCACCCTGGCCTGGCCTCCGGACGTAGAGGCGGCCGCCGTATCAGGTAGGCCTGGATCTGCGCCTCGTCTCAATCGTCCGCAATACTCGACACGCGGTCAATCCCCAGTGCGTCACAATTCCAGACGGGCACCTGCCATCTGTGGAGATTGATTCATTCCACTCAAGTCAGGATTTAAGGCGGATTTAATGTGTAGTGGCGTGGACGAGCGGAGCCTCGTTAGAGTGTGTCCGCCATGTTGGCTGTTCTAGCCACGTCCCCCCAGTTCTTTATTTTTTGATTCGTAAGTTTATAGGTGGAACCTCACCAACAGTTTTAGTCAGAGTTAATTGTAGTGACTGGTGCGCAAGTTATCGAAAGCTCAGCTGTGATGTTTAGGTGGTTAGTAGAAAGATGAGGAATTATCTTCTCTGGGATGCTCGAGGAGGTGGTGTTTGGAAGGGATATATATGAAGGTGGATCAAGTCTGATACAGCTTTGTCTTATTCTATGATACCTTAATGTGCCACAGCATATACAAAATAAATAAACGAATATTGAGAAGAAAAATAAAAAAAAAGATTTTATTCTTTGTACATTTTTCCCTATACTAACAGGTATTCCAAACTGCTAGTGAGAAGATTGAAGCGGAGGGCCTGTTGACACTGCAGAATATGACAGCATGTCTATCCTGCTCAGTGGTTGGGTCAGATGCAGAAGACCTTCTGAATTCCTTCTTGGATAGTGTTTTACAAGGTACACCTACTCTATCCAGACACCCAAATGCAGGCTTGCTCCCTCTGCATCTAAGCCCTGCTCCTCTTATTGTCCTTTTCGGCTTTCTTTTTCAGTGTCTTTTCTACTGCAGAACAGATTTATAGAACCCAGAACTTGTTTAAAGTCGTATTTCCAAACTGTGTGTTTGCTTGTGGGGTAAACAACTACTTTTCCAAATTTCTTAAGATTCCTGAATTCTCTTTACTCCATCATTGAGGGTTTGAGATGCAGGCATTATGCACGACTATTTTTTCTAATTGATCTTTGAGTATCCATGTCAATGAAGCTTGCTCTGCGCTCTCACTTCACTCAGGAGGAAATGTGATCCAGTGGTTAAAATGTTGAACTGGGCCCCCGTACACCGGAGTTCAAATCTAATCTTCAGCTTTTGTCCAAAACAACTCTATGTATCTCTGAGCAACCATTTCAACTCCTTGCACCTGAAATGGTAGCTTTGAGCAAAATAATGATTTAATGTAATGGAAATATGTAAAACCAAATCTGTTCTGTGTGTTGTTTAATTCTATCCTAATTATGTTTTGCCAAGTCTATACATCACATCCTGATTTCTACAATCCAGCCGGAACTGTACCCAAACCCAAATATGCTGTGCGCACAGCACCTCATGTTTGAAATGATCCTGCTACAAAAACGTTGTCTTTAAAGTCCTCTGCTGCTCCGTTCAGCTAGGGCTGCTCTGTTCAGCTAGGTCTAAGCTATAGCAAATTACAAAAAATACATACATTCTTGTACAAGCATCTGTGATGGCTTCATTTAAAAAAGTATAGTGGGCCCACTTCGCAGGTTGGCATAATATTTTCAGTATGTGGTGCTCCAATTAAGTTTTATATGTTGGTGGACAATAATTTGAACATAAGGAACAGTTTTTTTGTAGGCCCAGGTTCCTAATTGCTTATTTTGTTTTTGGACAGGACTTACCCTGGGTCAGGAGTGGGTTTTGAGCTTGAAGAGGTGGTGCTGATATGGCCCATCTTCTGGGGCAGTCCCAAGATGACATATAGGATATGCCTGAGATGTTTCCTGGGTTTTATTCCTAGTGTCTCAGCCTTACATGCTCCTGTGGTCTTGGAGACTTTGCAACGGCCAAAGCGGCTGCCTCCAGAGCACGGGGCTCACGGTTCGATCCCGGACGCTGGCGGCAGCCCAGGTGAGCACTCTGTGACTCTACGCAATAGCTCACTGGATCTCCCCGACGGCCCCCAGTCCCTTGAAACCTTAAGGGGTGATATGTTTGCGCTTTACAAATATGGATTATTATTTCACTAGATCTGGTTACTTTTCCCTTGCTTTGTTGTCAGTCTATCTCACGGAGAAACCTTATGCCATACTTGATGCTTTAAGAGAAAACACACCCTTGTCTAGGGGCTGCATCAGTCAGGGTCCCTTGCCTTCCATGTGCGGGATGTAAAATCAGACATTGGAAGGTGTGATTCATGGAAGCTGCAATCTGATGAAGGATTACAGAGTGATAATTTGCTTTAAAAGACACATCGACGTAGGCACTCCAGACTCATGAAAATGAACTCTGAACCTGATACTTTGTATTCATTCCCCTAATAGGTGGAACTTGAGTGCCTGGTCCCCAAGATGTTGTGATGCTGCTGCATCCCTTCATCCTTGGCACATTCTTTGGATAACGTTTTGTGAGACATGTTGGGCTTCCAGACGTGCTGCTGATTGATTTGTCCCCTGCATTAGGTTCTGCCTACTCCTCTGGTGTTCCACGTTTAGGTTGGTACCTGCCACACTTGGCTTGTGCTGAAGTTCTTATTTTACAGGTGTCTAAATGTTGGTTTACCAGTTCACTGTTCGTCACATCAACTGTGGCTCCAGTGCAGCAGCAGAACCTTAAGAGGCACAGGATGTGCCTAGGCCCGATCATTCACAAAAGAGGGAGCATTTGCAGGTGGCTCCTGGTTTGTCATCTCTTGCTACCTCGTAAATGGTATCAGTGACCTGTCTCATCTTATGCTTGGAGTCTGAGTAACTTGCATGTTATCCTACCACTGGAGGCCCAGCAATAAGACCTCAACTCCTCATAAGAAATGAGATGTTGGAAGGCGAGATCCAAGATGGCAGCTGTCCTCATGAGCACCTGTCAGAGGATTCCTCTCTAAAGCCATGGTGCTGCTATATTTTGTTGAAGTGACTCTGTTTCACACAATATGCCTACAGCAAGCTGACTGGCCCTTTGATCAAGAACTGAGGAGTGCAGTTTCCACCTTCTCTTGTGTTTCAAGCTGCACAGCTCTTGAGGGTTTATCAGTGTTGAGCACTCTCAGGTGAAGGGTAAACTTTTAGCCAGTAGCACTGGCACAGCATTAGATCAGTGGTGGAGGAAAAGGTGTAGGGCCCATAATCTGGGGGAAGTGGAGTTTAGCTTGTACTCAATAACAACAACCAGCTAGGCAGTATCAAACCGTTTGGTGGCTAAAACAACACAATTTTTCCCCAGCAAAAAATTACATTACGGGGCACATGCTGTTGAAGATCAATACTTGTAAATCTCCAGAACCCTCTTTATTAGGTTGAATCACTTGGAAGCATCTTCACAGGGGATGCACTGTTAAGCAGTCCGGAGAATGCTATGTGGGTCTTCGCTGGAGCGACAGAGGGCAGATCCCTAGAGCTGATATATGGAGCCCACTGAGAAGCGACAGGCTTAGCCCATGGAGGCCTGGTTAAACAGAAAATGGTGTATGGAATCCATCAAGGTATGGCAGAGTAGCAAGCATTGTACAACCAGCAACCGTATCATCATAAATGCCACGTCAGGGAAACAATAGAACAAAAGTTAAGTGCAATACTTGGGGTAGGATACAGGCCCAGGACACGTGTAGGCTCTGCAGGATGTGACTGAAAAGTAGCCCTGGAATTAAATGCCCCTTACGTATGCCTTTTTGCAACATTGCAAATTCCCAGTGTTTCAGTTCACATAGCTTGTGATCTGTCCACTCTCGTTCTTCCTGGATCGTCCCAGTGGTGTGTCTTGTTCCAGCTATTCTACGTACTAAACTTGCTTGCTAAAGGCCTTGTTGCATAAAATATTTACAATGTTTTCCTTGGGAACAGAATGGTATTCAAGACACAAACTTACTTTCTTTTTAAGGTTTTGTTTGCATTTTCATATCGCCAAGAGACTTTTCTATCTAGCGTTTTTGTCAATTCTTTGTTGTGAGTGTAGCAGTGCCATTATGTTTCAGTGTGAGAACAGCCTATGATGTTTGGCAGGCCCCTACGAGATAATTTTCCTTTGCTTAATGTTTTGTCACCTTCAGAGCCACTAACCTGAAAGGAAATTTTCAATGCTTCTTTTTTCCATGGGGGTTGCATTTTGCCTAGTGAATGTGTCATTATGTATACTTACCCTTTTAAACTACTTTAGGCTCTCTAGACCTTGACTTTGAAATGTATGCAAATGATACGCAGATGTGTTACAGCGTTAAGACCTTAAATCTAAATCCGAGTATAATCACATTCAGTCTTTCAGAAACCCAAACTTGGATGTCCAACAATTTTAATAATTGACTAAAATCAAGATATTGTTCTTCCATAGACCTCTCCCCTTGCATCACCGCAAAAGCAAAATAGTGTATTGTAAACCTGGGAGTGTTCCTTGATCAGAACCCATAATGTGCTCTTTAAAGAAAAAACCTGTCCAAAACTTCACCTGTTCTATAGTTTTTATAGGTTTACCAAAAGGCTTGTATTTGGTTGATTTTGATGCACTACGCTGGCTCTTAAGTAGACAAAAGGTGTACAGGCATTTGTGTACTTGGACCAAAACATCTCAGTGAAAGGATAGTGTTTTACTATCCATGCAGATGCTGAGATGAGCTGCTACTCCTAAACCTGTCCCAGGAACAGCCTGGGTGCCTCGGCCTTCTGTCACCTGGTCTGTGGAATTAATTGATGCTGCCGCCACTGTGACAAAAGCAGCCCCTCTTGAAACTTTGCAAGGTTTTGTTAAAGGATTTTATTTTTATGAGAATTAAAAATTTGCAAACATTCGTGACAAGAATTTTCAATTCTATTAAGGACACGGAGGTGAGGATTATGCTTCTCATTTCTTTACTGATAATCACAGCAGCCAATAAAAGAAAAGTAACCAAAACACTACATTACCCATGAACCCTACAGGTCACATGGCCAACCATAGAGAGTCCCCTATATAAGCTCCAACCAAGGTGACGGTGTCCTCTTTCTTTGAAAAATTATCAAACAGTTAAGTCCATGAACAATAACTTGATCCCGTAGAATCATCCTTAAGCTAGAAGAACCTCCTCTTGAAGAGACAACTTGCAGCCCAACGGGGCTCAATACTCAGAACTTGGTTCCTGAACCAACGAGCGGCGGCATCTTCCTTGGGAGACGCGCAGACCTTACATCGGTGTTGTCCATCATGCTCTACTTGCTATCAGCACCTGAAAGTGTAAAGGATAAACCGTAACACCGTTCGCCATATCTGATATCTCATCATATAAAGCAGAAAGGGAAAGGAAAAAACATAGGAACATGTGTGCAGTATGAAGATACTAAGCAAACAATACAAAGCAATTACAATGCAAATACATATCGTTTGGGTGGGATAATCCTCGCCTCCGTGTCCTTAATAGAATTGAAAATTCTTGTCACGAATGTTTGCAAATCTTTAATTCTATGTCAGGACCGGAGGCTCCGATTACGCTTGTTTAAAGCTTAGCCACCGCCACATCCACAATATGCTTGTAATAGAAAGACTTGAAAGTGGTTTCTGTTGACCAGTCAGCTGCATTCATAATATCTGAGACTGACCCCTAAGGAGAAGGATTTAGATGCCATAGCCCCTCGAGCTGAGTGGGCCCCAAATTTTGATACATCAATGCGTGCTTCGCCCATGAGCCAGCGCATCCATCTTGAGAAGGTGGCAGGAGTCGCAGGTCGAAATGGCTTTTGCAGCGTAATTAGTAATTGACCCTTCATGTCTGAACGAAATTCTCGTAATCTTTTAAACATTGCACAACACACAGCTTAGGGTTATTAGGAAAAGCTGGATAAGATACCGAAGAGGTATTGCACTTAGTCCTCCTTGTGATAGTTAAAGTCACACCCTCTGGAGAAAATCTGCGTCCTGCTAGATCTAGCGCACGGACATCGGAGACTCGCTTACATGACACTAGACAAAGTAACATTGTCAGTTTGGAAAACAGTTGTTTTCTTGACAAATACTTATTGGAAGGCCAGGCTTCCAAGAATCTCAGGACTGAAGACACGTCCCATAATTCCGAAAACTTGGGACAAGGGGGTTTGACCATCCGGATACCCCTTAGCAGTTTACACACCAGGGGGTGTTCTCCAATCGGTTTGCCCTCAAATGGCATGTACCCCTCTGAGATGGCTGATCGAAAATTGTTTACAGTCCTGTAGGCTAAGCCCGAGGCCGCAATGGATGCCAAAAGGTTTACCATCAAAGAGACATGTGCTCTAGAGGGATCCACTTCCCGTTGAGAGCACCAACTACACCATCGTTTCCAAGCCGATGAGTACCGCTTGTGGGTGTTAGCTGACCAGGCTTCGCTAATAAATCTGTCAGCGTCTCTTGAAAGGCCCGGGACCTTCCACCTGTTCCTGAAACCCGAAAGGCTACCAGAGGGAGTTGCCCCGATTCTATCAAGGGACGAGGGGTTTTCTGAGGGTCCAGCAACAGATTCCACAGCTGCGGAAGAAGGATCGGCACTGCACAAATCATTTCCAGAAGAACTGGGAACCATGCCTGCGCTCGCCAGAGTGGGGTGATCAGTATTAACTCCGATTGCTGACGACGGGTTTGTGCCAGAACTCTGGGGATCATCATAAATGGAGGGAAGGCATAGCACAGAGATGCTGGCCAATCCTGCAGAAATGCATCCGTGGCGATCGCCTCCGGATCCGGCCCCCTGCTGTAAAAGGCTGGGAGTTGTCTGTTGAGATGAGATGCGGACAGATCCAACTTGCAGGCGCCCCAAAGGTAGTTCAGTGATTGGAACACTCGGGATGGAGTCTCCAGTCGCTGAAGTCCCTCAAACGTTGGGAGTGCCAATCGGCCACCTCGTTGTTGCAGCCCGGAAGGTACTCCGCCACTACTGAGAGTCTGTGTTGAAGGCAATAGTGCCAAAAATCCTTGGCGATCTCCTCCAGAATCCGAGACCTCGTCCCCACTAGCTTGTTCACATAGCGTACATCTGACACGTTGTCCATGCGAAGCAGGATACAACAATCCATCTTCCGAGGTGACAGACAGCGGATCGCAAAAGAGCCTGCCAGTAGCTCCAGACAATTGATATGCAATGAAAGTTCCTCCTGTGACCAGCGGCCTCCAGTGGAGATCTGGCCGCAACGGGCTCCCCAACCCCAACGGCTGGCATCGGATTCGATCACTACCTCCGGAGAGGATCCGAAGAGGGCTCTGCCGTTCCAAGCCTCCATGTGATCTAGCCACCACAGCACTTCCAACCTCCTCGGAGAGAGGGATCTGTTCTGAGTACCCGAGGCCTTTCCGGAGATGCTGAATCTTTAATCTTTGGAGTGCTCAGTAGTGAAGGGGACCCGGGAAGATTGCCTGAATGGAAGAGGCCAACAGCCGACCTCCCGGGTTACAGATCTCAATGACACACTCTTTGTTCAAAATCAACCTCAACTCTCTCTTGATTGACCTCACTTTCTGAACTGGCAGGAGGAGTTGGCAACTCCGGGAGTCGATCTGAAAACCCAGAAACTCGATCGATTGGGCTGGAGATAATATCAATTTTTGATGATTCACAATGAATCCTAGACTCTGCAATAGGTTGATCGCCCACTCGAGATGGGTTATCACAAGCCGAGGGCAACGAGCCATAATGATGATGTCGTCCAAGTAAATGATTAGACAGACACCCCGTGCCCTCAATGATTCCACCACCGGGCGAAGGAGTTTCGTAAAGCACCATGGTGCTGACAAAAGGCCGAAGGGTAGGACTCTGTATTCGTAGCAAACTCCCTGCCAATGGAACTGCAGGAAACGTCGATATGGTGCTTAGATGGGAACGGACAGATACGCATCTTTCAGGTCCAAACGGACCATCCAATCCCCTTCTTGAAGGAGATCGCGCAGCAGATGGATGCTCTCCATCTTGAAATGCCGATATACTACCCATCCATTGAAATCCTTTAGATTCAAAACTAGTCTGGATCCACCCCCCTTCTTCTCGACTAGGAATATGCCGCTGGTAAAGCCGCGGGGTGAGGGTCTGTCATCACTATGGCCCCTTTCCTTAGAAGAGAATCTATCTCTTATGAGATAAAGTCCTGCTCTTGTTGGGAAAAATACATTTGAGGGGGAGGAGAATCCTGACTTGGGGAGCTGTACAGTTCGAGCTTGTACCCCTGCACTGGCTCTAGGATCCATGCATCTTGCGAGATTGTGTGCCAAGTGTGTAGAAATAACCGTATCCTCCCCTCCCCCCCCCACAACATCTCCGTACATTGAATCAGTCTCACCTGAATTTCTGGCATCCAGTTGTCCAACCTGATTTCCTCCGTATCTGCCCTTTTGGAATCTGTTTCTGGCACGTCGGGTGGGGTAGATGGAGGAGTTGTTATTGTAATTGGGGTCCTGATAACCCCCTCGTTGTTGGTGGTATTGACCCCGCGGGGCGCCTTGATTGTAACCCCGGCCGAAAGACCGCCCTCGGTATCGTCTGGCCCTACCGAAAACCGGTCGGAAAGCACGTTTGAGAGAGCCTTGTGCCTTGTCCAACCCACTGAAAGTGGCAACGAATTTAGTAAGCTACTTAAGAAAAGTTTGGCCGAATAGGAGGCCCTGGGCTAGGGGTCCTGATTCAGAGGAGGAAAGTTCAGCTAATTTAGGATCCAGCTTCAGTAATATTGAACGGCGCCTCTCGCTGGACATTGCGCAGTTCGCATTTGCGAGTTGACACACGGCCCTTTGCGCCCATCCAATCAATTCATCCGGGTCTATTGCCATTGCGGACTCTTTGGCCCTAAAACCCAATTCCAGAATTTTCGTCAAGGGGCCTGACATGTCTAGGAGCTTGTCCTGGCATGATCTCCATGCCCGATCTAGGCCCTTTTTGTGGTTTTTGGAGTACTTCTTCAGGTACGTGAGTATCGAGGGGTCTACCTCTGGTGTCTCCGCCACCTTGCCTGACAGGTCTGGCCTAGGGCATTCTGACCTTAGTCGAGCCCTCACGTCTTTATCATAAGCCTGCCGAAGATGGGATTGGACGTACTCTGCTACTTCCTGGGGCGGGAGCAAGGCAGTAGAATTGGGATGTACTATTTCCGCTGGCTCGAAAGTAAGGAGTTTAGGCTGGGAAGGGGTCTCCACGTTCTTTTGCGTCTTTGATCTCTTGGAGGGTCTAGGAGCCTCCTCTTGGTCAGACGTATGGTTTGAGGAGGAGTCCTCTTCATCATCTTGAGGCACTTCAGTGACAGTTGCCTCCTTAGTTGGGGTGACATAGTCATGGTCATTCGACAGAGCCCAGGCTAGTTTAGCAAAATCTGCAGCGTGGGGGTTCCTGACCCCTTTCCCACCGACGTTGGGACGACTGCCAGAAGTGGGGATCCAGCCCTCCTGGTGGGCATAACCGCACAAATGGCGCTTCAGGGGCTCTATGGCTCTCACTAGGTGGAAATCTATCCCACAGGAGGACTGCTTGTATCCCAAAACGATGGATGAACCCACACAGACCAGGCGTATGATAGAACTAAAGTTCAGGGGGAGTGGAGAAACCCCAGGCAAGCCAAAGCACACCTCTTTGTGCCAATTGCAATTATAATTATAATGTGGAGGGAGGGCTTGGTAGATCCACTCTAGGCAGAGCCTATGCATATTATACAGCCCCACACACACTGTTTGTGTCGGGCGTCACCGGGAGCAGAAACGAGTCCAGTGGGATTTAGAGCAGTAACGCTGCTCCCGCGCTCATTGAAGCCCGAGGAAATACTGTAAATCGGGCAAAATCGCCGCCGCGCATGCGTGGTAACGGCCGCTCGTTTCAGTGAAAAGAGGACTGCGCGTCGGCCGGATGCGCGTCCTCGCTCCCCTTTCCTCCCGCTTCACTAATCGAGAAATGCGGGCGAAAGTCGCCCGTTCGGGGAGGCAGAGCGCTCCCAAAAACACGCGCTCGATAGCAACAGGAGGAAAACATAAACGGAAACTGAATGCGGCGCAGCTTCAGAGCCGGAGCACTATTCCAGTCACCTTAAGCGGCGCAGCTTCAGAATCACGGTACCAATTAATTATATCCAATCCTAACGGTAACAGATATACAAGCAACATACAATCGTAATGCTTCACATTAGAATAGTAACCCGTAGACTTCGGCTAAGTACACCATGCAAAGCGGTAAAATGTGATAGCACTTAACTGGCTGCGGAGCAGCAAAGAAAGAGGACACTGTCACCTTGGTTGGAGCTTATATAGGGGACTGTCTATGGTTGGCCATGTGATCTGTAGGGTTCATGGGTAATGTAGTGTTTTGGTTACTTTTCTTTTATTGGCTGCTGTGATTATCAGTAAAGAAATGAGAAGCATAATCGGAGCCTCCGGTCCTGACATTGAATTTGTTTTAAACTTCCTTTTCCAGTGGACACCTGGTTGAAACTACATTGACAATCAATAGCACAAATAGTTGCTGCTGAAATAAACTTTTTGTCCTAACAGTCTGAAGCTATTTTCGTTACATTGCATAGGTCAGTTATGTTCAGACCAGCAGTAGTTTACTTTCCAAAGGCTGCACTTTATATGCAAGGCAGCTACTTAGTATCCACAGAAGTCATGCAGAGAGTCGTCTGTGTGTTGTATGGGGTCTCTATGGTTTGTGTGTGACGTGTCTAGACCATACTGAGAACCGTCTTTAACTCCTAAGCTGTTGATGGCTACCAACCCGTCCTTATATTTGTTTCATGCATGGGAGTCTTAGCACACCTAAGAGGAAGGAGTGGGTGGGTGGGTGGATGAAGAACTGCAGAGTTAGAAGCAAGTACATATTATTCATCAGATATGTAGCCTCTGTTAACTTTATCTTCTTGAACTATTCTTGCAATTTGTTCAGAAGACTGAGTAGGGACATGCAGTGGGAAGGACCTGGGTGCCCGTGGGTCTCCACAGGCGCTCGGGCTTCCATATTGTAGTCACTGCTTTAGCAGGTGCTTTTGGCCCTTTTCAAACCATGGACGGACAGCCTGAATATAAAACCAGGGATCAAAGTTGTTACTATGGTCAGTAAGGTGTTTGTAAGTTAATATTAGGACTTTTAGAAACTGTGTTAAAATGCTTTACATAAGGTCTTTTCATGTTCTCTTGAGCTTGTTAAGCACAGTAGCACCCAGATGACTTTTTGGCACTGAGAGTCTGCATGCAGCGTAGTAGGTGTGTTTTTAATGCTCTCTGGACAAGACTTGCTCTTGATGTATAATATACTTTGAGGTGGTGCACACAGGAGTCTGGAAGCCACGTTTGAGAAAAGTTGTCTTCCAGATGGAGCTTTCTTAGGTTGTGTAACTTTCAATAATAGGATTGTTGAAAATATTGTTCTGGAAGGAACATGGTGGTTTGGTTTGTGAAACAAAGGTACATCTTTGGTAGAAAGCCTGCTGAGTTCACACATCAGAGACAGGATCTCAAACCTGTTTGCCAAGTAAAACATGAAGCTGATGCATTTCAGAGTCATTGAAACTGGAAAATGCAGTGCTTAGCCACTTCAACACGAATGCTGTTTGTGTGATCTAAGCCTGCAAGTCCCTTAACAATTGCTGCACCTAATCCTTTTGCACTGAAATGCATTTCACATTAATTATTTAGGTAGATTTGTGTCTTTCAAGTTAATTGACGTATTGCCGAGCTGTGGATGGAGCACACAGAGCATGTTGCAAAGCAGGGATTAGCGGGGTTAGTGTTATGTGCCTTGAGTATTAATTTAAAAGCTGTACTTAAATGTTGAAGTGGGTGGTATTCAGCCAAATTTAACAAAGCCATGGGTAATCTTCAGTGCAAAACATATGCAGTTTGGCTGAATGTTTTGTGCAAATGATGGGCAATAGATGGCACTGCAGAACTTCTTTTTTTATTGATCCTGTGTTGAAAATCCTTAAATCAATTTTTCCTCCAACCTCTCTGTCGCTGCTGCAGACTGCAGACACCATCTTTGCGAACCGGACATGAAACTCGTGTGGCCGAGTGCAAAGCTTCTCCAGGCAGCTGCAGGAGCCTCCTACCGTGCTTGCTACAAGATTACTGCCAGTGTCCTCCCATTGCTACTAGAGCAGTATAACCAGCACACACAGGTGAGAAGCAGTGCTGTTCTAGAGAAAGAAAGACATGATGCAATGAAGAAAGTTAAACTTTTTTTAAAAGCAACATCACTCCATGGTAGAGTAAACAAACAAATGTACTTGCTGATTTGCTTTTCTCATTACTCTTTTGAAGTTTCTATTTTTCATGTCAGTTTTTATTTCTAAATTATTTATTTTGGAGAATTTATGGTGAGAGCTGTAATCCCCTCCCCATACGTCATCATGAACAAATATTTTATTGTGTTTATGAAACCATCTGAAAAATGTTAATGGGGGTGGGCAACTGTTTGCACCAATTGCAAGAGGACCTGCATAAAATTTAGTGTGACAATAACCAAATTGACATTGCTGCCGATGTCTGCGATTTCCCTTTTGAGTTTATTTAATTACCTAACCAGATAGTTTCTGCTATCCAAGTTTTTGCCGTTTCTTTTTTTGCTTTTCTCTATAATTAGCCTTTTTACTTAGTGAGTGCAACATGAAGTCGTACAGCACATGACATTTATCTATGTCTAGATTCATTCGCTAATAGACTTGTAGGGAGCTCCAATCTGGAACATGGACCTTTATAAATTGAAGACCAGTCTTGTCAAATTAAGCATGGGCCCCAATTACAGAAAATTAGCCCCAAAATCAGAAAACTAATGAGGATAATGTAATACAAGAAAGTTTGGCCAAAATAATGTCTGATATTGGAGTATCAGAGTGATACAAATTATTTGCTTTAGCTCCATTTCTTTAAGTCCTATTGCTTAATTATACATCAACCTCCAGGATTAGTTTGTTTTACCTTTCATCCCTCTCACTTATAATTTGATGTACACTAATGTATGGCTATGGAGTTAGAACAATTATGTAGCCTTTTGTGCAAGGAGCAGTTTCACATTCATAGATTTACATCCCCTTCCCCCCTGCCATGACGAACCATCATGTTAAAAACAACCTGTTAGGATTTCGTTTTCTTTTAAGTCCTGACTTTAGTCGAGTTATGTTTTGGTGGCTACCTCTACTCTCTTTTGTATGCTATTGATCCACATCACTCCACAGATCATTAGTCGGGCACCACAAGAAGTCTAAAGAATCTAACTTTAAGTCTACTATTTCAAAGTCTCTGGACAACATTTGAAGGGTTCTCGTAGACTACACAATGTTTGGAGCTTCGATTCTTCTGGCTTACTCTGTGGTAGTGCACCTATGCGCCCTATAGGGCAATACTTTGGAAGTCATTTATCCTTTGGCAGGTTGCAACTAGCTCTCCATGTTACTGCCTGCCTTATTTAGAGATTCTACCTGCTGGTGTGGCAAAAGCACTGAAGGCTCTGATGAATGCCAAGTGGGCTCAATTTTTTGTGACTAGCACAGCATTCATTTTGTGTATTACGGAAATTAATTCCTCAAGCTAGAGTTTGTGTCAATAAGGCAAAAAATAAATTGCCCGTTGCTTAGTAAGTTTTCTCCTGTTACCTAGGGGCCTGCTCCGGAAAGGAAAATCAGTGGTGGCTGCTGCACCCTAAATAGGACTGAAAGACTGCCACTCCAAGCTGGCAATTAATAGTGGATAGACTGCATGGTCAGTGGTCTCCCCCTCTCCAACTCTAAAATAGACAGTGAACTGAACTGAACTGCGAGCTTTGCAGACAGGGCCTCCATCAAGCTCTTAATGAGGCCCTTTGTCTTCAAACTTGAACAAGGAGCCAGAAAGTGCTGGGAATTACTGAAATAAAGTGTACCTGTCCAGTGGTCTCTCACAAATTCAGGCCAGTTAAGGGCTGCACCTGTGTGCTGAGTTTGATCCCAATGACTCTCTGTACATGAACAAGTTCAAGAGGAGTACAACGTCATACTCCGTTGTGGCAGCTGAGCGGAAACTTGTGATATTCTGATCAACCCCACTGTAAGGCCTGTGAACAAGAGTACCTTTATAAGCTGCAAAGCATAGTTGAAGTATTTCGGTTGAAAGAGTAGATTTCAGAGTGTTGATCTAGCGTTCGATGGCAAGAATATATTTGATTCATCTGCAGATTAATTGCTTCAGCGTCAAAAGATAGGCATAATGGACACGCCCAATCTTGGAATGCAATTCGAACAGTATTGGCAAGACCCCAGTCTATCTTCCCTTCTTCTAAGGTACTTCCATTAGAAGACCACAGTAATTACTCCAGCATCAGTTTAGCCAAGTAATCCCAGTGGCTCTCTCTTTTGGACCATGCATTCTCAGACATTCACACAGTAAGAACATGGAAGCCAAGTTAGGTGATGGGTTTCCTAAACGTTCCTGCACAGATAGCCTTCTGCAACAGGCTTTGTGATGCTTGGCAGAAGGGGTCCGGGAATAGATTAACACTAGCTTGTAACTGAGCATGCTTTTCTTAATATAGGCTCGGTCTTAATGCACATACCCTGTGTGCTGCAAGTTTAGAATAGCTTACAAGCTAGCCAATGCCATCGACCCGTAATACCACATATCAGTGAAAATATAATCGAAATGTGATTAGACTGAATAGGGACGTACAGTACATCTCAGTAAAAACAAAAATGCACGGGGTGTGGCTTGCAGCGTCAAGATGTCGGTCGCACTCCAAGAGTGCTCTGGACCCCTCTGTCATCCGCTCTCACCTAGCAAGCCCATCGGCGGAGATAATTACCCCTAGGAGCAGATCCCATCCCGCTACTACAAGCGGTGTGCCGCTGAGGCTGATTTCAGCACGGTGATTGCCGCCTGAGACTGCTCCCGGCCTTCAAAGCGGCTCCACTTAAAATGGCGGACCAGGCTCCGCGGTCTGCTCGGACCGAGGCGTGACTGTGGGCCCTGGCGCCGGGCCGCAATGGAGTAGTGCCTGCTTTGTCACCAAAAGGTCCCGGAGCGGGCTGGACTGCAAAGGCCCATCGATGGCTGCACTGGCAGTGAGTGGGGGACCTCCGGCCCCGGAGGGAGGCGCCGAGTGAGGAGGGCCGGTTGGACCCATGCGCCGGGACACGTTGCCGAGATGGTGGAGCGCGGCCGGGGCGGGCCTGGAGGGAGCGACCCGGCCGCGGCCCACGCCGTCACCCGGGGACCTGAGCGCTTTGAAGTTGCGCCCTCCGCCGACTCACCCCAGAGAGGCCCTGGACAGCGGAACAAAGACCTCGGGCGTTGAAGCAACCCTGGAGCACGCAAACTGAGAGGCACCCCCCGGGGGAACGAGACGAGGCCGCAGGAGTCCCGAACTGGTAGGCTCTGCCGCGATCTGTGCTGGCCCACCCGGGGGGAGGGGGTCATCCGTTGATCCTCATTCACCGCTAGTGGCCCCGAGGAAGACAGAGTGCCGTGACCACCTGACGCACTGGAAGCAGCGCTGCCTCGGCCGATGGGGAGCGAGGGTCGGGTCTGTCTATTCCCGCACTGCCGGAGGACTCCGGGCCCCTTGAGCTGACCGCGGCCTTGATCGGGCAGAGACCCTGAGCCCCGGAGTGGCGCTCCAGAGGACTGACCTAGATCTGCCTCGTATCTGTCCTACACCCCCCTTGGCCCCACAGCACCATTGGACTGAGCACCTGCGGGGGCTTTGAGACGTCTGCTTTGACCTTCCACTGGAGCCTCACATACGACTTACAAGCCAACCTCGCCGCAGACCTTGTGCAGGGGCCCGGACGCAGCACCCCGGGGAGGGGCGCCCGGCTCAGGAGGACGTGGCCTCCCCAGCGGCATAGCAACACACCGCGAGGAGAGTCCTTCTTCCCCCCAATCCGCGGTAATCTGTCAAGCTGGACTGGGGACGGTGAACCCCGGGAACCTTGCCAATCTCCTGGTACCCGGCAGCGTCGGGGTGGGGGGAGCCTGAGACGTGGGGCTGGGTTGCCCCCTGGCAAAGATCGGACTGACCAGCCCACTGCACCTTCCTTGGCGAAGAGAAGGACCCCCCACCTTCCAGAGGCCTGAAATACTCATCCCTATCCCGGATGCGGGCCGCCCAAGGGTTGTTCACCGACCCCGCCGAAGTGACTGGAACGACGAACCAAGCTCTGCCTATATAGTCAAGACGCCCCTCGGGTTTTGGTCAGCATGGGGAAGGACAGGGTCCCGAAGCCAGCCGCAACGCAAACCAAGATGGACCAGTTCACCAAGAACGGAGCTGGCCTCGATGAAGGCGGCGGAGGAAAACCCCCTCCCCCTGAAGGGGACCTTACCACAATCCTTCAGACCATCAGCTCTTCACAAGCTTCAGTTGAGAGCAAAATTGGCAAAGTCCGCGTGGACATGGCGCTAATAAGGCAAGATCTCCGCAACGCCACGGCCCGCATCTCCGAAGCAGAATCCCGGCTATCCACGGTCGAAGACGACATCCATCACCTGAAACAGCAGGTCGCACAGCTAAGGACCCACACGAAAGAGCTGCACAGAAGAGCCAAAGACGCTGAAAACCGCTCGAGGCGCAACAACCTCCGACTGGTGGGCTTCCCCGAGGGGTCTGAACAGGGACAAGCAGATTGTCAAGCAGTTGTCAAGAATTGGGCCAAAACATGGATGCCTGAAGGCGCACTCTCTGCATGGTTTGCAGTGGAGCGAGGATCTCTGGCACCCAAACCACCGCCGGGCGCCCCACATCGCCCCATCATTGCGAGGATCCTAAACTTCAAAGACAGGGACTGCAATTCTACGAGAAGCCCGCTCTCTGAATACCCTAACATACCAAGGCCACCACATAAAGATTTTCCTGGATTACACCAAGGAGGTCCAGGCGCAGCGGCTCTCATACACGTACGTCAAACAAAAGTTGCGCACCCTTAACCTTCAATACAGGCTGCTCTTCCCGGCCCGCCTCTGGGTCATTTTCCAGGACAAGGCCATTTTTTTTTGAGTCCCTGAGGCGGCATGGTCATGGCTGACAGAGGAACGTCCACTCAGGCTTCAGACCACGGCCTCATCTTCGGGGCCCCGAGCCGGATCTTCCTCATCTGCAGCTCCTGGAGCCCGGAGAAGACACACTTGCTCATGAAGGGGGCGTGGAGCGCGCAGAGGCGCTTCAGCATCACCCACCGTGCCTGCCCAGGGCTTGGAATCCCACCCTGTGTCATTAAGACCACAGCCCCGGCAGCTGTCCCGGTCCCTGGGACGATCACTCGTGGAGGGAAGCCCCCAGGACTCTTGAAACTGAATCCATCGACACAGACCTTTCACGGAGCCCAGCAATCTGAAGCAGCAACAAGCTGGCAGTGTCTTCCCGAGCAGCCGACAGAAGCCCGACTAGGGGCTCGAGATAAACTGTCTCGCAAAACTGACTTATCAGACTCTCTGCCGATGCAATGGTCAGATCCTGGTTCAAGGAGGCGTCCACCACGCAGCTCCCACGCTAGGCACAGCAGTTTAGCGTATTGGTCTTGAAGTTATTAGGGCGACAGATGCTTCAGTTCCGGAAGTATAGGGTGGGGGCCGGGGGAGGGGGTGTTTGGACAGTTGTCCTCAGTTTTAGTTCACTGTTAGATGTTTACAGCACTCACTTCTTTCACCAGCTCGCGCTCGCAGGACCATTCACCGCTTCTCCTACAACTGGGAGGCACCATGGACATGGTGCGCCCCGTGTAGAGACTCAATGCCTGGTTCCTCCAGGACAAAAACCTCCAAAAAGCGATAGGGGAGGAGCTCCGGCAATACTTCCTTGCCAACCAGGGCTCTGTCTCTTCTCCGAGCACCCTTTGGGAAGCTGGCAAAGCCACGATTCGCGGCTTTGCCAGGGGTCACCTCAAGGAAAAGCGGCTGGCCCAGGATAGCAGACTCGCACTCCTCGAGGCCCAGGCAACTCGTCTGGAACGTGACCCGACCGGGGCGGCGGATGAGACCCACGAGAGGCAACTTGCATTACTGTGGGGCGAGATAAAGCAAATCTCACTAGACTCGGCCAGGCTGTTGTGGAGGTCCTCTGTGGCCCGGTTATATGGCTGGGGCGACAAAAACAGGAAACTACTGCATCGACTGGCCTCATATCCTCTGGCGAACCAAGTAGTCCCAGAGATCCAGGACTTGTCCGGTGCCATGCACCGCACATCTCCTGCAATAGCCCAAGCATTCTCTGGTTTCTACTCTCAGCTTTACGCAACCCAGAAAACCGAGGCCTCGCTCCCTGAACTGACTGCCCTGGGAAGCTTTCAACTTCCCCGACTGTGTGCAGCCGAAGCGGCCAATTTGGACCTCCCCATCACCCGGGAGGAAATAAGTGACTCCATTGCACAGGTCGCTGCCAGGAAAACTTCGGGCCCAACTGTTTCCCACAAGAATATTACGCCGCATACCGGAAGGTCTTGGTTCCCCACCTCCACGATCTGTTTACTGAGGTTGTGGAGTCGGGGTCCTTCCCTCCCGAAACGGATGTGGCAACTGTGGTCGTCATCCCTAAAACACAACCCTAGTCTCCCTTCTGTACGGATTACCGTCCTATCTCCCTCATTAACACAGAGGTTAAAATCTACGCTACAATATTGGCCCAACTGCTGCGGCCATACCTCTGTACACTTGTCCAGCCGGACCAATGCGGCTTCATGCCAGCACGTGGTACAAGGCACTGCCTGCGGCACCTCCACCTAGCCCTAGAGAATCGTCACACACTCACCCCTTACCTGGCCCTCCTGCTTGTGGATTTTGAAAAAGTCTTCGACACAGTCGACTGGCAGTACCTAGATAGCGTGCTGACCGCAGCAGGACTAGGCCCTCATTTTCACCGCCTCGTTCAGGTCCTCTACTCCAGACCTAGGGCGCGAGTCCTCATAAACGGGGCACTTTCAGAGTTGTTCCCTGTCAGCAGAGGAACGAGACAGGGATGCCCCCTCTCGCCCCTCCTCTTCGCTCTGGCAATGGAGCCGCTGGCGTGTCTCATATGGTTAGACGGGCAAGTTCAGGGTTGGCAATGGAGGGGTTCCCACACAGACAAGATCACCCTTTACGCGGACGACGTCTTGCTCTTCTTGGCAGACCCAGGGCAGTCTGGACCCAGATGCCTCCAGCTCCTCCGCGCTTTCGAGCGGGTATCGGGATTACGTCTGAATCCCGCCAAATCGACCTTGATGCCCCTTCACATCTCAAGAGAATGCTTTGATTGGCAGTCAACCATCCCCATAAGACGACAATCATTCAAATACTTTGGGGTCTGGATCGCGTTGCTCCGAGATGTGGCATGGTCGCTCAACATCACCCTGTTGGTCAAGAAAGCCAAAGAGAACCTTAGAAGCTGGCAAACTCTGCCACTCAACCCTCTTGGGAGAATAGCCTTATTTAAAATGATATTGCCCCGATTTTTATACATCGTCCAGAATACCCTGTTTCACCTTCCACGGAGTTGGTTCAAAGAACTGGACAGTATGGCCACGAGATTCCTCTGGGGCAACTCGAGACCTCGAATGGCCCTCTCCTACTGCCAGATACCGCCCTTTGACGGGGGTATGGGTATGACTAACCTCTTTCTATTCTACTTAGCGACTCGATTACTCGTCCTACATGATTGGTTTAACAGCGGCTGGTCTGACCCAGCCTACAGGATTGAGCTAGAGGAACTGGGACTCCCACGAATTCAGGCAAAGCTATACGGATGCCCAGTGCCCTCGGCCCTTCCGACAGTGACCCGATCGGTCCTGCTGGCCTGGCGCTCCGCATTACGCCACACCCACTGGGATAACAAGTTGACGCAGCAGACACCCCTATGGCAGGGAGCCTGGCTTAAAGAGGTTGGGGCCTTAGAGGGTTTCAGGAGGTGGGACCTCATTGGCATCTCGCAACTGGGAGACGTGTGGTGGGGTGGGGGACCACCTACGATCATTCCAAGATCTACAAACTCGCTACACCCTTCATTCCTCTCAGTTCTACAAGTACTTGCAGCTGTGCCATGCCCTTAACTCACATATACCAACAGGCACATCACTTCCCGAATTCAGCCCTATGGAAGCACAGATCATGATGGGGAATTTAGGGAAGGGGGGGGGGGTTTCACGGTATATCGCTCCCTAACCAACAGCAGTCCAACATTGCTTGACCCGCTCAGACACCGGTGGGAGGCCTGGTTGGGACCCCTGGAGGACGAAGATTGGCGGGACGCCTTGATGGCCCCCAAATCCATCACTACCTCAGAGGGACTCTGCCTGGTTCAGCTGTACTACCTTCATGGTGCATATCTCACCCCTGGTCGTCTCTACAGAGCAGGCTTAAGAACCACATCAGCATGTCCGCACTGCGGGTCGTACCCGGCCGATTTCTATCACATGGTGTGGGTATGCCCACGTCTTACCCCATTTTGAGAGGCGTTGGAATCAGAACTTACGGGCGTCCTGGGCTGGGAGATACCGCACGAGCCCCTGAACCTACTCCTGGGGGTCATGGATGGCTGAGACAGCTCCAGGGCAGACAAGCTCTTCCTAGGTACTGCCATCATGGTGGCCAAGCGAGACATCGCAGCGGCCTGGAAGAATCCAACCCGCCCGAGCATAGTAAAATGGCGCAAAGGCGTAGATTGGTTCGCAGCGCAGGAAAAACCATTGTATGAGGCCAGGGGGTGTCCGGCCAAACACTGAAAGATTTGGGGCAAATGGCTGGGCCAAGTGGAATGAAGAGGTTTTCCCTTTCAAACAGCAGATGGGTTTGGGTCACTTCCTATACCTGTGCCCAACTGCTGATAAAGATCCATCAATGTACCAATTGGAAATGTATACCAGTGCTGTGTTGTTACCTTTTGTGTTACCTTTCAAAAATCAATAAAATTGGTTATCCCCCCAAAAAAAATGCACATGCCGTATCCCTGGGGTTTGTGGCTAGTGTGAAGAGACAGAAATAACCAACCAAAACTTACTGCATGATAACTCACTGTTGTAAGTTAACATTCAGAGGAGCAGGGAGAGCACAGAGGAGAAGAGTGTGAACGCATGCCCACCTACAGAGCCTCAACCAACAGGAGCAAGAAATTAACACCCAATCAATAGATGCAACTCTCTACTGATGTAAGAATTTCCGTTATACTAGAGGTACGAAAACACAAATATGAGTTGAGGCCTTAAGCTTAGGAGCACCTTTCTTGTGTTTCCAGCTTCCATCAACCATCGTCCTTAACTAGAGCATACAACTTTAGTGGAGGAGAAAGCTTTCCCTCCTTTACCATCATTAGTCTTGATCTTCCAGTGGCTCTGATTCTGGTTCATTGTGCGTGGGTTTGCCTTGTGAAAGCCGTATAATCTTCGCTCCTCTTGAAGAAAAAAAACATTGTTAATTACCCTTATTTTCTGAAGAATAAGAATGATGCTCCTTGGTCAATTCTGGATACGTAGAGCCTCATTCAAATCCCTCTTCCTTCAGAAATTCAAAATGCTGATATTGGCACAGTGTTGGCATCAGGTACAGCAGTGAACTGTTGGGCTCAAGCACTTAGGGAATGGGTATTGATTTCAATCAATCAGTAGATATGTAGAGCGCATCTTGTCATCCATGAGGGTATCCAGGCACTGGCAGGGTCCAGTTGATTAGCCAAATAGCTAGTTCTTCAGGGACTTTCGGAACTCTGAAAGAGGTTAGCCAAATAGCTAGGTCTTCAGGGACTTTCGGAACTCTGAAAGAGATGGGGAGGTCCGTAGATGAAAGGGTAGCTAATTCTGTGCCTTTGCTGCCAAGTTGGTTGGGCTGGAGCATTTGGAGGCTGTTTTTTAAGGCCTCGGCCACTGCTGGAGCTTATTTTGCTGAAGCTTTCCAGGAATTGATTGCAGCAGTCAATGGCAGTCTGTTGATAGCACTTACTCCTCTTATCTGTGTATTTGTAATTGGTGCGTATTCTTCACACCACCAAAAATATTCTTTGACCCGGGTACATGGACCAACTGCCCTGACACGTGGCATTCTAATAAGTTAAGTCTGCACAACCCGCAACACCTTGAGGTTCAGTACGCTTGTTTCTAATGCATAGGGTCCTGCTAATGGTTTATTTTCTACAACCTGTCATTTTTCCTTTGCAGTTGTGGAGTCTTTCAGGATTGTGATTTCCTAACACCTTTCTGGAGAGTGCCCAACTTCCTACTGTTTTTAGTTGGAGGGTGCTTATTGGAGAGGTGGTCCTGAAATCTGCCTCTGTGAATACTTGTTATCTGTGACACTTAGCGTGGTTCTCAAACTCGAATTTGCCCGCTCACAGCAGCCTAATCTGAGGTTGTGAGCCTTCAGTACATTATCCAGGAAGTGCTTGTGACTAAAGATTGTGTCAACAAAATTAAGGGGATATTTCAATTGCATTTTTAAGTACCATAAAGCTAGATTTAAGGAAACATCTAGGAGAGTTCAGGAGTGTATACTCATTCTTTTATCAAGACATATTGTGGTAGCTTTTAAAATGTAGCCATCAGTAGCGGTGTGCGTATATATATATATACCATACCATTCTTACCCAAACAAGTATATTATTCCTTTCTTAGTTCATTGTGACATAGGTTTACAACCTTGTATAAGATATGTGCACTATGAAGTGAAGCATTGTTTTGTTTTGCAGAGCAGTCAACGACGAACAATACTTGAAATGCTTCTTGGCTTCCTGAGGTTGCAGGAGAAGTGGATCATTGAGGAGGAAGGTAAATATAAAGTGTCTTATTCCTTTTTCTAAATCTGGAAGGCTGTCATACTGGGCATGTGGAGATGAGAGGGAGAGGTTCCTGCTGGGGAAATACCCATACCAGCAGTGCTTCCTCTTGTGTGGGAATCCATTTTTGATAGACAGATGCATAAAAGGGACTGCAACTCAGTTCAACCAATGAGGGTGGAAGTCGCAGACTGGCTCCTGCTGAGTTTGGTAGCAGCCCTGTATCATAAGGCCTCGGACTATCAGGAAAAGCACAAAGTTACTTCAGTTCTCGGATCAATTTGCATGTGTGAGATATCACCAATGTAACATGGTCTAGAAAGCCAAACAATTACCCCCAGTGGACTGGCTTTTCAGCTGAATGTCTAAGCAGAAATGTTTGTGGAATTTTAAAAAAGGTGCCTCTGTTGACACTGAATTAGCAAGGGAGATCCCAACTAGTAAGTATTGTTTGGGACAGAAAAAGTTATATGCTTAAGGATGCGCATCTACTGCACAGAGTCACCAGGTAGAGTTTACTGGGAATGTTGGACACTTGAATCTTCATGACCTAGGTGACTTGGAAACAGCAAGGCAAAATCCCCACTAATAGAAAAGACCCGAATGGCCTGAGAGTCAGGCTTGTTGGTTAAAAAGATCAGCTAGAAAAAAAAATGTGAAGGGCCACAGGGAATCTTCTGAATTAGGCATTGGTAACCTGAAGGAAGTCTGGCCGAAGTGGGACTGGAGGTATCAACATTTAAAAAAAAAAAAAACTTTGTTTTATCTCTGACCAGTACAAACATGTGACATCTTCAGACATCACTTCAGATCATCCCCCAGCCTCCCCCCATAGCAACCAGACGTTGTCCATCCAGCAATCTGTGCTGCACTTCGGGCAGAAGTGTCTTACCCTTCCTCCACTTACTGGTGCTTGTCACTCACAGACCCTACATCTTAGAGTGTTAAGCCACTCCACAGTTCTCCCCTCGCGGGAGTGTCCTCTGTCCCTGCGCCCGCCTAATTCATTGGTCCCCAGTCCCTCCCCTTGTAAATCTCATTCCATCAGTTTGCATAGTTCCATGACTGTCTCCCAGTCCCGATACTGGGGAGGGGGGACTGGCACTGCACCACTTTTGGGCGATATCCTGCTTAGCCATCATGCGATATCCTGCTTGGCTAGCATGCATCCCATGTTTATCAGGATCTTCTGATACCTCGACAGGTCTGAGGGACCCTGTATCTCAAGCAGCTTGAGTTTGGGCTGCATATCCAGGGGTACCCCCGCGGCTTCCTCTAATGATTCCCCCACTGCCTCCCGGAATGACCGCAGTCAGGGGCAGCTCCACAGTATGTGCAGCAGCGTGACTCCCATCCCACAGCCTCGCAAGCATAGCACGTTCTACGCCCTCCCTATTTTATGTAGTAATGCCCTTGTATAGCACGTCCTGTGGGCAACTTTTAGTTGGATCAGGCAATAACTCGCCTTGTTCGCAACTTCTGCGGGAAAACCAAGTGCCGTCTGCCAGTCCTCATCATCCAGCTCCCCTAGGTCCTGTTCCCACCTACCCTGCAGTCGTGTGAGAGAGCCCTGAGTGTTTCTCATTAGTGTGCCATAAGTCAATGAGAAGTTTTCTACTGATTCAACCTTCCAGTTGTCGAGTCCTGAGTTTCATCATCTTGAGAGATACATCTCTGGAGCGCGTGCCTCCGCTATCTGTACCGTAGCCACTGTGCCTCTGGCATTTGATATTCCTTTTTCAGGTAGGTGAACAGAATGATACCATTTGTTTCCCAGACGTCCACTAGTCTGGAGAGACCAATATTGTCCCAGCCACGAAAGTCCCTCAGTGTCGCCACTGGTCGTAATCTGGTCCCGTCCCATAAGGTTGTTTTGGGGACAGCCTCTTGTCCCACCTCATCTCTCTGTGCAGTCTGCTCCAAATTTCTGTTACTGTCTTTGTTGCCAGTCCCACCTGGGGTTCTAGCTTTCCCCCATATAGCGCATGAATATAGCACCTTGTGCTCATTCCCTGCCTGTCTAGGTGGAACGCAAGGTCGTCCCAGTCTGCATAAGCCCAATCATTGACCACGCTGACCTGTGCCGCCTCATAGTATTTCCTAATGTTCGAAAGAGTTATGCCCCCATTGTATTTGGGCCATTGGAGGACCCGCATGGCGATTCAGGGTTGAACCCCCGCCAACAGTAGTGTTCTGGCGAGCGTATCCACCTTGAGGGACCCTGTACAGACTGTTCTAGAGGATGTATAGTAGCCGGGGCAAAGCTATCATTTTAAACATTCCCGCCTTGTCCATAATAGAAAGCGGCAGCGTGTGCCAGTGCTTCGCAGTCCCTGAACCATGGGTAATAAGTTCACCTCTTAGTCAGAGGCGGCGTCTCTAGATATCCATATCCCCTGGTACTTGAATCTTTGGGGCTCCACCCATAGTGGCAGAGGTAGAGACCCCTCCGGCACCCATTACCCCAACCGGTTCAATAGGGACTTTTCCCAATTAATAGCAAATGGAGAATACCTACCGAAGATCTGGAAGATATTGCGCAGTCGAGCAAGTGACTGGTCGGAGTTCTTCAGGTATAGCAGAATGTCATCTCCGTATAATGAAATACGCTCCTCCCATCTTGCCGCCCCTCCTCATTTCTAGGCAGCTATGCACACCCACGCCACCCTTGCCTCTATCGCCAACGTGAATAGCATCGGCGACAGTGGGCACCCCTGTCTGGTACCCCTCTCCACTTTGAAACTTTGAGAAATGCAGCAATATAGTTTCACTCTGGCTCTGTGTCTATCATAGAGCAGTTTTAGCCACCTAATGTATTTAGTCCCAAACTCCATTTTAGCCAGGATCCCAAACAGGTAGGGCCATTCTACAGAGTTAAAAGCCTTGTTGGTATCCAACGATACAAAGACTCTTGGCTCTGTCAGCGTCTCTACCATGACCATCGCAGGTTCAGTCTGGTCGAGTGGCCCGGTATAAACCCGTTTTGATGCAGGTGTACTAAATGTGTCACCACCAAGACCAGTCTTGTTGCTAACACTTTTGCCAGGATTTTAGTATATGCGTTTAGCAGAGATGTCGGCCTGTATGAGTCGCATCTGTCTCAAGGCTTCCCGGCTTTGGGGATAAGAACATTTATGTCCGCCCCCTAGCCCTTCTGGCCAAAGCCCGGAACATGGCTATGGTATCATACGCCGATTATACCCAATTGGTGTTTACATTCTCCAGCAACTCTAAACAAGATCAGGCGAAATTCCAAGGCGACCTTACGGCCATCTCTGAATGGATGGCCAACAACTACTTTCAATTGTATTCCACAAAGTCAGAAGTGCTTTTGTTGGGCCGAGATACCCATCTATGGGGCAATCAATGGTGGCCTAGGGCCCTTGGTACCCCTCCCCAGCCGAAAAGCGTGGTTAAGAATCTGGGAGTTCTGATAGACAGCACCCTTTCGTTCGAGGTGCAGGCCAAGGCTGTGGCTGGCACTTGTTTTGGTCTTTTACGTGGCCTGAAACCCATTTTGGGATTATTTGACGCACCCACCCGACAGACGATTGTTCAATCCACCTTGTTGTCCCGTCTAGACTGTTGTAATGGGCTAATACTTGGCGCCAACAAAGCCGTGACGAAAATACTTCAACAGGCTCAGAATGCGGCTGCCCGTACGCTTTTTGCACTACCTAAACATTGCCATGCCTCTGACCTCCTTCGACGGCTTCACTGGTTACCTATAGAACAGAGAGTTCACTGTAAGACCCTATGCACCACACATAAGATCCTGCATGGCCTGGGTATGCAAATTTTGAGCGAGTTGTGCTCGGTGTATGCTCCGGCTCGAGCCTTGCGCTCCTCGGACCTGCACCTGGCCTGTGTCCCGCGGGTGCGCAGGACAAGAGCAGGAGGGCGCTCTTTCAGGGCATTGGCACCTGCCCTCTGGAATTCCACTCCTCTTGCTGCCCGCGGCATGCAAGACCATTGGGCTTTTAGGAAAATGATTAAGACGTGGCTTTTCTCCAACCTTTAGCCAACCGCCTCTCTGTCCGCCTCTATCTGATTTAGCGCTGGGACACCCCGTTGCTGGGGCAGCCATGCGCTCTATAAGTGCTGATAACATAACTGTTGCTGTTTTGAGATCCTCCGGTAACTCCCCGATTTTAAACAACGCTTCTACGTATGCTGCATGCAGGGGGGCGGCTATCCTTCTGGTCAGTCTGTGGAAGAGCTCAATAGGTAAGCAGTTCGAGCCTGAGGCGTTCTCGGTTTGTATTTGCCCCACTGCCAGCGCCACTTCTTCCACCGAGATATCGGCCTCTAGTCTGCCTCGTGGTGTGGCCTTGGGCGTCGCACTGGACAGTCATTTACGAAAGCCAATACATCCTCATCTGAGGTCTGCAGTTTTGTACAATAGAATATTTCCATGTATCCTGCAAACGCCTCCGTTATTTGCTTGCTTCCTTTCACTGATTCTCCAGACTCCAGAGTGAGTACTCATACATGCATTCTCTCCCGTTCCTTACTTCCTATCCATGCCAGCAGGTTACCTACCTTATACCATGCTTCATAGGTACGCTTCTGCCTGGCATATATTGCTTTTCAACTGGGTAGTAGGGGAGGCAGCATATTCACTCTCCAGTTGCATCAAGTCCCTCTCCAAAGTGGTCAATCTATTGAGTCACTCCCTTCGTCTCCTACCTCACTCGAGATGATGATTTCCCTCATCGTAGCTTAATACGCCTCCGACAATTTGATCGGGCTCTGTACTGTCCCCATCTTCTCCTGAAAATAAAGCTTTGTGGCTTTGTCTAGTCTCTGAACCTCGTGCTTATCAGTGAGATGCCAGATCTCCATCCTCGAGTCTCGGGGGGCCCTCAGTCTGTCTGTAGTGAAGGTGACTAGCAGGGGTAAGTGGTCACTTCGCCCCCTTGCCAGGTATTTGCCCTCTAAGAACCTTCGTAGTGCATCCCACGGACTGAGGAAGTAGTCGAGTCTAGACTGCATGTCGTGTGCGTGCGAGTAGTACGAGTAACCCCTCTCCTGCCCTTTTAGAGCCCTCCAGATATCTCTCAGTCCAAATGCCTGCGCAAACCCCTCTAGTTTCTCCAGTGTCGCCTCGCCTTTGTGTCTTGTGCTCATCCTGTCTAGATGTGTGACCATTGCTAGGTTAAAATCTCCTCCGAGTACTGTGAGTGCCGATGTTGCCTCTTGTTAGGATACTTTCTAGTTTTCGTAGCGTTGCCATCTGGAGTCTGGGTAGGGCATACACATTGAGCTGCAATATAGTCTCGCCTTCCCATTCACCCGTCAGCGCAATATAGCATCCATTAGTTTCTGTTCATGTGCGGGACACATGGAACGGTAGCGATTTCTTAAGGATAATCACTACTCCCCTAGATCCCGAGGTGTAGTGTGCTTAACATGCCATTCTGTACCTTCCTTGCCCTAAGCTGTGGTGGTGACCGTCTAGCAGATGGGTTTCCTGTAGAAACACTGTTAGTTTTGTATCTGTTGAGCACCTTGTTGACCAAGCCTCTCTTCACCCTGTGCCCCAGCCCGTTAACATTCCATGTGACCAATGTCAGGTTCTGTGTCATGGTGGCGGTATATCGCCTGCCTCCTGCTCCCGCCCTGCGCCCTTCTGTGCTTGCAAGTCGCTACCCTGGCATCATGGTGTCCTGATGCGTTGCAAACTTTCCCTCCGACTACCCCCCACCCTAACTTACCATGCTGTGATCCTACAACCTACTACCCCACCAATTCATCGTATGTATGAAACCCAAACAGTAACAGCATTACAACGTTCTTAGCTCCCTTAGCTGGGGCACAGCCTTTAGGCTGTGTAAGATCCACAGATACTGTCTCTGCTTCCTTAACGCCTCAGTCTTTTGGTTCAGCACTTACTCCCTTATTCTCCATGCTGTCTGGAATCCCAGAGTGTGTTCCAGGTCTTACAGTTTGTGGGCACCTGCTCACAGGAGAGTTGTCTCTTAAGTAGTCTGCCCAGTTGAGCACTTTGGAGGGTAGCGGCCCACTGCCAGCAGAGGTGCCCTTGCCTAAGGTCTTGAGCAGTCATTGTGGTAACCTTCGGTAGCCTCTCTTCCTCTGTGTCTGGCTCAGTCGCTGTGTGTTTGGATCTGCTTCCCTCTTCCTCAGAGACCAGTGCTCTCCATTTGTTGTTGCCCAAGGTGGAGCTGCAGTGTTTGACCTCTTTCACTGTCTTCGTTTGCTCCGCTCTCATTTGTGCTTTCGTCGGTGAGGCCTGGATTCTCTTCTTTCCGGTGCCTGGTGGGTGCCTCTTGTGCCGTTAGCAGGAAATGGGCTTTGTCCCCATATATAATCCTCCATTTTGCTGGGAAAATGAGCGCATATTTCAAGTTCAGCTGGCGTAGCGCTTTTTTGATAGGCACAAACACCCCTCTCTGGAACAAGTTGGTAGAATCCGGGTATGGGTTGATTTTTGTGGCCGCCCAGCACCCAAGGGCCATGCTTCAGCGACGCCTGCAATATAACGTCTCGGTCTCTAAAGTTCATCAGCTGGGCTATGATCGGCCATAGGCTCGCACCTGCCATCAGTGTAGTCGCCAGTATTCTGTGGGCTCTCTCGACTGAGAAGAACTGCGACGGGTATCCCGGTAGAACAGTCTCTGCCAGCCATTATTCCTCGATCAATTCTGCATTTGGTGCCTTCTGCTCCTTCTGGGACTCCCACCAGCCTCACATTGAGTCAGCGGGACCTGCCTTCTGCATCTTCCAGGTGGCCCGCCAACATTTTCATCTCTCTGTCCATGGCGGAGCACCTTGACGTGAGATCCTTAACATTTTGGTTGGACTGTGCTCAGCTGTGTTTCAGTCTCCTTCACTCGTCAACCAAATTTTTGGGATCCTCACACAGGAGACCCACCTTGTTTACCACTGCGGTAATCTGGGCTTCCAACGTCACCTTAGTGTCCCTGATGGCCTCCAGTTTTGTCGCCATGTGTTTGGCCAGGGAGGCCAAACACATGGCGTTTTCTTTTGCGTTCCCATATCCGCCATTATGCCTTGGGGCCTGTTCTTCACCACACGGGTGCTCCCCATCGCTCCTGGGTCATATCCCCTGTTGTCATCAATTGGCAGGTGGGAAGGTATTTTTGCAGTGGCCGGGCCAGGGCTAGTGCGGCTTACACTCTACCTAACCCCCTTGCACATAGTGGGGACCAAGGGCTCTGCCAATCTTGGTAGTCTGTTCTCCAATGTGCCGAACAGGTGCTCTCTTATGCACTGTGCCTTCTCCGTTGCCCCCGTTGTCTGCCTGTGCAGTCTTGGCCACTGTATTAAATGCCCCTTGTAACTTGGCGGGGGGGCAGCTACCTCATGTCGCAGTCATCCTCACCCCATCACCCGTCCGCCGGTGTTTTTATCAGGGGAAGGTGTTGTCTGTGTCTTGCAGTGTCCGCTTGTCACCCTATCCCTGCTGCGTCCGCATCTGCACCAGTGCCCGGTCGTTACCCCCGAATCTTGCAGCAGCTGAGCGTGCTCCTACCCGGCCCTCGATGGAACCCTTGTTTGCCTGAGGAGCCTCCCATCTTGGGTCAACACGAGTGAGCACGACCCCCAGCTCTCCTTTCAGTTCCAATCCCCTTGCTCACCTCCGTGGGCCATCATGCCCCCGCCACCTGTCCGCTGGGGAGCTGATCAAGGAAGACGCTGCCTTCATCTTGCAGGGTCCCAGAAGCTCCTTTGCGTCAGCAGCTGTCACGGGGCCCGGTCTCCGCCTCGGAGTCACTCAGCGATCTGGCGCACTCCCATGCGGCCCCAGGCAGCATACCCGCAACTGCAGGAGCCACCAATCCCTGGGTCTCTGGGCCGTCTGTTTGGCTCCGCTCCTCCTTTGCAGTCGCACTCTCTGGTTCAGCGCTCGCCATTTTGGAAGTACGCCCGCATGTGCCGTCTCTTTTCCCCCTGGAGTCGTGCCTCAGGAGCGGCTGCCAGCCAGCCGCTGTCTCCCTCACCCTCAGCAACTCCAGGTCGCCTCCCCTCCTCATCCGTGTGTTAGACCTGTGCTCGGTGCAGGATAAATGGCTCTGGGGCTCCTGTCTACTGCGGAAGCTCTGTACAATGCGTTTCACATCATGGCCAGTCAGGCCACGCCCTGAGGTATCAATATTTTGTTATTGACAGTGACAATAGGTGTGCATGACTAAATTATGCATTTCAATAAATTTGGGCAACCCCTGTATACCTGTATTGCGGGCTTGGGTAGTACAGTTAATTAGGTAAAGATGCCTACAAGGGATTTATTTGGAACAACTTTTTTGAACAAATATATCTTCAATAGAATGTCATCACATGACACCGTAAATTAATTGAATCAATACTTTTAAAGATTTCTTTTGTAAATAAATTGCAATAGTCGGGTGTATTGTTGATAGTTTGGTTTATATCAAAATGCAAAGAATAGGGGTTCAAAGCAAACACATACATTGATAACAGAAATCACAAATAAATCAAAGATGAAGGTACACTGGTCATTAATGAATAGCTGCCCATCTCCACAAAGTCAAAAATTGAGTCTTTCCTATGTACTTAAAAGTAAAATTTTACTTTTCAAAACGGGTTGATATGAATATGCAAGCTGGATGAAATTGTCAATTTTACTTGCCTGTACCAAGTCCTGCTTGGTTCTTAAAATAAAATACAACTAAAGAAATATGTTGGAGGCATATGAGCTGCAGAATTATATACTTGTGCATAGATCGCCATCTGGTGTTGGGCTCGGATGTTTGCACTTTGTTGTTGTATTGGAAGAAGTTCTTTGTAGTCACGAGATAGGTGACTCCTCCTTAGGACGATAGTGCGCATGGGCATCGACTCCATCCTCAGATTGTTTTTTTCCGCCATCGGGTTCGGATGTAAATTGCTGCGCTCCGGGTCGGTGTCGTACTCGATCCCCCTTCGACGCGCAATCCCTCACCGCTCGACTGTATTGTTTCGATCGCGTTCCCCTTCGACGCGCATCCAAAAATTCATCAAGACCTTCGATTCCGGTCGTCGACGCGGGCCGTTGGGCCTATCTGCGCCATCAGGCCATGCAGTCAATGAAAAGAACTCCATTTAAAAAATGCCCCCTGTGTGGTGCTAAATTCCCACACACTGATCTCCACGAGGTCTGTAACCTTTGGCTCTCTCCAGAACACGAGGACAAAGACTGCGAGGCCTGTGCTTCCTTCAGATCAAAGAAGACCATACGTGATCGCCGGGCTCGACGTCACATAATGTCTCGATCAACTACCTCGGCGCCGGACGACATCTTCGATGCAGGCCCGATGTTCCAGAAGAACAAGAACCGGAGGATGAAGACATCAACGTCTCCGAGGCAGACGAGTCAGATGCCGAGGATCAGACGATTACTCCAGGTCAACGGATCGTGAGTACCGAGCTCAACACCCCTGCCCCATCTAAAACAAAAGATAAGGCTCCGGTAACACCTTCGCCTTCGGACTCAGGTCGACACCGAGATAATACTTCAGATGCCCCGCCCTCGGGCCCGGCTCCGAAGCCCAAAGAAAAGCCTCGTACCGGTACCGAAAAACAATCCCCGGCGCTGAAAACAAACACAGTGCCACGCCCTGTTACATCGGCACCGAAGAAGACTTCGACGCCGAGCTTTTCGGCACCAAAACACACCAAGGACAAGCCCTCGGACCTGAAAAAACACCATAAATCCTCGGAGCCGAAAAAGATTTTGGATTCGAAAACTCCACCAAAGCATAAGGAGACCAAGACCCCTCCTAAAGCTACAGAGACTAAATCAAAGCACCACTCGGAATCAAAATCGTCGGTCCCGAAAAAAGACAATGGCTCCAAAGAACTGTTTCAACCAGATCCATCGGATCCGAAACAAAAAACCCTACACATTGACCCTGTTACAGGTCATGTAACAACAATACCACCTAAAAAGAGGAAATTGGACACCTCAGAGGCACCTGAGGTACCCTTAAAGAAGAAAGACATAGCAACTTCACCTTTCAGACCCTCCTCTCCCTCTCCAAATCTTCCAACTATACCACTTTCTCCAGCACACTCTCCACTGCTTCCTTCTTCACCTGCACCACAAGATGATGAAGATGACTTTGGGGATGGAGACCCACAAGGGGATGATGATGATGATATCCACAGTATCCCACCACCTGACCCTTGGGAGGATTATGATAATGTCCCAGATATACCTGAGCCAGACTCATACCCATCTAAACCATCCCCTCCAGACGACAACATAGGTTTTGCGCAACTCATAAATAGAGCAGCCAAATATCATGGGGTAGAATTACACTCAGACCCTTTGGAGGAAGATTTTTTATTAGAGACTTTTACACAATCACAAAAGTCAACAAGTACTTTACCTATGTTAAAAGGTATGATTAAACATGCCCCTGATGTGTTTAAAGACCCTGTCAGGGCTAGAGTTCTCAACCCCAGGGTTGATAAAAAAAATATAAACCAGCTCCTAATGATCCAGCTTATATCAAGGGGCAGCTCCCTCTAGATTCTCTAGTAGTGTCAAATGCCCGTAAACGGGCAAATTCCCAAACAACAGGTGATGCCCCTCCTCCGGATAAAGAATCTAAATTATTGGACGCATCTGGTAAACGGGTTGCGTCACAGGCGGCAAATTACTGGCGCATTGCCAACGCCCAAGCTTTGCTGGCCAGGTATGACAGGGCGCATTATGATGAGCTTGAGACACTCATGCAACATCTTCCAGAACAATATAGGTCTAAAGCTAACGACCTCATACAAGAGGGAAAGCTAATTACAAACACCTCTATCAAATGTGCTCTTGATGCAGCGGTCACAGCATCTCGTGCCGTTAACACAAGCGTTTTACTGCGCAGGCACGCATGTCTACGCATATCTGGTTTTAAACAGGAGGTGCAGTCTCAAATTCTTAATCAGCATTGTGATCAAGAACACTTATTTGGACCTACTGTAGACAGATCTTTAGAGAAGATGAAAAAAGACACTGAAACAGCTAAGTCCATGGGGGCCTTACAGTCACCAACAACTAGAGGTTCCTTTTGTCGCTCCTTTTATAGGGGCGCCTCCAAAACCATTGGGACAGACAACACTTCTTCTTCCTACAAAAGCCCCACTTAAACGTCCTCTAACAGAGGATATTTTAGAGGGGGTTACAGAGGAAATAACAACAAAGGAAGAGGCCGCGGTAATAACACCCACACCTCCCCTACCACAAAACAGTGACTTCCCTCCACTCCCCCCAGACCATTCCACTCCGGTCGGGGGAACACTATCACAGTTCCTACCTGTCTGGAATTCCATCACAACAGACAGGTGGGTAAGACAAATTATCCAGTATGGTTACTGCCTGGAACTCACTTCTACTCCCCCGCACATACCTCCCAAACACCGTCCAATGTCCACAGAACATCTAACACTTCTAAAACAAGAGATTCTCTCTCTTGCAAAAGCACGCAATAGAACCGGTTCCCCTACACCATCAAGGTACAGGGGTTTACTCCCTTTACTTCCTCATCCCAAAAAAGGACGGTACTCTCAGGCCAATATTAGACCTCAGACCGTTAAACCTGTACATACAATCCGACCACTTTCACATGGTCACTCTCCAACAGGTCCTCCCACTGCTCCAACGAGGTGATTTCCTTGCCACTCTAAATCTCAAGGACGCCTACTTTCACATTCCGATTCACCCTGCTCACAGGAAATATCTACGATTTGTACTGGACGGTCAGCACTACCAATTCAAAGTCCTCCCATTCGGAGTGACTACAGCACCCAGAGTCTTCACAAAATGTCTCGCAGTAGTAGCAGCTCACTTGCGAAGACAACACATTCATGTGTTTCCTTACCTCGACGACTGGCTCATAAAAGCCAAGTCACGCAGTGATCCAGCGCGGCTAATATACATTTCTCCTCAAGACCCTAATCCAGAAAAATACTCATGACGGTGGGGCCCATGACACCGCATACATACATACATTCATTCAATCTCTGGATTATTCACCTAAGGAAAAATGAGCTGCTGGACAAGCGGGTATACCTTATTGGAAAACGACAGAATTATAACCTATACATTATATACATAAATTTCGGATCCTGTCGGTTCTAAACATCAAGGCACTCCGCTATTTGGTCGATGGACCAACTAGTAGAATCAGTTGATGGTGATCAAGACCAGCTCAATCACAATTAAAACCTTTAACATTTTATAAATCACAATTTTATTTAAAGAACCACAGACTCATTTTAGAGTTAAAATATAATGTTATCTAAATTTCTTTAGTCAATAAGTAAAATGTCTTTATTAAGGAAAACATTCAGAAAATATCATTAGTCATTTAAGGAAAGATTTAGAAAAATGATAAGTTAATCATTACCCTTTGCCATGGGGCGATGACAAGAATGATTCACCAAAGGAGGATGAACCGCAGATCACAGGATAGGATTCCCAAACTGACTGTCTGTCCCGCTAACCTCCTCGGACGCACCTCCCGGCAAATTCCGCAACGATCTCGTTCCTTCCCAGTCAAAGTTCAAAGTCCATAATTGACAGAGTCTCTTGTAGCATCAAGGTGGAGAAATGAAAATAAGGAAGAAGCTTTCTTCATAGCATAGCTCGCATAGCATAAGCTCCTCCAGCAGCATAGATAGCATAGACAATCATAGCATAGTCATCGCCAACGAACCCACGAACTCTCTCCCAATGTAAGAGCAGACTCTCTTATACCCTTTTCTCTGGCTCTCTACACTCAAAAGTTACAATCTTTAGGGGCAAGTATTACACTCATTGGTCCATTGGAGGGGTGGTGATGGTCACCTCATCGCCCTCTTTGTTCGAACCGGTTTGGGGACAATAAAGCACACAATAAGTCTCATGACTAAAATGTCAAAAGTAGTCCAATTTGTTAATTCTTTTTGTAACGATCTTCGATGGTCACACTTTAGTCCATCCATTGTCACTCGGTTCTTTCCCATCCATTCTCATGAATATATGCTGAATACTTTGGCAGCCACTTCATTGCAGGTCAGCTTGGCCTTGACATCTCTCACTCCGAGCACAGGCTGCATACACGTGACTGAAGCTTTTGGTTCTGCGGCGGCGCAGGGGCCATCTTGGTTAAATGCACGCGATCTCGTCCTTACCAGCGGCCATTTTAGAAACACGGCCTAGCAGGCCTGAACGAAACGAATATAAAACAAACACAACGAAAATTAAAATATGGAAAATAAGCCTTTCGGTTTACCACCCGCCATTCTAAAGACCCGTGTTAGATATTACCTAGCAAAAGCGACATTTAAAGCCATTTTACTTACCATCTGCATTCTTTGCTATAGTGCAATTTTACTACACAACATAAATCATGCAATTCCACTCTATTTACTACGTAAATCACAATATTTACATTAATTAGCTTTACATTTGTAAGTAAATTAGATTTTGCACAAATAAGCGTGTTGCCCGTGTGTACTGTTTAATAAAAGGTGCACTTGTTGGTTAATGCATGCTGTTCAAACTGTTAGTGTCATTACTAGTTATGCGGTCATTAATGAACAGCATGCATTAACCAACAAGTGCACCTTTTATTAAACAGTACACGCGGGCAACACGCTTATTTGTGCAAAATCTAATTTACTTACAAATGTGAAGCTAATTAATGTAAATATTGTGATTTGCGTAGTAAATAGAGTGAAATTGCATGATTTATGTTGCATAGTAAAATTGCACTGTAGCAAAGAATGCAGATGGTAAGTAAAATGGCTTTAAATGTCGCTTTTGCTAGGTAATATCTAACATGGGTCTTTAGAATGGCGGGTGGTAAACCGAAAGGCTTATTTTCCATATTTTAATTTTCGTTGTGTTTGTTTTATATTCGTTTCGTTCGGGCCTGCTAGGCCGTGCTTCTAAAATGGCCGCTGGTAAGGACGAGATCACGTGCATTTAACCAAGATGGCCCCTGCGCCGCCGTAGAACCAAAAGCTTCAATCACGTGTATGCAGCCTGTGCTCGGAGTGAGAAATGTCAAGGCCAAGCTGACCTGCAATGAAGTGGCTGCCAAAATATTCAACATATATTCATGAGAAAGGATGGGAAAGAACAGAGTGACAATGGATGGACTAAAGTGTGACCATCGAAGATCGTTACAAAAAGAATTAACAAATTGGACTACTTTTGACATTTTAGTCATGAGACTTATTGTGTGCTTTATTGTCCCCAAACCGGTTCGGACAAGGAGGGCGATGAGGTGACCATCACCACCCCTCCAATGGACCAATGAGTGTAATACTTGCCCCTAAAGATTGTAACTTTTGAGTGTAGAGAGCCAGAGAAAAGGGTATAAGAGAGTCTGCTCTTACATTGGGAGGGAGTTCGTGGGTTCGTTGGCGATGACTATGCTATGATTGTCTACGCTACCTATGCTACTGGAGGAGCTTATGCTATGCGAACTATGCTATGAAGAAAGCTTCTTCCTTATTTTCATTTCTCCACCTTGATGCTACAAGAGACTCTGTCAATTATGGACTCTGAACTTTGACTGGGAAGGAACGAGATCGTTGCAGGAATTTAGCCGGGAGGTGCGTCCGAGGAGGTTAGCGGGACAGACAGTCAGTTTGGGAATCCTATCCTGTGATCTGCGGTTCATCCTCCTTTGGTGAATCATTCTTGTCATCGCCCCATGGCAAAGGGTAATGATTAACTTATCATTTTTCCTAAATCTTTCCTTAAATGACTAATGATATTTTCTGAATGTTTTCCTTAATAAAGAATTTTACTTATTGATTAAAGAAATTTAGATAAAATTATATTTTAACTCTAAAATGAGTCTGTGGTTCTTTAAATAAAATTGTGATTTATAAAATGTTAAAGGTTTTAATTGTGATTGAGCTGGTCTTGATCACCATCAACTGATCCTACTAGTTGGTCCATCGACCAAATAGCGGAGTGCCTTGATGTTTAGAACCGACAGGATCCGAAATTTATGTATATAATGTATAGATTATAATTCTGTCGTTTTCCAATAAGGTAACCCCGCTTGTCCAGCAGCTCATTTTTCCTTAGGTGAATAATCCAGAGATTGAATGAATGTATGTATGTATGCGGTGTCATGGGCCCCACCGTCATGAGTATTTTTCTGGATTAGGGTCTTGAGGAGAAATTTATATTAGTCGCGCTGGATCAGATTTCTTGGTAGCAGAGGATGGTTTCTATAGGTTAGTTTGGTGATTATATATTATTGATTTGTTCATGTCTAACACTCTATGTTAAGTTTGTATCATGTTATATGTAAGTCAGAATTTTGAAGCTTCCGGGAAGTAGGAAGTGGACACGTGTGGCAAGAGAAGTCACACGGAATTGTGCATTGTCTGATTTCAAAATTGGTGATAACACAGGACTGTGTTATGATAGGGAAATTTCACGTATGAGTTGTATTTGATAGAAATAGCAACAGGTTTTCTTGTGAAACTTTGGCCTTAATTCTCAGGAGCAGTGTAGTCTCCACATGTGTTTTATCCCCAGAGAAACGGGTTTACCTCTTGCTTGAAAGAAGGGTAAGGTAGAGGGAAGTGCTACACTTATCGAACGAAACAGTATTCTTGTGAGTTAGAATAAAACTATCTCTTTTGTTTAGGGAAACAGACAATGGAAATGTGTTTTACGTTGTAACTAATCGATTTTACAGAAGAAGAAAAGTACCGATAAATTTTGTAAAGGAGGGGTCAGCAGAAACAGGAGTAGAGCTGACATCAACAAAGACCGCGCTGGTATTGGCCAGTTGTGGAGGAACGAAGAGCTTCTTGATTGGTGCGTTAGTGTGAAGACGCACTGGCATTGGTTGGCGTGAGAGTGACGTAAAGCTTTCGGATTGGTGCGTTAGTGTGAGACGCGCTGGGATAGGTCCGAATAGCCGAGCAGTAGAAAGAACAGAATAAGTTGCGTGAATTTGTGTTGGGAAAAGAGCAGTGAAATATGGCTTATTATGAGTATGGTAGAGAGAAGCCGTCATGGTTTGCAAAGATTAAGAACTTTTTTAAGCAAGACAAGAAGGTTGTGACTAGGGAAGGAGAAGTACTTCCTCCGCCGAAAACGCCAGCATCTCATATGATGTTGAAATATGGCTATCCTACTTGCAGATGGTTGGAAAATTGGGTGAAATATACCCAAGGCGATGGAGTATTAGCATTTCCAGAAAAGGGTTCGTTTAGCACAGCAGTACTACAAAATTTGAGAGAAAAGATGATGAAACTTGAACCGAGACCTAGACCGACACAGTTCGAAGCATTAGGTGAATGGGAAGATGAGATGTATGAAAGAGAAAGACAAAGAGGTACAAAGAATTTTAGTTTAGTTCATGGAAGAGTATGGGGTTTGAATCATGAAGATAGGATGAGACGATGGCGGTATGCTAATATGACGGATGGCATGTTTCCTGTCAGAACAGTTGAAGAATTTGCAGGAAGAAAGTGTGCGGAGAAAAAGAAGCATGCAGTAACAGAGAGATATGGGTATGGAGTTAGCGACACAGAGGATGAGTTGCTGGAGGACATTTTAATTAAAAGACCCCCTCCATACCAACAGGATTCTGCGGTGGTGACACCAAATGCACCGCCAATGAGAACTGTAATAAATCAAAGCCCCGAACAAATGTCCGAAATAAATAGTTCATTAAATAAACTAGAAACACCACAGACTGTGAAACATGATAATGGTAATACAGCTGAATTAGCCAGAACCACAAGAGAATTGACTGAAAAGATAAGAGAACTGACAAAGAATATGGAAGCTGTGACTGTGCCAGTAACTATAGGGCCAGTAATCCCCGTATTTGAGAATCAAAAGATAAATGAACATTCCTTAACGATTCCATTAAATTTCAGTATGCAAAAAGAAAGAGAAGGAATAATTCTAGAAAATAGAGAGAAAGAAGATTCTGTTGGTCCATTTAGGTCAAGTCCACCTGTAAATTTGACGATTAATGAGAGTCCGATAAATAGGATTCCTATGGGAACTGAGTCAGGAATTGAAACTCCGGAGAGAAGTGTAAATTGGGCAGAAATAAATAAAACCCCTGTGGGTCCGACTGCAGAGGAATTAAATGATTGGGTGCGGAACTTGCAGAAAAAGGATGCTGAACCACAACCTTTGGATGTGGTCAGATTAAAAATAGATATGGAGGAATTGATTCTAGGGACTATTGGTACCGATAGATTGAAGTCGTATCAAGATGACGAGTTAATGTTTATGTGTAAAAGCATCACTTGGAGAGCTAGGAACATGCATGAAAAACTGGAAGAAACGGCAAATGAATTAGGAGTAGAGTTTGCAAAAATTAGAGGATTGCAGAAACCGTACAGGGTAGATTTTAGTGAGAAGGATATAGAAAATCTGAACACTTCAGGACGATTAACCCAGATAAAGGAACTGATTGTGCTACTGAGAAAATGGGGAGATGTAGATAAATGGAGAAGTAGGTGGATAAGGAGAAAAGAGGGAACGACTGATAAAGCATCGTTGGCTTTTCCAGTAAAAGAGAAAGAACTAACAGTAATGGAGTGTCCAATGAGAGAAACTCCAGGAGGAAGTTATGTACATGTCCCATGGTCCAGACAAGATATATTGTCATTTACAAATGATTTTCCAAGATTGAGAGAAAAGCCTGTAGAATGGTATAGACAGGTAGAAAGGTTTGTAAAAGTTTTGTGGGAAGATTTGGATGGACTGTTTGAGATTGTTGTACCTGCAGATTTATGGACAGAGTGTAAAATTCCGATTGATTGGCCGAAGGAAGAATATCCTAGAGATGCGAAATCAGGAGCTCCAGGTTCAGAAGTAATGAGAAAATATGGAACAGGCAATCACGTTTCTGAAAAATAAAATCCCACCAAAAGAAACGGACTGGGTAAAGATTGATAGAACAACTCAGGAGAGTAAGGAATCTGTACATGCCTATTATGAAAGACTACTCTTAGTATTTAAGCAGTATAGTGGATACGAGAATTTGAGTGAAAAGGACATGAGTCATTTTGTGTATAGATTTGAATATGGTCTGAGACCTGAGATAAGTGAAATGATTAAGCAGCATATGTTGTGTTGGCAGAATAGCACAGTAGATGAAGTATTACGGTATGCAAAATATTGCAGTGATGATATTGAGTGTAGACAGCGTAAACTCAAGGAGAAAGCAATGTGGGCACAAGTAAAGGTGGCAGAAAAACAAGAAGCTCAGTTGGATAATCAGTCTAATGACTCAGGACAGACAAAGTCCAAACCGAATATTGGTAAGGGAAAGGGTCAGATGAGTATAGAAGAAGCTAAAAAGAAATGGCCATGCCATAATTGTGGAAAATTAGGGCATTGGAGAAACGAGTGTAAATTTCCTCCGAAAAATAATGCAGAAAATCAATCATTGAATCCACAGGTGCAGAATGAGGTGAGTTACCAACAGCCGCAACAACCGCAGGTAGTTACTCAACAGTATCAGGTGCCGCAACCACCTCTTCCAAAGAGTGTAAATCCTCAAAGATACAGTGCAGAGGCAGGATTCTACGGAGGAGAGCAGGTAACAAAATTGCCGCGCGCAGCTGCAGTTTCGCAGTATTGGTTACGGCAGGATGGAGATGAATCAGATGAAAGTTTATGACGGTGCCTAGGAGAGGAAGAAGAGTGCGAGCTTGGCGCAACTCTAGAGGTAGATCAGTCAGGTCCATTTGTGGATGGTGTAAATGTTACATTCCTTGTGGACACTGGTGCTACCCGTTCTACTGTTAGATCAGTGGAAATTCCAGACCTACCTCTCTCAGGAGAATACATCCAAGTTGTAGGTGTTTCAAACAGGCAGATTAAAACCCCTCTTACGAAACCAATAGAGGTGGAAATTGGACCCTTCAAAGAAATGCATCGCTTTTTGGTGTGTGATTGTAGCCCTGTAAATTTGTTAGGACGCGATCTCCTTTGCAAAATGAATTGTACCATCTACTGTACCCCAGACGGTATTGCTTTTCAGACTCCAGATGAGGATGTTCTGTATAAAATGACAATGGCAGAACTAGAACCAGGAGTGAATGATATGTTTCCTGTGTTTGATGCGGAGAAAATCCCAATTGAATTGAAAGGAATAGTCAGGTCTGATGTATGGAATTTTACAGGCGAAGATATTGGACTAATGAGAGGAGTTGATCCTGTAAAAATCACTGTAAGAGAAGGGACGAATTACCCAAATACCCCGCAGTATAAATTAACGCCAGAAATTATTGAAGGAATAACACCAGTAATTAATAAGATGATTGAACAAGGGATTTTGAGAGAAATAATGAGCAGTCCATGTAATTCTCCTATAATGGGATTGAAAAAGCCAAATGGAACATATAGGATAGTACAAGATTTGAGGAAGGTAAACAAGATCGTTATTCCTTGCTGTCCAATTGTGCCAAACCCTGCTGTAATACTATATCAAATTCCACATGATGCAGAATGGTACACAGTCATTGATTTGTGCCATGCATTCTTTTCTATTCCATTGCACCCTGACAGCCAGCCATTATTTGCGTTCCGGTTCGGAGAGCGTATCTTGGCATGGTGCCGAATACCTCAAGGGTATACAGAAAGTCCTTCTATTTTTAATCAGATTCTGAAGAAATCCTTAGAAGATTTAAAAATGCCTGAAAAATCTGTGATGGTCCAATATATTGATGACCTATTAGTGGCATCAAAGACCAGAGAAGCATGTGTTACGGACACAATTGCTTTACTGAATCATTTGGCAGAAGGAGGACACAAAGTGTCCCCATCAAAACTGCAATTTTGTCAACAAGAAGTACAGTACCTAGGTCATAAGATTGAGAAAGGGATGCGAAAGGTGACAACAGAAAGGATAAGGATTATCAAAGGAATGAGAGCCCCAATGACACAGAGAGAGGTGAGAATGTTTCTGGGAATGGTTGGTTATTGCCGACAGTGGATAAGTGGATTTTCATTGATTGCAAAACCTTTACAGCGATTGACAAAGAGGGATGTCAAAGATCCGATTGAATTGAATGAGGAAGAAGTGAAGGCTTTCGAAGAACTGAAAACAAGTTTGTGTGAAGCCCTTGCGTTGGGAATGCCTGATTATGAAAAAGAATTTGAGCTGTATTGTAGTGAGAGAGACGGATGTGCACTTTCAGTATTAGTGCAAAGGCATGGAAAAATGAAACGACCAATTGCCTATTTTTCAGCTGTTTTAGACCCGGTAGCAAAGGCGTTGCCTGTTTGTCTGAAGGCAGTAGCTGCTACTTGTGTGAGTCTGGAACAGAGTGAAGGCATTGTGATGGGATATCCTTTGAGAGAGTGTATGTGCCACATTCTGTTGAAATCCTCCTGACCAGAACGAAAACCCAATTCATGACGCATAGTCGGCTGACTAGGTATAAAAAGGTGATCTTGGGTGCAGACAATGTAACCATTGCAAGATGCACGAGTGTGAATCCTTCAACTTCACTGCCAGATGAAGTAAATGCAGAAGTCAAAAATGAGGTTGATCATAAGTGTTTGGACGTGCTTGAATTTTGCACAAAACCTCGCCCTGATATCAGGGATGAACCTTTGAAGGAGTCAGACTATGTGATGTTTGTGGAGGGTCATGCTTGAGAACAAGTTTTAAGCGCTGCGTATGCTGTGTGTACGGTGGCAACCATAATTGAAGCATCCTGTTTGAGAGGAATTCGTTCAGGCCAAGTTGCTGAGCTGATTGCTCTGATTCGAGCGTGCAAACTGGGAAAGAACTTCCTAATTACTGTGATCACATATGGCTTTGGAGTGGTTCACGATTTTGGACAGATCTGGTCCCAGAGGGGATTCCTGACTTCTTCGGGGTCTCCTATTAGGAATGGTGAGTTTGTGAAGAAGTTGCTTGAGGCGATACAGCTGCCTAAACAGATTGCAGTGGTGAAATGTGCGGCTCACAAAAACGGAACCGACTACACTGCAGTGGGTAACAAATTCGCTGACGAATTAGCTCAATATTGTGCCCGAAATATGACCTCAATAAAACGAAGAAGGGAAAAAGAAAATGTTTCCTGTCCCTTGCAGTTTACTAACACGGTTGAAACCTGGGATGAGGTAAAACAATTACAAGAAGAGGCAGGTGATGAGGAAAAAGATGTTTGGATAAAGGCAGGTTGCAGACAAAGAGAAGAAGATGAAGTGTGGGTTTATAGAGATGAAAGACCAGTTATGCCTGATAGCATGATCTCTAACATGGCACGAATGTACCATGGACAAGCACACATTGGTAGGGATGCCATGATCAGACTTTTCAGACAGACCTGGTACAACCCAAAATTTAGAGCTATAGCTGAAAGCCTTTGTCAAAGATGTCTTATATGCCAAAAGATAAATCCTGGAAGGAAGACAGTAGTGAGCCTGGGAACAATAGGACGTGAAGGAGGTCCTTTTACCAGAATGCAACTAGATTTTATTGAAATGCCCCAGAGTAACAGATTGAGGTATGTCCTGGTGGTCGTCTGTTTGTTTTCTCGTTGGGTGGAGGCCTATCCGACAAGAAGGAATGATGGAGTTACTGTAGCTAAGCTCCTACTGAGAGAATTCATTCCTAGATACGGCTTTCCAGTAACAATCGAAACAGATAGAGGAACACATTTCCAGAATGAAATCATTCAATTGATATGTGAAGCACTAGACATTCAACAAAAGCTGCATTGTGCCTACAGACCAGAGGCTTCTGGAGTGGTAGAGCAAGTAAATGGTACAATAAAGAATAGGCTAGGGAAAATGTGTCAAGCAACAGGACTCAAATGGCCCGATGCCTTGCCACTGGTGCTGATGACCATAAGAAGTATACCGGACAGAAAAACAGGTCTGAGTCCTCATGAAATAATCATGGGATGAGCAATGAGACAAGCACACGTACCTGTCAACAAACTGCTGACTATAACTGATGATCTCGTATTGGACTATTGCAAAGGATTGGCTGATGTGGTACATTCTGTGTTTCATCAGGTTGGACCGGATGTGACCACTCTTGAAAGAAAACCAGCCCATGATTTGAGTCCAGGAGACTGGGTCCGCATAAAAGTCCACAGAAGAAGAAACTGCCTGGTTCCACGCTGGGATAAGCCACGTCAAGTGATACTGGTGACAACGACTGCAGTAAAGTGTGCAGGTGTGAAAAATTGGATTCATGCCATTCATACCATCAGAGTTCCAGATCCTGAAGCTCGACCTGTAAGTCGACATCTGGAAATATCAGATACTAGTTCAGCATCTGAAGCAGAGACTGAAGTAATCAGAGTTCCAGATCTTGAAGCTCGACCTGAAAGTCGACATCTGGAACGCAACAAGTGTGTGCACCACACACACAAAAAACAATCCAGCTGCTGCACGACTTAGGATTCACAAACCTCACCAAGTCACATCTTCAACTGTCCCACACACAACAGTATCTAGGCGCCACAATAGATACTTCAAAAGCCCTTGCATACCAAAGTCCAGTCAGGATAGCCAGCATGCAAGCTCTCATAACAAAATTTCAACCTCAACACTCACTACCAGCTCGAGTGTTCATGCAGCTAATAGGGATGATGGCCTCTTACATTTTCATCGTGCCTTACGCAAAACTCCAAATGCGTCCATTACAGGAACGTTTAGCACATCTGTGGAACCAGGCTCAGTGTCAGCTTACAGATCTGGTGTTGGTGGACAGCCGCACACATCGCTCTCTGCGGTGGTGGAACACACAAAACCTTTCGAAAGGGCGGCCGTTCCTAGACCCGGCTCCACAGATAGTGCTAACAGATGCATCGCTCACCGGCTGGGGAGCTCATCTCTTAAACCATACCATTCAGGGCACGTGGACCCCTCAACAGAAACTGCTCCACATCAATCACCTGGAATTACTGGCGATTTTTCTCGCATTAAAATCATTCCAAATACATCTCATAGGCAAAGCTGTCCTAGTTTGTACGGACAATATGACAGCAATGTACCATGTACAAAAAATAGGGGGGGACACACTCTCTGCAGCTTTCACGCCTAGCGCAAAGCATATGGAGATGGGCCATTCCTCAAAAAATATACCTCTTAGCAGAACATCTCCCAGGGGTACACAATCAAATTGCGGATCTGCTCAGTCGTCAGAGACAGCAGATCCACGAATGGGAACTTCATCCGCAAGTTCTTCATCCGTTTTTAGGTCTCGCCTAGCGACGCAGCGCATGCGCTGCTTGCTTGGCGAGATCTATTGTTGTCGATTTCTTTTCCGAAGGGGGACAGGAGATGTGCACGCGTACGGAGGACAGGAGATGTGCACGCGTACGGCTCGCGGCGTTAGCACAACTCTTGCTCGCTCCCTCCCTCCCGGTCTCTTGCTCGCTCGCTCCCTCCTTTTACCATTCAATGCATGCACGAGCAGGGGCTCTCTGGCTCCGTGAGGAAAGCGTCGCCCGTGTCTTCATGACGTATATACGGCCGCTCTATTCAGAAGGCTGAGGGGGTTGAAGGCAGACCGGCGAGTGAACTGCTGGCCGGAGACGCTGGCATAATCAATGAACCGCCCTCCGCGTCCTTGTAAGAAGCAGTCGGCATCAGTGATATTTAATTAAAGATTGCAGGTGCCACGGGATGACTAACGATTGGCAGCGCTGTACGTACAACACGCCATGGCGCAGCGAAAGGACACACGCAGCAAACTATTAAAAATGCAAGATCCGCTCACAGTCTTTACTCATTCTTGCTAATATTGTTGAATAAATTACCCACATTACAGCGAGAATTTATTTGTTTTATACACGTATTGACATTCAGCCTAGCTAGCATTCATGTGGACATGTGAAACAGCAGTGGATCTATTTAGAGCACATTATTAATTCTGCATTCCGTATTAACACTGGTGGCTGCGCCTCCGTGAAGTGTCTCCAATCCCAATGTTTGCTAATATTTTATTCAAGCTACTTTAGGTTAACTTTGCCTTGGTTTGTACGGGTACTGCTTAAGAACTGTAATTGTAAAGGTCAGAGAGATGGCACAGTACCAGCTGGCCCAAAAGGTCTCTGTATTACCCTTGAGCGTCTGCCCCCCGTCCCTGCGCATTCCCTCCTGTAATGATGAATGGCTCTGCTTCGAAATGTATAATTGCAAAATCTGCCTCCCACATCAGACGCTTATAACTTATGTATGACAAGCCATGTGACCCCTATGATGAACACCTTTATCAGAGGATTATAGTTATTTATGGAACTTGAAAACAGCTCAATACAACTTCCGCTTTCCATTACACTTGGTATAAATTGTATCCGCCTCGCGCATCAAGATGCTACATCATGTTTTACGGCGTGTCCCTCGACAAGATGCCATGGAAGGATAAAAGGCGATTTACAGTCGGCTGCACATATATCCAAAACATACATACAAAAGATGGGTTTTGGAAGCACTTACAGGAACATCCCCTGTGGAACAAGCACATATTTTATCAATATTTCTTTTTATTTCCAAACGAAATTCTGCTGTTTGAGAGATGCACCAATTCCCCCAAACCCACTTTTGTTTAATAAAAGGACGTAGAAACTTGTAGTCCTGGATTTTTTGAACGGGGCGTGAGAGTAGGGGCACTGCAGGCAAGGGAATTCCGAATTTCAGGCCTAACCTAGTTGTGCAGAACTAGGATAAAAACAACCACCTATTTATGGAAAGCGCATTAATTCAGGTAATAGTGAGGCAACTACAACGTTTCGTTTTGTAAAAAATAAATATATGTTTTGTTTTTTTATATTGTCTTTTCAAGAATGGAACTCATAGAATCCGGTTACAGCATTTTGTTTTAAACTAACACTCCTGCTCACAAGTAATTTTCTATCAGGCAGAGTAGGCAGAAGACTTTTTTCACTACCATAGCAAAAAGTGGCATGTTGCCGTGTCACCCCTATCGCCTCAGCCCCTGCAAAGGGTCAACAACTCACTTCCCAAAGGCTCCACAAATCAACTGCTGCCTAATTTTGCCTTGTCCCCAACCCACCCCTAACACTGTGCAATACAGTACTTGCCACTGCAGTAAAGAAAGCTTATGGATATCAGCGATCAGCGTAGCTCACTTTCATATGGTGTCACTTTCCTCTCGGACAGTAAAACTGGTGAACATGTGCCAAGGAAAAAAATGCACTTGCAAAGCCAATAGGTATAGCTTGTGTCCTATTGGCCATGCTGCAAAGCACCCGCGATGCTGTGTAGGGAGGCTAAAGTTAAAAAATAAATAAAAACAAAGCTTTTGGGGCGGCTTCCCACAACATACATGTGTGTACCTACAAAGTGACACAGACGCTTTTTTTTCTTTTGGGTTACCAATCCGCCGAGTTGGATCGGTAACTGAAAAGAACAAGCATTTGCAATGCAATAGGTCTCGCAATGCAATAGGTCTCACATTTACACGAGTTTGAGCTATTTGCATTGTAAATGACAATGCCTTTTATTTAAGTTTTGGTTTTTAAAACATACATAAAAGGCATTGTCATTTACAATGCCAATAGCATAAACTTGCGTAAATGCGAGACCTATTGCATTGCAAATGCTTGTTTCAGATGTGGGGCCACCCAGACATAGATCTGTTCGCCACACATTTAAACGCAAAATGCCCAAGCTTCGCCTCCAGGTATCCACACCCATTGTCCAAAGGCAATGCAATATGGATGAACTGGTCAGGCAGATTTGCGTACGCTTTTCCGCCTCTTGCGCTCATTCTATTACTGGTGCGCAAGCTCAAACAACAGTCTCTCACAATGATCCTGGTTGCTCCAACATGGGCCCGACAACCATGGTTCACAACCCTGCTGGAACTCTCAGTAGTTCCACATCAAAAGTTGCACCTTTCTCCAAAGCTCCTCACACAGAACCATGGAGAAATAAGGCATCTGAAAGAGACACGTTAGTGACAGATTCCTTACCTTAGAATATCCCCAGGCGTCAGGCTGGATCCGGAAAGTTTTGCGTAGCAGTACCCTTGCGCGTCGGTAGGCGGCGTCGTGCGGCTCCGCGTCCGTCGTCGGCGTCGTGATTGCCGGGATGACGTCGCGGGCAGTACTTAGGCGCCGCCCCTGCGCGCTGACGTCAGTTCTTCTTTTTCCGCGCCAGCAAGCGCAGATCCGGGAAGAGCAGTGCCCTGGTCAATTTTTGACCATACTTTTTGGTGATTTTTTCACTGGTTTTTTTCCAACTTGAAGGTGTCGTAGGGATGCCCGGCTTCAAGCGATGCGGCGCCTGTGCGCGGATGATGTCCGTCACCGACCCGCATTGGGAGTGTCTCTTCTGCCTCGGCCGAGGCCACGACACCGAGTCTTGTCCCGAATGCCAGGCCCTCAACCCGAAAGCTTTGCGAGAGCGGTCTCGAAAGCTCCTCGAGGCCCGGCATTCGGCTCCACGGAGGCCCCGGTCGCGTGAGAGGTCCAGGGGTCGCCGCGGAGTGCACACCGGTCGTCGGCGTCGAAGTCTTCTTCGTCCGGTAAGTCTAAGCACAAGAAGTCCAAGAAGCATCGTCGCTCTCGGACTTCGCCTCGCCGGTCTCGCGACTCGGCTGAGGCCCCTCCCGGCACCGTCCCCGCCCCGCGGCCCCGGACTTGCCTGTGGAGTCGCCCCCGCCAAACCCGCCCTTCCCGGGTTCGGGGGCGGATCCGGCCAAGGTACAGGAGTTCCTGTCGGCCATGGCCCGCCTCTTCGGGCCTTCAGGCCCCTCCGGTGCGCCTTCGGGCCCCGCGGGCCTGGATGGGGTTGCTCCGGCGCCGCCGGCGGCTCCGGCGTCGCCCGTGCCTCCAGCCTCGATCCCGGCTCCGGCTTCGGCCCCGGCCTCGATCCCGGCTCCACAACCCCCATCGACGCCGGTCGACCTCACGACACCTCCGCCGGCGCCGATGTCTCCGGTGCCGTTCTCGACGCCGCCCTGGGCTCCGGGCGGCGTCGTCCCCAGTTCCTTCCGGCTCCGGACATGGACCCGGACCGACGTCGCTCGACGCCGGCTCCGGCGCCGATGGGACCTTGGGTCCCAAATGTCCCTCCTCCTCCTTATTTTGAACCAGAGGAGGACCAGGAGGGACTGGGAGGGGTCTGATGACCCTCTGACGCGCAACTGTCAGTATGATGAGGACTGGACAGAGAGTCTAGGGGAGGCCAGTGGTCTGGATACTTCCCCTGACACTGGCATGCTGTCTCCTCCCGTGGCTACGGAGGAGGGGGCCAATTTTGGTACGGTGTTGCGTAGGGCTGCTGGGGCCTTACGTCTCCAGCTCCCTACTTTGACGGTCAAGCCTAACATCTTGACAGAGGTGCTTTCAGCCGGCAGCCTCCTCTGCGGAGACTGTGCTGCCGTTTAACGACGCCCTCACTGACGTTCTTTGGGCGCCTGGTCCAAGCCCAACACAGGGGCTCCTGTGGATCGGAACGTGTCACGACGCCATCGCCCTGCTCCGGGCGACCCCCTGTTTCTTTCTGTCCACCCCACTCCTGAGAGCTTGGTTGTCCAAGCCTCCGCTTCCCAAACCGCCTTCCCTACCGCTCCTCCGGATAGGGAATCCAAACGCCTGGATCAGTTTGGGAAGAAAGGATTTTCTTCCTCCAGTGCTGGCTTGCGGTCCGTTAACACCGCTTGTCTTTTGGGCCGATATACCCACTCCCTGTGGGATTCGGTGGCGGATGTTTTGCCCCAGTGCCCTGAGGAGGTCCAGGCACTGCTTTCCCGCGCCATTGCGGAAGGAAGGGATGCGGCCAAATACACTATCCGTTGTGGCCTTGACACCGCCGACTCGCTGGGCAGGTCGATTGCAACGACGGTGGCGCTCCGACGCCACGCCTGGCTGAGAACCACTGGTTTTTCAGGGGATGTCCAGAATACTCTCATGGACATGCCCTTTGATGGAGTCGGTCTTTTTGGGTCCAAAGCAGACCATGCGTTGGAGCGCTTTAAGGACTCACGGGCTACTGCCAAGTCCCTGGGCCTTTCTGCTACACGCCCTCCGCTGACTTCTGCTTTTCGCCCCTATCGTGGCCACGGTAGGGGCGCCCCTTCACGTCAGCAGCCCAGCCACCGGCCCGCGCAGCAGGCGTCTTCGCGTGGCCGAGGACGTGGATTCCGCCGTGGCGGATCGGGCAACCAGCGTGCGGGTCAGGCCACCACCTCCAACCCGTCCGCGGCCTCCAAGCCCTCCTAGTCCCTCCTTTCAGGTGCACGGAACGCCAGTAGGGGCAGGGTCCGCCATCACCTTCCCCACTGGCGCACCATCACCTCGGACAGGTGGGTCTTGGACATTGTCCGAAGGGGCTACTCCCTCCCCTTCGAGACCACCCCCCAGCCATGCCACCTCAATTCCACCGCATGTCAGGGGATCACTTGGTGCTTCTACAGAAGGAAGTCACGGCCCTCTTGACCAAGAGGGCCATCGAGCATGTTCCGACCCCAGAAGTAGGGCGTGGTTGCTACTCCCACTACTTTCTGGTGCCCAAAAAGGACAAGGAGGACATGCGTCCTATCTTGGACCTCCGGAACGTCAATCGCTTCCTCCGGAAGGAGAAGTTCAAGATGCTCACCCTAGCTCAGGTCTTGACTGCCCTCGACCCTGGAGACTGGTTGGTAGCGTTGGACTTGCAGGACGCGTATTTCCACATCCCCGTCCTGCCGGCCCACCGGCGTTACCTTCGGTTCACGGTAGGCCCCGAGCATTTTCAGTTCACCGTGCTCCCCTTTGGCCTTACCAGTGCCCCTCGGGTGTTCACGAAAGTGATGGCGGTGGTCGCAGCTCATCTGCGCCGGGCAGGGGTTTCAGTCTTCCCTACCTCGACGACTGGCTGCTGAAGGCGGGCTCGTCCCAGGCAGTCGTCTCCCACCTCCAGACTACGGCCGAACTCCTGCACTCGCTGGGGTTCTCCATCAATGTGCCGAGTCGCATCTGATTCCTTCTCCACAGCTCCTTTTCATCGGAGCAGTTCTGGACACGACGCAGTTTCGGGCCTATCCTCCCGAACGGCGAGTCCGGGATATTCAGGCTATGATTCCGATCTTTCGGCCTTTATCCTGGGTTTCGGTACGGATGACCCTGAGGCTGCTGGGCCTCATGGCCTCCTGCATCCTGCTGGTCACTCATGCCAGATGGCATATGCGGGCTCTGCAGTGGGACCTGAAGTTCCAGTGGGCGCAGCACCAGGGCAACCTGTCCGATCACGTCCAGATCTCGGAGGGGACTGCAAAACAGTTGCAGTGGTGGCTCTCGAACCGGCAATGGGTCATGGGCAGATCCCTCTCCTTCCCCAGCCAGAGCATACAGTTGTGACGGACGCGTCCCTTCTGGGATGGGGCGGTCACATGGGAGAGGCGGAGATCAGAGGCCTCTGGTCTCCGGCGGAGTCCCGGCTCCATATCAACCTTCTGGAGCTCCGGGCGATCCGGCTTGCACTCAAGGCATTCCTTCCCTCTGTCAAAGGGAAGGTGGTGCAGGTGTTCACAGACAACACCACCGCCATGTGGTACTGCAACAAACAGGGCGGGGTGGGGTCTTGGACCCTTTGTCAGGAGGCTCTGCGCCTCTGGACATGGCTGGAACATCAGGGCATGTTCCTGATGGTTCAACACCTGGCAGGTTCTCTCAACGCCAGGGCGGACGAACTCAGCCGCAGGTGCATGATGGATCACGAATGGCGTCTTCACTCGGAAGTGGCGCAAGGACTCTTTCTACAGTGGGGAGAGCCTTGGTTAGATCTATTCGCCACCGAAGAGAACGCGCAATGTCATCAGTTCTGCGCGTTGGAATTTCCAAGGCGGCACTCGCTCGGCGACGCTTTTCGTCGCGAGTGGAGTTGCGGTCTGTTGTACGCCTTTCCGCCTATACCACTTCTACCCAGAGTGTTGAAGAAGATTCGGCACCGACCGGGCCCAAGTCATTCTTGTGGCTCCGGACTGGGCTCGAAGAGTTTGGTATCCCGAGCTACTCAATATGAGCATAGATCCCCCGATCCGTCTGCCTCTTCGGGAGGATCTTCTGTCGCAGCAGCAGGGGACGGTCCTCCACCCGAACCTGTCCAGTCTACACCTGCTTGCGTGGAGATTGAGCGGCGGCAGTTGATTCCTTTCGACTTGCCTCCCGAAGTTTGTGATGTGATTCTGGCAGCCAGGCGTCCCTCCACTAAGGTGGTATACGCCTGCAGGTGGAACAAATTTGTGGCATGGTGCACAGCAAAGGCTGTGGATCCCCTTTCTGCCCCTCTTTCTGAGGTCCTTCTGTTCCTTCTCTCTCTGGCCCAACAGGGTTCTGCCCTGGGTACCATCAAGGGTTATCTTTGTGCTATCTCGGCCTTCCTCAGGCTCCCTGATCAGCCCTCCCTTTTCAAGTCCCCTGTTGTTAACAGGTTCTTAAAAGGCATTACTCACCTCTTCCCTCCTGTTCCGTTTGTAATGCCTCAGTGGGACTTGAACTTGGTTCTTACCTTTTTAATGTGCGCTCCCTTTGAGCCTCTGCATAACTGTCCTCTTCGTCTTCTGACTCTGAAGGCAGCCTTTCTGGTGGCCATCACCTCCGCTCGGCGGGTGAGTGAGCTCCAGGCTCTATCTTGCAAACCTCCCTTTCTGTCTGTTCATCCAGACAAGGTTGTTCTTCGGACGCGTCCGTCCTTCTTGCCAAAGGTGGTTACTGCTTTCCACATTGTGCAGACCATCACTTTGCCCACCTTCTTTCCGCCTCCGCATCCTTCCAGAGAGGAAGAGAGGCTCCACCGTCTGGACCCAAAACGTGCGCTCTCTTTCTATATTGACCGCACAAAACACTTCCGGGTGGATGACCAGCTCTTTGTTGGCTACGTGGGCGCCAAAAGGTCGGGCGGTGCACAAGAGGACCATCTTCCGCTGGGTTACCTTGTGCATCAAGACCTGCTATTCTTTGGCTAAGAAGGAGCCTCCTGTTGGGCTGCGTGCCCATTCCACCAGGGCAACGGCTGCTACCACGGCCTTGGGCCGCGGTGTTCCGCTGCCGGTTATCTGTCAGGCAGCTACGTGGGCCTCGCTGCACACGTTTACAGAGCATTACTGCCTTGACAGTCAGGTCCGGAGGGACGGCTTCTTTGGCCGTTCTGTCCTCCAGGACTTCCTTGTCTGATCTTTGTTCGCAGACCCACCACCGGGGTTGGTATTGCTGGGGTATCTATTCTAAGGTAAGGAATCTGTCACTAACGTGTCTCTTTCAGATGCACAAGTTACTAACTTGTGTAACGATATATCTGTAAGAGACAGTAGTTAGTGACAGATTCCTTACCGCCCCACCCATCCTCCCCGTCTGCGAACTGATTTCTAGGGTTAAGGACATCCCTTTCAGGGCCCTAGTATTTTTCAGACACCTATGTCAGCTTCTTGCATGGCTCTGCGTTCCTGGCGCGGAAAGTCGTGTACAGAACTGACGTCAGCGCGCAGGGGCGGCGCCTAAGTACTGCCCGCGACGTCATCCCGGCGATCACGACGCCGACGACGGACGCGGAGCCGCACGACGCCGCCTACCGACGCGCAAGGGTACTGCTACGCAAAACTTTCCGGATCCAGCCTGACGCCTGGGGATATTCTAAGGTAAGGAATCTGTCACTAACTACTGTCTCTTACAGATATATCGTTACACAAGTTAGTAACTTGTGCATCCAGATCCAGCTCAACTGAACCTAGCGATCTGGCTCCTGAAATCTTAGAGTTTGGTTACCTCAACCTTCTGCCAGACTGTATGAATTAGGAGGCTAGGCGTCCTACCATTAGAGCGTGCTATGCAGCTAAATGGAAATGATTTGTTATCTACTGTAATAACACAATCGATCCACTAGATGCTTCAATTCAAAACATTATTTGTTATCTCTTGCATCTACAAAAATGTAATCTGGCATACACATCTATACGATTACATCTTGCTGCCATAGCCGCTTACCTACAAAACAGACAACACTTGTCATTGTTTAAGGTACCTGCCATCAAAGCATTCATGGAAGGCCTTAAAAGGATAATTCCTCCCAGAGTTCCACCCTCTCCAGAGTGGAACCTAAACATTGTCCTTACCAGGCTCATGGGTCCCCCATTTGAACCTTTACATAAATGTGAGTTACAATTTCTCACATGGAAAGTAGCTTTCCTTGTAGCAATCACATCTCTCAGAAGAGTTAGTGAACTCCAGGCATTAACCATACAAGAACCATTTTTGCAAATACATCACAACAAAGTGGTTCTTAGGACAAACCCTAAATTCTTACCAAAAGTCGTCTCTGATTTCCACCTTAACCAGTCTGTTGAGCTGCCAGTCTTTTTTCCTCAACCAGACTCAGTAGCAGAACGGGCTCTTCATACGCTTGACGTCAAAAGAGCTATCCTTTACTACATTGAAAGGACAAAAACTTTCAGAAAAACAACTTTTTGTAGCTTTCTCACCACCACATAAGGACAACCCTATATCAAAAGCTGGAATTGCCAGGTGGATCGTTAAATGCATCCAGATATGCTACCAAAGAGCAAAGCGTACATTATCTATTCCCCCTAGAGCACATTCCACACGCAAACTAGGTGCTTCTATGGCATTCTTAGGGAACATTCCCATAGATGACATTTGTAAAGCAGCAACATGGTCTACACCGCACATGTTCACAAAACACTATTGTGTAGATGTGCTGGCAAAACAACAGGCTAGTGTGGGCCAGGCTGTACTAAGGACACTTTTTCAAACCATTGCAACAGATACAGGTGGCCACCGCTAGGGAGAGTACTACTGTAGAGTCTATGCACAAGTATATATTCTGCAGCTCATATGCCTCGAACGGAAAATGCTACTTACCAGTATGCATCTGTTCTTGGCATGTAGAGCTGCAGAATTATATACGCCCACCCGCCTCCCCGGGTACTTTTATCTGTTGCAGTGCTATCTTACTTAGATACATCACACATGGACATCTCTTTCTGTTTCTCACAAACTCCATCCTCACCCTTTATGGCGAAAAACATTCTGAGGATGGAGTCGATGCCCATGCGCACTATCGTCCTAAGGAGGAGTCACCTATCTCGTGACTACAAAGAACTTCTTCCAATACAACAACAAAGTGCAAACATCCGAGCCCAACACCAGATGGCGATCTATGCACAAGTATATAATTCTGCAGCTCTACATGCCAAGAACAGACGCATACTGGTAAGTAGCATTTTCCTTTTTTATACAAACAATTGGTCTGAGTTCAGTCTTTGAGTGTGTGACATCATTTTTTGCCTGAGTGTGTACAATAAAGGCTTAACACTACTCTCTGATAAAGCCTTACTGCTCGCCCACACTACCACAAATAGAGAGTAAGGTGTTGTCTATGTTTACCTCTGTAAGCCTTTGGGGATCCACTGGACTCTGTGCACACTATACCTTACTGTGGTATAGTATATACAGAGCCAGCTTCCTACATTGGAGGCAGCGGTGGGATGCAGGGGGATGCCTAGACACCTTGGGTTGGGCGACCCAAGGCCGTGGGGTGTCTGGTGCAGGGTGTCTTTAGGCATCTGGTTTCCTTACCAGCTCCGGTCGGGGGGGCCCTCGAGGTAGAAGCTACAGGCGTTGTCGGGAGGCTTGAGGTAGGTCAGGGATCACCAGATCTCAGGTCATGTTCGCTGGGGGGGGACTTCCTCGGGGTGTTGGGCCACTCGAACTCGGGCCGTGAGCGTCGGGTGCAGAGTGGTGCAGACTCGCGAATTCGGCCCAACTAGAGTCTGGTTCTTGAGCAAGTCCGGTGCTCACGGGAGACTGAATCTTTGCAGGGAAGGCAGGGCAGGTCCTCCGGGTTCTGGGGGGCTGCTGGACATGCCGGGATTCTGCTGGAGCAGGTTGAGGTCGGGACAGACCGGTAGTGCTGGAGCCAAGGCACTTGGTGTCCTCCTCTTCTTCCTTCAGTACGGCTCTTCGGTCCTTCTTCTTGCTTGTCTCAGGAGGCAAGGTTCGGGGTTGGCCTTAAATACAAAATTTAGGGGCGTTTCAGGTAGGTACAGGTCGGGACCAATGGGTCCCTTCCTTGGGGTGGGTATACCACCGATTGTTATGCAACCCTCCAGTGGGAGGGGGGCATAAGCCTCTCTCTGGTTGGCTGGGTCCCCCCATCTTCAAGATGGCGGGGACTGAGAGTTGTGCTTCGCCTCCTTCACCTGAGGGGTGGAGTTGGCAAAGGTGGGCACACCTCTCCTCCTATCTTGGTTTTCCCGCCGATTCTCCCTCCCAAAGTTGGGGTTAGAACCTGTGGCGGCCAGTTGCTGGGAGCAGCAGAAGGCAGGGTCAGCTAACAAAGGCTTCCCCTTTCCCCGTGGACCCTGCCCATCCTGGGGGAGGAGGCTTGGCACCTCTGCCCAGGATGTGCTTTGTTTCAGAACCCCGAGAGCGGGAAGCTCTCGACCCATGGGTCCAGATACGTGTCTGGGGGAGGCAGCTGGCGCACAGCTTCCCAGCCAGGACACTAGAGTTAGGTCGTTTTTCATGGGGCATCTCTAAGATGCCCTCTGAGTGCATTTGGCATTAAATCCAACACTGGCATCAGTGTGGGTTTAATAGGCTGAGAAGTTTGATACCAAACTTTTCAGACTTCATTAAAGCCATCATGGAGCTGTGGAGTTCGGGGTGCTAAACTCTCAGCCCTTGGTTTAAAATGATTTTACTGCACTTACAATACCTGTGAGGGGCACAGGTACTGTATGGGCCCAGGGCTCATGCCACTGTACCCTGACCTGTGGTATAGTGCACCCTGCCTTAGGGCTGTAAGGCCTGCTAGAGGGGTAACTGACCTATGCTACAGGCAGTGTTTTGTTGGGCATGGCACACAGGTATGTGTGCCATGTCGACTTGTAGTTTTAGGGTCTCCCCCTGGCACACAGACTGCACTGACAGTGTGTATGGGTCAGGGGATGAGTCTCTGAGGGTGGCAAAATATATGCTTCAGCCCTCAGAGACTTTCTCTGGCTACAAGGCCCTTGGTGCCCTTGGCACCTTTTACATGGGACTTATACATAGGCCAGAGGAGTGCTAATGTGGGAGCAAAGGTATAGTTTTGGGGAAAGAACACAGGTCCTGGGTACCTGATTAGCAGGAACCCAGGGCATGCTTAGTCAAGAAGCATCAAACATCAGTCAAAAAGTAGGGGGCAACCATGCAAAAGGGGCACTTTCCTACACTCAACCCCACTTTTTGCCTGGTACATGATGTGATTTTGACTGGAAGTGCACTGGGTTCCTGCTAACCAGGCCCCCAGTGCCAGATCTCTTTACCAAAACTGTACAGTTGTTCCCCCAATTGGCAATGCCTTTAGCACCTTCTATAAGTCCCTAGTAAATGGTACCCCTGGTACCTCGGGCCTGAGGTACTAAAGAGGGTCCCCCAAGGGCTGCAGTACGAATTGTGCCACCCTAAATAACCCCTCCGCAAACTCATGCAGGGCTGCGATCACAGGCTGTGTGTTTTGGTGCAGGCAAAATTGAAAACACGACCTGACACATATCCCTGTGTGCCAGGTCCCCTAACACTGCATGTAGTACTTGTAAGTCACCCCTACAGCAGGCCTTACAGCTCTAAGGCAGGGTGCTTGGTATTACATGTGAGGGCATAGCTGCATGAGCAGATATGCCCCTGTGCTGGTCAGTTCCATTACTGCCAGTGCAAGTGAACAGGGAAGCCATTTTAGAACATGAGCTGGACACTGGTGAAAACGAGTTCTCCAGCTACATGATGGCTTCACTGAAAATAGGAATGTTTGGTATCAAGCATCTCGTATTTACAACCCACCCTGATTCCAGTGGTGGATTTGTAAATACATTCACATAGAGGGCACCTTAGAGGTGCCCCTTGCAAATCTACCAGCCTCTGGTGTGTTAGGTGACTGGTCTCTGCCAGCCTGGCACACGAGAGAGACCGGTTTCTGACCTCTAGGGTGAAGGCCTTTGCTCTCAGAAACCAGAAGCAAAGCCTGCATGGGAAGAGAGTGTTTACACTCCCTCCCTTAAAATGACCTACTCCCAAGAAGAGGAAGCTCCTACGGCTAAGGAGACATACCCAGGGCTTTCTAGTAATCGTTCAAACAGGCAGGAAGTGCAGATGGTACCTAAATTCTACACTGTGCCTATTGATAGTAACACAAACACTAATTTTACACTACTGGAGGCTGAAGTAACACCTGACACACCTGTTAGGATTGCTTCGTGGAATGTAGCAGGAATGGTTAAACTATTGCCTGACGTCGAGTGGGCAAATTCATTGACACCTTTGATATATGCCTATTTAAGGAAATGTGGTATCTTACTCCCTTTTACAGAAGTGGGTATACATCTTTTTGTGTTGAAGCAACTAAGATTACAAAGGGAAGGCCTTCAGGGGGTTTGGGCATTTGGATTAAAACCACTCTTCGTTGTGGGATTAGTATTTTGCCCTCTGACTCGAAAGATATTCTAGCACTTAGACTTCTGTTTCCTTCAGGCCTATCTCTAAAAATATACAACGTATATAATAGAGTGAAGGTTGGAAATGAAGAAACTACCACCATTCACCAACTGGAGCACCTGCTCTTGAAACACGGGGCAAAGGAACTTACCTTGGTGGCAGGAGATCTTAACTCAACCTTTGAACCTATAGCTGCTGCTTCACATGATCTGACTTGCGAGATAGATAATCAATGGGGTATACCCCACTTAGAACTACCTAAAGTAAGATGGTCCCCAAAAGCAGGCCAGTTGTTGGCATTAACACTTAATCATGACCTCAGAGCCACTAATGGTAGATGTCCCTCGGATCGTCAGGGTAAAAACACTTTTAATAGAACGGGTCACTGCAGTAGAATAGACTACTTTCTGGTACAAGTTGACCTTTGGCCCGCCATCAAGGACATTGAAGTGATCAATCGAGCAGATAGCGACCACAACGCCCTTAGACTGACATTATGCATTAAAACATCTTTACATCATGGTTGCAGGGGTAATTGTGATATTGGAGAACTCCAGCCCTCCAATAATCTTAGATCCATTAGGTGGGAATGGGTAGTCAAAATCCCCGCAGCCCTTGATATTATCAAGAAAACTGTTGCGCCAGACTATGAACATCTGTTAAAGCTTCGTAGTGACTTGCGAAATGAAGTGATGGCAAAATCGCAAGCTACGCTAGGAGGGAAAATAAGGGATGTCTTGGGTAAGCCAAGAAGAAAAGGGAAACTATGCCCAAAACCTGAGTCCTGGTATAATAATGCCTGTAGAGTGGCTAAAAGTGTGCTCCTTGCCTCTGTTGAAACTAGGTCGCAAGCAGAGATTACCATTTCTAGAGCTCACCATAGGAAAGTGATTTTAAATACAAAGAGGGAGTGGGAAGAATCGCTATGGTTGAACCTGCATGAGGCCCTGGTTAACAAGAATACCAAAGAGTTTTGGAAAGCTGCAACTATGGCCTCAAATGGGAACAAACCAATGCTTGAGTTTTGTATTCAACCAGAAGAGTGGGTTACACATTTTAGTCAACTGTACTCAGACAAACATAAATGGCGAATGATAACGGTATCTCATCAGCGAGTAGTGCCCTATCTGATAACTTGCAATTCTCACTTAGTGAGACTGTAAAGGCAATTAATTCCTGTGCTCCAGGACGTGCCCTAGGGCCCGATAGGATACCCAATGACCTATATAGAGAAAGCCCAGAAATCTGGGGCCCATATATTAATCTGCTCTCTAATAGTATCCTCTCGGGCATGGAAATCCCACATTCATGGAAACTAGCAGAAATAGTTAACATTTTTAAGAAGGGGGACAGTGCACTCCCAGTGAACTACAGGCCTGTCAGCCTCATAGACTCCCATCTTCAGGATTGGATTAGTGAGGGGAATATCATTTCAGAGTGGCAGGCAGGTTTCAGACCCCAAGTGAGCACAATAGATCAAATCTTTCGTTTCACTTGTATCTATTGGAGGGAAGTGATTATCAACAATGGCAACTTGTATGTTGCCTTTGTTGATCTTCGAGCCGCCTTTGATATGGTCCCCAGAGCAAAATTATGGGAAGTTCTAGAGGAAATGGGAGTCCCGGCTTCCCTTCTGAATATTTTAAAAAGGTTGCATGTGGACACCCTGGCTCAAGAGAAGTGGGGAGAGAGCGGGACATTAACGGAGGCTATCTATATTGACAAAGGAGTAAGACATGGGTGCGTTTTAGCGCCCACATTGTTTACCATGTTTATAAATGATGTCATAAAGTTTTTGAGCAGGGATGGGTGTGACGCACCAAAAATAGGAGGACGGAGGGGCCCTGCTCTCCTTTTTGCAGATGACACACTGCTTATTTCTAAGTCGCCTCAGGGGCTCCAACAGTTGTTGAATGATTTCCAGGCATTCTGCCTGGAACGGGGTCTGGAGCTAAATAGCTCCAAAACTAAATGCATGTTCTTTTCTTCCAGACTAACAACTAAGTGTAAAAAGCAGCTGTATGTGAGTGGCGCCCCTCTAGAGTTAGTGAATGAGTTTGATTACCTTGGATTGAAACTCACAAAGAATCTAAGTTGGGTCCCACAGATGGAAAGGGCACAGCTATCCCTGATACAACATACAGCGAATATAGCAAAAATCCACAGGTAAACTATATCTAGAAGGGTGGCACCGGCGTTAGAGATTTATAATGTTAAAGCTTTAGGTGCAGTTTTGTATGGTGCGGAGTTGTGGAGGTGTACTAAATCTAGTTACTTGTCAGTAATTGAACATACATTTTTTAGATCTCTATTAAATCTCCCGGCAAGTACTCCGCTGACTCCACTCTACCTAGACCTGGCCCAGAAAACAATTACTCACAAAATTGAGCTTAGATTGCTTTCGTTCTGGCATCGGCTATGGTCTACTGCAGCACTTGAGTCCTACAGAGTGGGCCATCGTGAATTGATGACAGACATGTGTAAGATCCTGTGGTTGCGTACTGTCAAGAATATGCTACAGAGGTTAAGTCTAGGTGCATATTGGGACCATCCAGAAACTCTTTGTCAGATTAACAAAACTAGTCTTAAAGCTGTTTACTGGGGCTTTGCTGAGACTGAACTTGTAATAAATTGTAAGAGATCGCTTTCGGCTGCTTTTATAGATTTTAAACCAACACCGTCTTTTGAGGTTATAATAGATGAAATTGTACCTCCTCTAGCAAGGAAACTATACCTACAGTTTAGGTATGGCTGCCTACCTGTAAAATCCTTTAAAAATAAATGGTGTAAAGTAGGAGACAGGGTGGATGAAAACTGTACCTGTTGCCAAGGGCGATTAGAGTCAATTGAGCATGTTTTATTGTTCTGCCCCTTGTATAGTCAGTCTCGAAATAAGTGGATAGCCCCACTTTGCAGAAACTTGGGAGTAAGAAAGTACAAGGAGGCATACAGAATAATGCAGTCAGATACATCTCGTATTATTGTATTCTGTACAGCCAAGTTTCTAATCGCAATGTGGATCAGACGTGCCAGGTGTTCCCTTAATAGTACTTAGGCTGTTACCTCATTGAAGGGTCTCGCTAAATTGTATTGTGTAACTTGAACTATTTTCTGTGGACTACTGTCTTTTAATATTATGTAAGATATTAACTGACTTTTACGCGGATTTGAAAGTTTTTTAAGATGAATTCTCGGTCCTTTTAAAAATGTAACTGTAGGCGGCAAGGGGGCACGGGGAGCGGAAGGGAACACTGTACGCGTATAGTACGGGTTGTTTAGTGTCTTTATTCTCTTGTGTAACAGAGGTTTTTGTGCTCTCTTGTATATTAGTCCCATGAGGTCCGTACAGCCAGCCAAAGCAAAACGGTGGTCCTTAAGTCAGGTGTAGAACAGTACACAGGGGGGGGGGGGGGGGAACAGAGGGGTTTGGAAAAACAAAGAGTTCCTCTTGGCCGTCCACCCGGGGCTACTCGGGGCTCACTCCTGGTCCTGGTCTGGTCGTTGTCGTAACGTCTTCCCAGGGCTCTCAGAGGTGATAGGAGGAAAATAAAACAAAATAGAACTGGTCTTATTATCAGGGCCTTCTTTCGCGTGCACTATGTGCCACCACCACCAGTCACCGTGTGGGGGAAGGGACAAGGTGCGCAGTGAGGAGTTTGGCAAGGTCAACCACACCACCGTGCCCTACTGTACCGCACCACCCCACCACCCCCACCAGAACGTCCCCCCTAACGGTACTCGCCTTGTGCCACGACCCGTTATCGGGGCCGCGGCGTAGGGACCCGGGGCGTCCTCCCTCCTTTCTGGGCCGCCGGGTTTGTTCGCGGTATCTGCTGCTTCCTCGGCCTCGCGCTGTCCGTCTCTCTCTCCCTCGGACTCTTCGGTGGCTCCTCCTCGCTTCGCCGTCACTGCTCCCGTGTCGGACGTCTCCGTTCCACTCCTTCCACCAGTCGACTCCCTTCCTTCTGGATCCCTCGTCTTTTGTCGGTCCGCCGCTGATGTCAGGTGCGCCTCCGTGGTCCCCCCAGTGCCGCTAGACCGCAGAGTGCTTCCGGGGATGGATGCGTGTCTCGCTCTGTTTCTCCCCGCTTCCGGTCCATCGGATCGCCGGACTCCTCACACATCTCCCCCCTTAGGAATGGACGTCGGGCCATTCAGCAGACGGGTGCCGGGACAGGTAGTCCGCGCCGACTTGCCTC